>JAOTOM010004723.1:2500-424982 GCA_034440615.1 Ashinkailepas kermadecensis
GCCCGAGAGCACTGCTGTGCCGAAGGGGAGTGGGAGTGGGGCTACGCCGGCTAATCCGGCGACCAACCTTCTGGTGGCGTCGGCCGCCTAGTCCAGCTAACATCCAACTAGTGGTCCGGGTGGCTGACGTCACCCGGGGGGGGGGGGCGGCGAACCATCTCGTAGATGTCTTGAGAAGGACACCCACGAGTCAGCTGGAGTGAGTGGGAGGGGACATGGAGCGCCCGGTAACTTCTGTGCTTGATCTCCCTCTCAGCGATATCGAAAGGGTCTTCTCAAGCCTCTCTCCTCTCGTCTGAACCCTCCAGACCACATTAGCCTCATACATGCGCCCGAGAACCACCTCAACCTCGAACCCTGCAGTTATCCTCGACTGCTTTGCTGACGTCGACGGGAAATCTCCACCAATTGTGCGTTCGGCCGTCTGGAGTTTTCTCTTTTGGCGTCATAATCGCTTCTAGTGAATGGTCCCGCCTCGTCGATGGGCTCATTCCCCTGACCGGAGTGCAGGGAGGTACTATCGTTGGTCTGTTTTGGAGTCGACGGCGGTAGTGTGGTCGACGACGACGCGCACCGGAGGGTCAATGGAGTCGGTAGTCGAGTCGTCATCGTCGGTTATGCTCAGCGTAGGAAAACTGGTTTATTCTTCGCCCAAGCCAGCCATCTACCTTTGGTTGTCTCGAAGGCGTCCACGAGGCCGGAATTTATATCGCACACACGTACACGCACGTTGTTGCCATTACCACTGCCGGTAGACTGTGACGCTCTCTGCTGCGTGGCCCTGAGGTCACTTTCGCGTGACCTCGGCGGCACGTAACGAAACCCTGGTGGTGGCGCTTTGAACTGTGTTCGCGGTTATTCATGTCCTGGGGGGTTGGAAGGTGGAGGTGCAAACAATTGATGGAGTTCCAGTACTGTATTCCGATCCAGCATATAATGATGAATTATGATTACGAAGCTTGGTGTTGTCAAGATTGATTGCGATTGGAAGGATTCGGATGGATGTACTCTTCTCATTGGCAGGCATCCCTCTATAGTATCTTTTCTGTTCCTTTCATCTCCCCGCCCGTTGTAAACTGCTGCCTATATTTCCGGTCGGAAATTTCGGCCTCGCGTTGAAAGTTTCTTCAAACTCGGTTTTTAGCTTGATTTCGGTGGAGTGTTACGTTTCTCCTCGTGTTAAGTTTAGTGGCGTGGCTCTTCGTGTTAAGTGGCGGGAAACGCCGACTGACAAGTTATTGATATGTATTAGGTACATACGATATAATACGGATAGTACGATGTAATGCCGTAAGACATATATGTATATGTTATATATGGTATGTGGTATGCATCATGATATGTGGTACGTACGCGGCTCTTCGCCGGGCTCTGGGCCAGTCATTGGGCGTTGCCGGCTCTGTGCGGCGATCCAGGACAACTGATCGACTTCCTTTTTGATGTATCGTTCTCGGTAATATATACTCCACACTGATATGCGTTACATGTAAAATATATAGCACAGTAGCACCACTTGGGCGGTGCCCACAATTAGAGTCTTGACACTTTCTAGAATCATATTTCTATGAATATTTTAGTGATGGGCGCAATATGACCATAGTTGTTGGCGCGCCCTAAAGCCAAAATAACTAACGAACTAACTAACCGATGGCAGTTAGACACATACTGTTTTCTTGTCCCAATTTCATGGTGGAACGAATACGTTGCTTCGCGTCCAATTTCCACGAATTGTCGTTCTGCGATGTTTTAGGTGACAATTCGGGGATCGTCGCGACACGTCAAATATATCGATTTTTATCCAATGTTCAGTTACACGTAATCTATCCCTTTAAAAAATAGACACATGCCCTCAATTGTAATGTGAAAAGGAGATATGGGCGCTACATAACCAGTAGCAGTTAATGCGTCCCTAAGCCCAATCAATCAAGCGGTGGTTGTGCTGGGCGGTAGGCTGTGGTGGCTGCTGGCGTTTGGGGGTCGTGTCTTGAGAGCGGTGTTGTTGGTGTGTGCTACGGTTGTGTTTGGTCCGTTTGCGTGCCGGCGTTCTTGGTGTGTTTGTGCTTGGTGGGAGTGTTCAGGTGTGTAGCTGGTGTGATGGTGACAGGTGTGTGAAGGATGGTTTTGATGGTCGGGAGGGTCCGACCATCTATGCCGTTGTTTGCTTGGATGAGGAGCGTCCCTGAGCGAATTTGTCGGGCGTGAAGGGGCGCCCCTATGTGTTTTGTGATGGTTGCCTCCACCAGCCAGGGGTCCAGGGAGGCCATGGGCTTCCCGTCCCCCCGGCGGCAAAGGTAAAACTCCCCGGTGGGTGATTCGGCTGCGTTCGTGTTGTTGTTGTGGTGCTTGATGTGAGTAATGTATGAGTTGCGTTGTACGTGGTGTTGAAAAAGAGTGAGCAGGTGGCAGGTGTGTGTAAAAGCAACGGTACAATTACACTGGCGGAGGGTGCGGAAGGGCGTGAAGAAAGCCCGACAGGTGTAAAAGTAGGGCAGACAAGTTCAAGAAAACACCAAGAAAATGGAAACTGTGCTTGAAGGGAGCACGATTACAAAGAGTAGGAAAGATTGTGCAGTAGGCACTAGAGGGAAAACAGGCAGGTGGCTGCGGGGGGTTCGGGAGGGGGTGGCAGCACCGCCGGACTAACCGTAGGTTGTAGGAGAGGACGTCACAGAGGCGTAGAAGAGGGTAGCACATAGCTGAAGATGAAGGTCTAGATGAAGTCTGAGCCTTGGCAGGTCTTGGAGAGTAGATGAAGTCGTAGGAGGGAGGAGGTATGGGCCAGGAGTAATGGAAGGTGGATGGTCCAGTGTAAGGATGAAGAGCTGGAGACTGGAGGTGTTGTAGTGTGTATGTGTATGGTGTGTGGTTGCAGGCTGGCTGAGGGCGACAAGTCGGTCGGTCCCTTGCGGTCGACTGTCGGCGACGAGGGCACTTGAATGAAGACTTCACACAGATGTTGTCGAGTATGGAGTTGGCGCGGAAAGTGCGAGTTAGCGGGAGACGTTGAATCGGGATGTGCGAATGAAATCTGCGAGGTCGAGCTGTATTCCAGACATCGTGTGACTTTGATGACATAATTGAGCACGCCACTGCTAATGCGCACCACTCTCTTTCGGGCTCTACCACGATTACTGGCCGTGGATGTGCAATGGAACGTTTTATATGCTCTCTGTATTCTTAACATGGAACACCAACACATTTTACATTACCGACTGGACAGACGTCCGTGCTGGACCTCACCCTCTGCAGCCCAGAAATTGCACCTTTCATAGAATGGTCGGTGGATAGTGATCCACACAACAGTGGCCATTTCCCCGGTCATCTCCGTGGAGACTTTTACTACGGCGACTCTGCAGAGTGCTCAGCGGCACATCCCACGATCATTGGGAACGTCGATTCGTGTTCCAGTCCCGTGGTGGGCGGATAAGTGTCAAGAGGCTATCCGTGCTAGGAAGAGGGCATTTCGTATATTTAATAATAATAGATGCACATACAATCAAATAGTTTTTCGCAAAGCATCATCGCTCGCAGACTCACTATCGCCGAGGTGAAACGAGACTCGTGGAAATCGTATGTAAACACGTTAAATCGTTCCACGTCACTGTCAACTGTATTAGGGAGGTGACTTAATTCTAAATTTTCAACTTTTTGATGCGATTCGCAGCTCAAAAGGTGCTCCGTAATGTGCTGATCATTTTGTATTAGTAACATTTTTTTTCTAAAACGGGTCCTTATGGTATGAACATGGCCCCTGAATGAAACCATGTTTGTCCGAAAAGCATACATTTTCCCGCTTAAAAGCGGACTAAGTAAGGCTGATCCGAAGCTGAAAGTAAATATGTTGTGACGATCAAGCACAGGTAGCCAGATACCAATTTTCGTTTCTCTGTATCAATTCGTTTCTGAGGAATTCCATAAAATGTCCAGAAAATTCCAGTCTTACAAAAATGCCCATAGATGGCGCACGCGTCGCGCCGGTACGTACAGTGAGCCCCGCCGCGGTATTGGCGCATGCGTTTGTACGCAAACCTAACCCTAGCTTTGTGAAGACAAATGTAACGCCTTTTTTGCAGCGATATTGTCATAAAAATGATTAGTGGCCTGGGTTCAATGGCTAAATAACTATCCATCGCGGAAAATCTGAAACTGCAAGGAGAGTTTTGGCTCGCAAATGCTAGCTAGTAATCACAATAGCTTAGTTGCATAATATTGCCTATACCGTGTATTTCCTGTCACGATTTAAGGCCGAAATCACATAATTGAGAACCAAGACCGACGTTGCTGACGACTGAGGCGCCAGAAGGTCGTCCGTCGTCGTGTCACCCAGAGCCTCCGCGGTCGTCGGGTCTCCGCACCCGAGGACGGCCCAGCGTGGGAATTCCCGGGCTGGCTAGTTGAAAGACGGCGTGGCGCCACAGAAGCGCGTCGAGTGGTGACTCTCTACGCGCTCCACTCTCCACACTCCACACTCCACAGGAACTCGGTCAGTCTGGTGGCGGGCTGCTCCACGATGTTCTTTGGCGACTGGGTCCGCAGCTGACCTCTCGTCGCCCGATAGGTCTGACTCAAACCATCCTGCTCAGAGCTTCGCTGAAGTCGGAGATGTTCACGTCAGCGCGGCAGGTGATTTTCGCCAGATACACACACAGGTTACGTGCGTACTCTTCGGTGGTCAGGTTCCTGAAGTTCCTCTTCAGTCTGAAGATGGTTGCTGCCTTCGGGTGGATGAGGCAGCAACTTCGCGCGTGCCTGATCTCGAGATACAGCCGGCTGTTTTTCTCCTTGCCGCTGATGTCGCGGGCCATGTACGCCTCCACCTCCTCCACCTCGGTGAACGGTCCGCCGAGAGCACGCAGGCTTGCCAGGTCTGCGTTCCTCTGCCGATCCACCGAGATGTTCGTCGCCTCCTTCTCACCCAACCCCTCGTCCTTCAGCTCTCTTTGTTTCGTGCTCCACGCCTCTAGAATCTGCGGAAGTTCTCCGTCTTTCTTCACCAGTTTTTTGAAGCAAGCGTCCATCTACACACCCTCGATCAGAGCAGCTCCCCTTGCCTTCACGTGGGCTCTGCTGACAGCCTCCAGTTCTCCGATCCCCTCATCTTCAGCACATAGTTGACCGTGCCGACTGAGCGCTCAGGGTCGAGGTTGTTGATCGGCGCACCTGCGAGCTTGCCCTCGTCCATCTTGTCCAGCCGATTAGGGGCCTCCGGATCTGCGTCTGCTCCGAACTGGAAGACGTCTCCCCGTTGCCTTGACCAACCGGCTGCGATATGAGCGAGAAGCATCTTCAGGACTCGGCAGGCATCCTGCTTGTGGCTCTGGAGGGCGGCCTCAGCTGGCTTCAACAGGTCCTCGGGGTACAGCACCTGCTGGAGCCTCTCTTCGCTGGTGAAGGAGAAGGCTGGTTTGGAGAGGGTCAGCAGGTTCTCCGTGGGCGTCGTGGTGAGATCTACGTACAGCTGCGGGAAGGCCTCCCTAATATCGGCGTAGGTGGTGGAGCTGCTGGACGTGAGCGACACAAACGGCTCCACCAGGTGGACGCCGATTGCCACGCCGACGGCGGCCAGGACCCGCACGTAGTCCAGCTGCTCAAAGCATCTCACGATGCAGGCCAGCTGGTTGGTGATGGTCTGGAACTTGAGCAGGAAGTCTGTGACGTCCTGGTCCAGGTACAATGCCACTGCGCAGCTGTAGACCAGTGAGTTGAACCTCTCATTCTGCAGTCTCTTCGCCGGGTTCTTCTTGTGTCCTAGGTACATGTCGAACATCTCCGCCTTGTTCCACTGCTTGTGGTCGAAGTCGTGCGAGACCAGCCGGAGGAGGCAATCCAGCCAGTTCTCAGTCACCGACACCTGCGGATTCCCGATCGTGATGGCAAATCCAGCGAAGATCTTGTGTGGCCCGATGCTGCTGTCTACGTCACTCCAGAACTTGCAGAGCTCCCTGTTGAACATCAGGCTGGGATGCGCGTGGCACAGCAGGTGGTCAGGGATGTGGCTAACCTCCAGCTTCTGGGCGACGATGTCGGCTACGCCCATGTTGTGACTGACGCTGTCTGTCACGACAAAGTCCACCTTTTCCCACAGGCACTCCTTTGCCACCCCTCCACAGACGGCGAGCATAGACAGGACGGCCATCTTTAGATCTGCCAAGTTTTCCCTCGTCTCAGCGGCGATCTTGAGGGTTGGAAGAGCGTAGTACTGCCCCTTAGCAGTGATTCCTTGCACCGAGTAGGCTCCGGTTCTCTGTGTCCTGCTGCCGTCGTCGTGGTAGGTGATGGTGGCCCTGTCCTCCGAGTCGAGCATCTCTTGGACGATCTTTGAGAGTGTGAAGGCTTCAATGGCCTTGCTCATTGTTATGTTGTTCTTCTTGTGAGGTGCGGTGTCCACGTCAATCACTTGCTCGTCGTCATCGTGGTACTTCCACTTGAGGTTGAACATGTTTCTGCCAACCTCCACCACGGCCGCTGTGGCCTGCGCGAGTGACATGTGAGAACTCGACATGAGCTTGTCCACCACTCGGTAGTACTCTGGTCTAACCTTGCGCTCGCTAGTGCGGATGTGCTGCCAGTGCTGAGGCAGATCCGTGTCAGCTCCTCTCAGGCCAAACACACGCCTCCTCTTCATTTTTGGTTCGTCCGCTTCGTACTCGATGGTAGTCTCGTCTGCTTCAGCGCTCGTCAGCGTGCTCGGCTCGTCAGTCTCAGCCTCGTCACCCTCAGCCGGGCTCTGCCTGTCTGACGCCACCATCCCCCTCTTCTCCTTTTCCCTGAACTTGGCCATCCCCTCCTCAGTCCTCTCTCTCCTCTGCATCATTTTCTCCCACTTTCTGTCAACCACCGCGTCATAGAACATTTTCCTCTCGGTTCGTTGATCTTGCAGAAATGCTTTCTCCTCTTCCGTCCAACCCCGTACAGAGCCTCCTGCTTCTTGATCGCCTCTCGGTCGTTGGTGGCTGCTTCGAAGAGAGTCGTCTTGACGCGGTTGTTGTAGGGCTTGACGTGGTTCTCCAGCCAGGACTCGGTTCTTCGGTTTGTCCTCGTTTTGATCAGGGTGGAGAACTCGTCGAAGAGCTTCAAGATCATGTTCTTAATGTTTGTCCTGGTCTTGGTGTAGATGTTGCACCAGGTGTAGTGCTCTGTGACTCCGTCGGCGATTAGCGCAGCTGGCTCGTCACGACGTAGAGTCTGCTGGCCAGCGCGGGGGCGAGCGTGAGCTAGCATAAGCTCGATGATCTCCTTCTCGATGGGAAGCAGGCCTGGCGTGAAGTCATAACGCTCTCCGTAGGTCTCGGTGTCCAAAGTTTTCACCGTCAGCGACCGGACCTCCCTCATGACGAATTACCGGCCTGAAAAGAGACAAAGCGGCTGGGAATGCGGAAGGGATCTTGGCAAGATGGAAATGTACCTAGGAATGTTCCGAAACGGAAATGTATGGACCAGGGAGGCATGAGATAAAGGGGAGAAGTAAGACGATAAAAGGATAAACAGAAGTAAAATAGAGTAAAACACGACAATAAACAGCAAATAAACGCGTAGTTGAAGACAGAACCACACATGGACATCTGCTTCCGAAATGGTGAACAATATCACGTATTTGGTGTTAACTGTGCAAAGGTTGGTGATTGATTATACGCGCGCCACGGTAGCTAGACGCAGGCCAGGTGGGCGCCGTATACGCCCACCTGGCCATAGGAGCCCACCGCTCTCATTTTTTCGCCCCTCTGGACCATGGCGCCCACGCTTGCCTTAGTGGCGCCCCCGACAGCTCCCCCCCATCGTTTTGTGCACATTTAGAGACACTTGCCAGCGGAAAGCAAGTCGGTTTTCATCGGAGAGATAATTTATGGAGCAAACTAAGCCATTGCAATTGGAACCGTCAGCAGGTAAGTTAGGTAAATTACGCTGGCGCCGAGCAGCGCAACGCCAGCAGCACGATGTGGCGAAACGGCAGTTTAATGGCGCTGTAGGTGCGCATGAAGGATGTAAACCTGCTTGCTGTCTGCTTTAATTTGTTGGAGTCTGGTTTTACTTCATTTCACAAAATTTATAACGTGGTTAATCACCTAGGAGCCGAATATGAGCAGCGGCGAGGAATATCCACACGAAGTTTGCAGACAACATGGCCTAGGCAACCATGGCAACGGCATCAAACACTCTGTCAACAGCTGACTGCTACGTGCAAAAAATAATTATCGAACACTGTTATTGCAGTTTGTGGCCTTAAACGTCGCACTTCATTAGGCAAAATATGTTGAAATGAATACTAATAAGTATATATCTTCACTCATTTATAATATTTATTGGGATTTTGCTTATAACCCTGTTACTTAAAATGAAATATTATTTTAGCATACTAAATGTAACCGTGCACCTTTTGCTCAACTATCACCACAAAAAAAAATGAATTCGAACCATTTTCACGTTTTTACGGGTTTCGGCTAATTTTTCCAAACGTAAGTGAAGCATGGAGATATAAATTGGCACCGATATACCTGTATGCATACAATATTACAGTTTGAACATTGGATCACATTTTATGGAGATTCTATTAGGGAGAATGTATGTTTTTGTGGGAACATGGTTTCATTCGAAGGCCATGTTCATACCATATGCCCCATTTTTTAAACAAAATGCTCTATGTACTTTCGATCACCATCGTTCAGAGCACATTTTGAGATGCGAGTGACCAACATTTCAAATTAAGTCACCACCCTAAGTGTATGGTCCCGTACTAAGCGTTTCTCTGGAAAACACGCAGCAGTTCCTCTCCCTGTCCTGCACATGGCAGGACAGGACATCATCGACCCAGAAGAAGTGGCTGACAAGACGGGATGTGCTTTGTCCGCACGCTCGGAAAACACAAATAACGAGCAGTTTTTGAGACAAGGATCGGTGCGAGGCACGTCCTCTTGATTTCTACACCACAGTCGTCCTCCAGTACAACATACCATTTTCCATTTCCAAATTAACTGCAGCAATCAGCACACTCAAGAGCGTGGCAGAGGGTCCGGACACGCTCCATAATGATATTGTAAAACATTTACCAGCTGCTGCTTTAGAAACACTCCTAGAAGCCCTAAATCTAATGTGGACATCAGGCACATTTCTACCTTCGTGTCGAGAGGAAATTATGCCCATACGTAAACCAAATAAATCTGGCAAGGACCCACTACATTACCGTCCCATCTCGCTGACTTGCTCCCTGTGTAAACTGTTTGAAAAATCGGTGAATGTCCGATCGATGTGGCTCTTAGAACCTAACAATCTCCTTGCTGTGATGCAGAGTGGCTACCGAAAACACCGTAGCACGCTTGACCACATTTTAACACGCGACTCCGTAGTACGCTCTTGGTTTATGAAACGCCACGTAGAGCTGTAATATTTTTTTGACATTGACGGCGCATATGACACGGCGTGGCGTCACGGTATTCTGATGAAGCTACACAATATGGGTGTCGGGGGCTCCATGGGGGTCTTCTTGTCTAATTTTTTATCTTCCCGAACGTTTCGCGTTAGAATAGGAAATTCCATATCTGGCACCTTTTCACCAGTCAACGGAGTCTCGCAGGGTAGCGTACTGAGCGTAACAATGAACTCTCCCCTTCTTTTCTGCGGTTGGATTTCACGCGGTGTATTCACGCCAACAAAGGTAGCACATGGACGCCAAACATTTTCTGACATCGCAAAATAACTTCACCATGAACTGTCTTAGAAAAGTGTGACCCCCAGTTGCCTCACTTACTTGACGCCGACACGTTCACATCTGGTTTGACTGTCGAAGTTATGGGCGCTGTATAACCTACGCAGTTGATGCGCCCCTGAACCCCAATAACAACAACAACAACAACGACGTGGGTACCTCACTGCCAACTTCCGTAAGGAAAGCGGTTTTCGTGGATGATTTCGCCATATGGTTTTCTTCACGCTCTGTGCACACGGTTGAGAGACAACTCCAGATGGCTGTCCGAAAGGTGCAGGGTTGGTGCAACAAAACCAGTTTCGTTATGTCTACATCGAAAACCACCGCTGTCCACTTCTGCCACAAACGCTCTTGCACTGACCCCATGATTATGCTCAACGGACGCCATATCCCATTCAAGCCGGCTGCCAAGTTTCTAGGTGTGTTTCTAGGGACCACCGACTGACATACAGCACCCAGATCAACGATATTGCACATAAATGTGCACAACGATTGCAGGTAATGAGCACCGTCTCTAGATGCCCGTATGGAGCAGACAGATCTATCTTGCTTCTTATGTATCGATCGCTCGGACGTTCTAAAATCGACTATGAATGTTTTATTTATGACGGAGCGTGTGCCTCAACCAAGCGTCGTCTTGATGTGATCCACAATGCAGCTCTTCGCATCGCTACTGGAGCCTTTCGCACTTCACCGGCTGATAGTCTAATGACAGAAGTAGACGAGCCACCTCTTGAGCTACGCCGTAAGTTATTGGGCGCGAGATACGCATGCAATGTTGCTCAAGACCGGAAACATCCAGCCTATCGGTGGATATTCTCGGGTACATCAACAGCACGGCACTGGGCTCATCGTCGTGTATTACCGTTTTCCATTCGTATGGCTTCGATCCTTCGCGACTGTAATATCAGGCCGCGTTCTGTAGCACGTGTTATTACGCCGAGCACTCCTTGGCATGTTATCCCAGTGCAAACTGATGTGACTCTATCCTGCTCAAAGAAAGGGCATGTAAACCTGGAGGAACTCCGCATATTGGCATTGGAAAGAATACATAAATATCCGATTTTTCCCGGATTTACACGGACGGTTCAAAGTAAGTGTCTGGTGTTGGGTGTGCTTATGTCAGTAAACACAGTGTTCGATCTTTTCGTTTACCAACACAAACATCGATTTTTACTGCCGACTTGTATGCCATTCTGCAAGCCCTCTATTTTTATACAGAAAGACCGATCCACAAACCACGTGGTTTTCACAGACTCATTGAGCAGTCTCCTGGCATTGGAAACCTTTAACCAGGATAACCGACTTCTTGGGAGGGTTATCAAAGTCGTGAAATCCCTACATGACATCGGCAGAAATATCGTGTTCTGCGGGATTCCCACCCGCGTCTGACTCGCGGGAAATGAAGCTGCTGACATAACCGCCAAACACGCCATCAGCAATGGCCGTTTGGTCCACGAGCCTGGAACTCGAAGTGCAGTAAGCTCAGGGTTCTAAAACCAACACTAGGAAAGTCGCGATCCTCGCACCGAACCAAACGACAGGAAGAAGCAATATTCTGCCCATTGGGAATAAGTTATACCTTCGCAACACACAGTTAGATGCTGACCGGTGATGACCGACCTTTATGTCCACGCTGCTCTAACCCGATTACCGTGTGCCATGTTTTAGTAGGCTGTGTAATGTTAGAACTTTTACGACGCCAGCTTTTAGGACTGCTGAACGCCGACACTTCTTTAAGTAGGCTAATAGGAAACGACTCTGAGGTCGTGGCGTCTGATAATATTTTTACCTTCCTCGCCGACAAGCTCGCCTTGAGGTGATATACCACCACCCGTTAATATTAATAACAAGCTAGTATAGTAGCACCGTATATTGATTATAATAGTTATGGGCGCAAAATGACCCTGGATGTCGTCCGTCTCGTATGAGCCGGACGACCCTGTTGCAAAGGATGGAGGCTCTGGATCCCCGGGGGACCGAGCTGGGGGAACGGGAGTGGTGGCTGACCCCAGAAGACCGGAAGGGAAGGCGATCCTGAGGGGGTGGGTGGAGTAGGACCGCGCCTTGGGCGGAGCAGCCTGGTGGTGGTTGGGGGGCCGAGCGTTAGGGCCGCTCGTGACGGGAGACGAGCTCGTAGCCAGCGGCGGAGCGGCCTGTTGGTGTTGGGGTGGCCAAGACTCCGAGGGGCCCTCGCTCGTAGCCAGCCTCGGGGTGGCCTGGCGACAGTGGGGGGGGCACCTGTTGGTGGAAGAGCCCGCCATGGGAGCGGGGCGCGTGGTCGGCGGAGGGTGAGGTGGGGAGGAGGGGGTAGGGTCATGCTCGGTCGATCCTGGCGGGGAGGGGGGAGGGTGTCGGGGCGTTGAGCCGCCTCTGCAGTCGGCCACAAGGGGGCCAATCTGGGTCGGGTTCACACTGCCGGTGGCAATGGCGCCGTACCTCGCTGAGTGGCCAGGCGACACGCCTGCCTGTCCTTCGCCTCTACCCAGGCCGGGCACCTGGGGAACGATGCAGGGTGGGGCCCATGGCAGGACGCGCATCGTTGCTCGATGGATGTGCAGGACTCCGTTGGGTGCCCTTCCGTACACTGGCCGCCGACGGGCACCTTTTGTGTTTTGTTGTGGGCAGTGTCGGGTACTCCTCTTGTGTTGGTGGCGGTGGTGTGTGGTGGAGTGTGCCGGGCTCTGAGCGGCGGCGAGCAGGCCACGTCGACTGCGGGTTGAGCAGCCATTCTCTGGCTCGGGGCAGGGACCAGCCCTCAAGATGCACGAGGCGCAGGACCTCCCGCTCCATCGTCCATGTGGGGCAGTCCCTGTCCTAGGCCGCATGTGCATCCCCGCATGCGGCGCAGAACAGCTCGCCGCTGTTGCAAGTGTCGGTGGAGTGTGGCCCGGCACATCGCCCGCAGGTTGTGTTGGTGGAGCTACATCCCCCCCCTTGTGTGGCCGTAGCGCTTACAGTTCTGACAGCGTCTTGGGAGGGGTGCGCGAGGTTGCACGGTATACCTCATGTATCCGGCCTTGAGGTACGCCGGAGGTGTACGTGAGTTGAAGGTGATGATAATGATGTTGTTGGGGCGTCCCTACCTGGGGGGTGGCCTGTAGGCGGCGGAGACGCCCTGGTCCCCGAGTTTGAGGGCCAGGTCCTCCGCCGACACGCAGGCCAGCTCCGGGGCCAGGATGGTGCCTTGAGGCGTGTTTTAAGTGTGTGGCCGGGGTGATGGTGACTGAAGTGTGTCGGATGGATTTGATGGTCGGGAGAATCCGACCATCTACGTGGTTGTTGGCTTGTATCAGTAGCGCCCCTGAGCGGAGTGGTCGGGCGTGGAGGGGCGCCCCTGTGTGCTGTGTAATGGTCTCCTCCACCAGCCAGGGGTCGAGGGAGCCCATGGGCTTCCCGTCCCCCCGGCGGCAGAGGTAGAACTCTCCGGTGGGTGACTCGGCTGCGTTCATGTTGCTGTTTGGTGTGAGTGATGTATGCGTTGTGTTGTACGTGGCGTTGAGAAAGAGGAGGTAGGGGGCAGGTGTGTGTAACAACGGTACAATACACTGGCGGAGGGTGCGGAAGGGCGTGAAGAAAGCCCGACAGGTGTAAAAGTAGGGCAGGAAAGTTCAAGAGAACACAAAGAGAATGGAAATTGTGCTTGAAGGGAGCACGGTTAGGAAAGAGTAGAAAAAGGTCGTACAGAAGGCACTAGAGGGAAAAGGGGGTTGGCTGGGGGGGAGAGCGACCGTGAGGGGGTGGCAGCACCCCCGGACTGACCGTACTGTAGAAGAAGGCGTCAGGAACGAAGAGGCAGAGGAGTAAGTTCATGCAAGTGCAGGTGTAGATGAAGAATGTGAAGTCCGGGTCGATGGTGTGTAAGACTGAAGAAGTCTAGTCTTGGAGAGAGGATGTAGTCGCCGAAGGAGTGATGAGGGAGAAGGCAGCGGGAGTCGATGAGACGGAGGGATGAGGCAAGGTTGGTGACGAGTATAGTGTAGTGTAAGTGTGTGTGTGTGTGGCAGGCGGGTGGCTGGCGGCTGAAGCTTACGGTATCAGGCCGGTCGGAGAGGAGGGTGGTTGGTCCGGTCACGCACAAAGCTGGAACCTGGAGGTGTTGTAAGTAGCTGTGTGTGGGTGCGAGCTGGTTGGTGGCGAAGTCGACCGGTCATTTGCAGTCGGCTGTCGACGAGGCAGGGCACTTTGAAGTAGACTATGGTGTTGTTGAGTTGGGAGTTGGTGGCGTAAAAGCAAGTTTGCAGGTGTAGACGTTGAAACGGGCTGTGCGAATCAAAAGCTGTCGTCCAGGTTTTTTCCTGATCCCGTGGGGGCATTGCGGCCGATCTACTCCGGGGGGGGGGGGCCTGGAAGCGGATGATCTAGCGGCGAGAGCAGGGCGTGAGTCCGGTGTGGGATTGGGGTGGTTGAGCGGGTGCTCGTTGCGTGTGGGCGCACGGGTCAGCGGGCGGACGGCCGCCTCGGCCGGGGTCGGCCAGAGGGGCTGAAGATGCGGTTGAACCCAGGCTGAGGGTGGCCCTTGCGGCGGGCGCGGAGCTGGGGGGGGGGGCTGTCCGGGGTCGCTGCCGGTGTGCCTTGGCATCCAGCCAGACTGGGCAGCGGGGGTAGGAGGCGGGGTGAGGGCCCGCGCAGGCTGCGCATCGCGGTTCCTGGGCCTCGCACTGGGCCATGGGGTGTGCCTCGGGACAATGGCCGCACACTGGGTTGCGGGCACGGCAGACCCCCACTGTGGTGTCCATACCTCTGACAGAATCCACAGCGCTTAGGGGGTGGGGTCCGTGGACGGCAGGGGTACCGCAGGTACCCTGCATAGAGATGAGTCGGCGGGACCAGTGACCGGTACCCCACTTTGAGAAGGGGGCTCCGGGTCGATGCTGAGGGGCGCCCCAGGCGGACGACCTCGCAGACGCCTTGCGGTAGCAGCTCCTCGAGGAGCTCCTCTTCTGGTAGGTGTGCCAACTCAGGGGCGAACACCGTAACGAAAGAGTTGTTGAGGCGGTCGGCTACCACTACCTCAACAGGGTGGTCCAGGAAGTGGCGTAATAGAAGGAGGGTCCTGGCCTGGGTTGCGTCACGGACCCGTACCAGTAGGACGCCCGACCGGATGGTGCGGGCCGCCACTACCCCTCCTGTCCATCTGTCGAGCTCCTTGGCCACTGCAAAGGGGGACGTGCGGTCCCAGGACCCCTCCTTCCGTGCTATCAGCGCGAAGGATTCTCCGTCTGGGGGATCTCGCGGCGGAGGAGCCCGGGCTCCTGGGCGCGGCCGGCGTCCGCCCTCCGCGGGGGGCGGGCGGTCCCGGGCCTTGCCGGTGCGGGGTTGGACCCCTGAGGAGAGGGGAGGGGTGACTGAGTGTGGGAAGGGCGCCCTGAAGGGGTGCTGCAAGGAAAAGTGTGAAGAGAAGTGTAGTGCGAAAGGGGTAGAGAGACAGTGCTTGGAGGGATGGGAGTAGCCAACAGAGGCGGGCGCAGTCACGGCTAAAGGCCGCTAGCACGATCCATTAAACCAGGAAGGTACCTCTGCTGGCTCTAACCTAGTGGGTGGGACGGAACAAAAAACAATCAAAGCCGACCGCTGCTACAATTCGGTTTCCCGACGGTGCTGGTGAGCACCGCTGGGACGAAGGGGGATGGGAGGGGGGCTACGCCGGCTATTCCGGCGAGCAACCAACTAGTGGCGCCGGCCGGCTAATCCGGCAGACAACCAACTAGTGGTCCGGGGGGCGGAGCTTCCCGTAAATGCTCTAATAAGGACACCTACGAGACAGCTGGGAGGGGGGTCGGGGTCTTTGGGGCAGCGGATGGCTTCTCGTGCTCGATCGCCAGCTATAAGCTAGGTCTTTTCAAGCGTGCCACGATTGAATATTGCCAAACAATATTCAATCGCCGCGTGTGGTCTGGATCTCTTCCCTCCTCCGTCTTCTTCTCTCCGTCTCCTCCCGTCTTCCTCTCCGTTTTTTTTTCACCTTTAGCACAGGCCAAGTGCCATCCGCTAGAGATATGCTACGTTAAGGAAAGGGTTACTTTAATCCGGCTTATATGGCATCCGGTTATATCAATTAAGAAAGAGAGGAAAGATGAGACGCCGACAAGCAAGGAACGTGGCGTAAGGGCCGATACATATACATGCGTGAAACATACACAGACACACGTACATACACGACACATAGGACATTTTTTTTCCAAACTTTAGCAGAGGAAAAATGCCACCCGCTAGAGATATGCTACGTTAAAGAGAGAGTTACTTTAATCCGGCTTATGTGGCATCCGGTTATATCAAATAAGAAAGACAGGAAAGATGAGTCGCCAGCAAGCAAGAGACTTGGCGTAAGGGCCGATACGTACATACACAGGTGAAACATACACATACATACATACACGACACTTAGAAGAACACTTGGAGGGTGGGTAGCATCGTAACCTCCGGAGAGGCTCCACTGCCCACCTGCGACCTGAAAAAGCGAAGCGGAGGCCCGACGCCCAGGGCGAGTCGTGGGCGTCGGGCCCGACCTTGTATGTGTAGGTGAATGTTTGAGTTTATGCTTGGAAAACCTGAGAAGGTGAAAAAAAAACCAAGTAGCTTGGAAAACCCGTAGGTAAAAAACCAAGCACAAATTATATGGAGAACCGTCCGTTATAGCCAAATTTGATCGGTATCTGCCTACCTTGTGCGATATAACCTATATGTATGTGTTTGCGACGACGGTGTTGATGGTGTTTAACTTCAAATTACTTCCTCAAGTTTGGTACTGTGCAAGAATGTAAAGAGTAGCTCCAGGAGCTCCGGGTGGTTGTCACCGAGGAGGCTTGGCAGTGACAGTGGAATCTGATGTCGGGCAATGTAGGAAACAACGGCGACGTAGTAATTGGTAGGCAGGGCAGATAAGTAAGAAATGTTCGACAGAGTTATGTACATTACATGTTTGGCAAGTCGGAGCGCGGCGACGTTGGCTGAAGAGGAAATCATGTGTGAGTTTGGTGTGCTCGAGTCGGAGTCGAGCAAGGAGGATCTCATGTAAGCGTGTGTGCTGTCGGGAAGGGGACCATTTGGCGAGAAGAGGTTTAATGTGGTGTAAATGTGTAGTGCTGTGATTCCAGCATGCCTGGATATATGTGTTAAATAATTGGTTGGTCAGGGACAAAAGGTCACATGGGGGAACTGGGAGGTTGGGGGCGTGTGGGAGGTCGATGGCTCGACGAGCGAGCTCATCCGCCTGCTCATTGCCCTGAATCCCCATGTGGCCAGGGACCCAGAGCAGTGTGAGTTGAAGTTGAGCATGATGTGTGTGATAGAGTTGACGGATGGCGTGGAATGTGGGGTGTGTAGTGTTGTGTATGGCTGCGAGAGCATCGATGGATGAACGAGAGTCGGTGCAGATGATTGTTGGTGTGATGATGTGGTGTTGAACAATGTGGCTTAGACAGGCGTAGATAGCGACTAGCTCCGAAGTGTAGACAGAGTGGTGTGGTGTTAATTTTATTTGGCCAAAGTTGGGACCACCACACCAGGCACCTCCCGTACCGTTTGTGGTACGGCAGCCATCCGTGTAGAAGTATGTGAGATGGGGGTGGGCTGCTTGATATTCGAAAAATGTCTGTTGGGTTTCGAGGGAGGATAGTCATTTTTGTTTTGGTGAAAGAGATATTCCAGATTGGGGTGATGCATGTGCCAAAACGGGAGAAAGTGAGGCAATTTGTCGGGGATTACATTGGGGAATTTGAGTGCGAATGTGAGGACATGGTCCAAATGTATGGCAATATTGTGTTTGTTCCTATTATATGAGCGTCGAACGGGAGGATTAGAGAGTGCGAGGGTGGCAGGTTGGTTGTGCTGTGTTGTGGTCCGAAAGTGGTATCGGACTAGTTGGAGTGTTCTGCGGTGTTGTAAGCTGGGTAAGTGGGCCTCAGCCCGGAGACTAGTGATGTGCGTGGTGCGGTGTGCTCCGGTGATGAGGCGAAGTGCGTGGTTCTGTATGCGTTCAAGTGTTGTGATGTGTGAAGGAGATATATGATCGAAGATAAACGCATTGTATTCCAGGATTGAGCGAATCAGAGTAATATACATGGTGTTGAGTGTAGCCCTGTCTGCACCCCAGTCGCGACCGGAGATGCAGCGCAGGAGATTGAGATGTTTTGCGCAACGTTGTTTTAGATAAGCAATATGGGGGCCGAAACAAAGACTTTTGTCTAGAACGATGCCAAGATAAGTGAAGGTGGTTTGGTGAGGGTTAATTTGGTCGCGGTAACGGAGTGGTGTAAGGGGTGGGATGTACGAGGGGAGCCGGGAGAAAAGCATTGTGACGGATTTGGTGGGGGAGATTTGCAGTCCCTAAAGGGAGCACCAGGAATCGATTTGGTCCATGGCGCGCTGCATTAAATAATTTGCATTGTCTGCCGATGGGTGCGTGCACGATATAGCCAAATCATCGGCAAAAATGGAGTATTTTAGACAGGGGGCCATATGATGGAGGTCAGCGAGTGCATCGTTGATCATGATAAGAAAGAGGGTGGGGGATAACACGCTGCCTTGTGGGACGCCTTGATCTAATTTTTGGGACCGAGAATGGATATTGCCGCAGCGGACGGTGAATGTTCTATTAACGAGAAAGTTGGTGATAAATTTTGCCATTCTGCCTCTGATGCCCATACGATGTAATTTGATTAGGAGGGCCAAACTGTGTACTTTATTGAATGCGGACTTTAGGTCGAGAAAGAGTGCCACGGTTTCATGTTTATTTCATGAAACCGCGCTGTATCGAGTCAACTAATAGAATGAGATTGTCAGTGGTGCTATGTCTGGGTCGAAAGCCGCTTTGAAAGGAGGAGAGAATGTCGTTGTTTTCGAGGTGGACTCTGATTCGTCCATTGACCATGCGCTCAAAGAGTTTAGAGGCACAACTAGTGAGAGAGATAGGTCGATAGCTAGAGGGAAGGTCGCGAGGTTTGCGAGGTTTAGCGATAGGAATGATGGTGCTAGTAGATCAGGAAGGGGGGAAGGTGCCGTCAGTCCATAGTTGATTTAGTGCCGAAAGGAGGTTGTCTTTTCCGGAGTCGGATAGATTTTGGAAGAAGGGGTATGCCAATTAGTCAGGGCCAGCTGCAGTGTTGGTTACTTTGGAAAGGGATAAATTTAGTTCATAGAGAGTAAAGGTGGCATTGTATGGTTCAGTGTTGTCCGGGGTAAAGTTACAGGTGACGAGAGTGGTTTGTAGGAATTCGATTGTGTGTTGTGAGTATTGTGTGTTTGAGGATATGTCTGCATAATAGGTGGCAAAGTGTTCCGCGACGTCCGAGGGTTCTGTGATACTGCGTTGGTTAATTGTCAGTTGCGGGAATCCGCGGTGTGGGGATCTGCCATTTGCGAAAGAGCGAATTTTGGTCCAAATCTGGCCGATGGGGGTAAACCGGTTGAATGAGTTTGAATAGAGTTGCCAGCTGTGTTTTTTGGCCGAAAGGATAATCTGCTGACAACGTTTTTTAGCCTCGCGGGCTTCTAACATGTTTTGGGTGGTGAGATTTTTGCGAAATTTTCGCTCAGCCCGCCGCCGCAGAGCGACGGCGCGTTGACATTCGTCGTTCCACCACGGCACGTGGTGACGGCCGGGGGAACGACGAGTGTGGGGGACATGATTTTCTGCCGTGAGTAACATGGTGTCAAGAAAAGCTGATATTGGGGGGTGAGAATGAGGGGGGAAGACAGTGTCAATTTCCTGGGTGAAAGATGGCCATTTCGCCTTGCGAACATTCCAGCGGGGGACAAATGAGTAATCTCTAGCCTGGGCTGATCGTTTAAGCGTAATATGAATAGGGAAGTGATCGCTAAAGAGGGGATCGGGTTGTACATGCCAAGAAAAGAGGGTTGAGATGGAGACCGAGGCCAAAGATAGATCAATGGCAGATGGACGGAACGGGGCAATGTCGGTGTTGTGTGTGGGTGTTTGGTCATTTAAAAAGACCATGTTGTGGGTGTTGAGGAGTGTTTCGATGTGGTGTCCGCGAGGTGATGTGGTGTGACAGCCCCATGCATGGTGGTGGGCATTAAAGTCACCCAGCACTAGACAGGGGTGAGGAAGGCGACTGAAGAGGTCGGTCACAGAAGATAAGGGTTGTGTAGGAGAAGGTGGGAGATAGAGAGAGAGAGAGAGTATAGTGAGCTCTAGTTGTGCAATTTTGACAGAAACGGCAATAAAATTTAGGTTATTAACAATGTTGATCTGACGATGAAGGAGGGTGTCTGAAATAAATAAGGCAACCCCGCCGCCGCGGGATATAGAAGTTCTATTGTCGGTATAGAGGGAATAACCAAAGATATTAAAATTATACGGGTCATTGTCGCGCCATCGGGTCTCCTGAACGGCGGCAATCATTGGTTTATTTCTGATGATATATTCCTTGAATTCTGCCCAATGGGATATTAGGGACCTCGTATTCCATTGGAGCAAGAATTCAGTGGTGGGTGTCTGCATTAGTGTTGTGTTGTGTGGTGATCACGCCCTCGCAGGCGTGTGTGGCGGTGAGGGCGTGATGGGGTCGTCCGTCTCGTAGGAGGCGAACTACCCTGGTGATTTGGAAAGGGGCTCTGGATCCCCAGTGCGGTCCGGGAACGGGAGCGAATACTCGATTCCGGGGACAGAGTGGGGAGGCGACGGCCCTGAGGGGGCGGTGTGGAAGATGCTCGAGCCTTAGTCGGAGCAGCCTGTTGGCGGTGGAGGGGCTGAGCGCTAGAGCGACCGGTGACCGGTGACGCGCAACGTGGGACCTCGGACGCGCACATATCTGTCGTGTGCCCCTCGGCACATCGCCCACATACAGGCTCCCTGGAGCGACACGTCTTTGCCAGGTGCCCGTACCTTTGGCAGAAGGCACAGCGGGCCGGCGGTGGGGTCCAGGTGCGGAGAGGGATGCGCAAGTGGCCTGCCATGACGTGGGTGGGCGGGACTTGCGTGCGGAAGCCCAGTTTCAGGACTGGGCCCGCACGGGGGCGACGGCCGAGACGGGTCACGTCGCACACTCCCTGCGACTTCAGCTCGTCCAGGAGCTCCTCCTCGGATAGATCCACCAGCTCCGGGGCGTACGCTGTGGTATAAACCAGGTTGAGCCTGTCTGCGAGCTCAACCGTGATTTCTTTGCCGAGGAACCGGTTCAGGCTGATGAGGGCACGTGCCTGTGAAGCCTCCTTAACTCGCACCAGCAGGGCACCAGAGCGGAGGACCTTCGCCGAGGAAACTCCGCCTGTCCACCCGTCCAGCTCCCGTGCTACCGCAAACGGGGAGGTTCGGGCCCACGATCCCTCCTTCCTCGTCACCAACACGAATGACTCACCCTCCGGGGGGTCGCGGGGAGGGGGCAGGCGGGCTCCAGGCCGGGGGCGGCGTCCTCCGTCCTCCGAGGGGGGCTGGGTGTTCCCGGGCATACCGGGGCAGGGCGGGTGCACTTACACCAGAGGGGAGTGGGTGGAGTGTATGTGTGGATAAGGGCGCCCTGAAGGGGTGCAGGCAAGAAAGGCACCCTGAGGGGATGCTGCAAGGAAAGATGTGAAGAAAGCTGGCGTGTAAAAGGGGAAGAAAGACACAGAGTTTTGGAGGGCTGGGAAAATCGGCCAGAGGCGGGGTCAGTCACGCTCAGAGAACGCTAGCCCGATCCATTGAAACAGAAAGTTACCTATGACCGATTCTAACCTATGGGGAGGGATGGGAAACAAACAGTCGAGGCTGGCCGCCGGTACAACTCGGTTTCCCGACGGTGCCCGAGAGCACCGCTAGGCCGATTGGGAGTGGGAGGGGAGCTGCGACGGCTAGTCCGACGAGAACCGACTAGTGGCGTCGGCCGGCTAATCCGGCTGACAACCGACTAGTGGCTGAAGGGGCGGAGCTTCCCGTAGATGTCCTTGAAAGGACAACTACGAGACGGCTGGAAAGGGCGGGTGGGGACTTGAACGGCGGGCAGCTTCTTTGGCTCAATCTTTGGTTGTGGAAACCAGGTCCTGTCAAGCCTCCTCCCATATATAGAAGGACATTTGGAGGGTGGGCGGCATCGTAACCTGCGGAGAGGCTCCACTGCCCACCTGCGACCGAAAAAGCGAAGCAGAGGCCCGACGTCCAGGGTGAGTCGTGGGCGTCGGGCCCGACCTTGTGTGCGTAGGTGTATGTTTGAGTTAAGGCTTGGAAAAAACCTGAGAGGTGAAAAAACCAAGCAGCTTGGAAAACCCGAAGGTGAAGAACCAAGCGCAATTTATAAGGATAACCGTCCGTTTTGGCCAAATTGGATTGGTCTCTGCCTATCTAGTGTCCTTGTTTTAGCGACAATGGAGATTATTGCGTTTGACTTCAAATTACTTCCTCAAGTTTCGTGCCGTGCAATAATGTTAATAGTAGCTCAATGAGCTCCCGGTGCTTGTCACCAGGGAGGCTTGGTAGTGAAAGTGGAAGACGATTTTGCTCAATGTAGGAAAGAAGTGGGCGACGTTGTAGTTGGTAAGCTGGGCGGATAAGCAAGAAATGTTCCACATAGTTATGAACACCACATGTTTGGTAGGGCGGTGCGCAGAGAAGTTGACGAAAGAGGAAATCATGTGAGTTTGGTGTGTAGTCGAATCGAGCAAGGTGGATCTCATGTGAGCACGTGAGTTGTGCGGAAGAGGGCCATTTGGCAAGAAGGGGTTTAATGTGGTGCAAGTGTGTAGTGTTGTGGTTCCAGCATGCCTGGATATATGTGTTGAATAATCGATTGGTGGAGGGATAGAAGGTCACAGGGGGGAGGGGGGACTGGGAGGTTGGGGGTGGGTGCGAGGTCGATGGCTCGACGTGCGAGCTCATCCGCCTGCTCGTTGCCCGGAATCCCCATGTGGCCAGGGATCCAGAACAGTGTGAGTTGAATGTGAACATAATGTGTGTGATAGATTTCACGGATAGCGTGGAGTGTGGGGTGTGTAGTATTGTGTATGGCTGCTAGAGCGTCGATGGAAGAACGTGAGTCGGTGCAGATGATGGTTGATGTCGAGACGTGGTGTTGAATGATGTGGTGTAGACAGGTGTAGATTGCGACTAGCTCTGAGGTGTAAACCGAGTGGTGTGGTGTTAATTTTATTTTGCCAAAGTTGGGTCCACCGCACCAGGCAGCTCCCGTACCGTCGGTGGTACGGGAGCCATCTGTGTAGAAGTATGTGTGATAGGGGTGGGCGGCTTGATATTCGAAAACAAATGTTTGTTGGGTTTCGATGGCGGAAAGTAGTTTTTTTGTTTTGGTGGAAGAGATATTCGAGATTGGGGTGATACATGTGCCAAAAGGGGAGAAGGGGAGGGAATTTACTGTGGATTACCTTTGAAAATTTGAGTGCGAAAGTAAGGACATGATCCAAATGTATGGCAATGTTTTGTTTGTTCCTATTATAGGAACATAATAGGAACAGAGGTTTAGAGAGTGCGATGGTGGCAGGGTGGTTGTGCTGTGTTGAGGTCCGAAAGTGGTATCTGACTAGTTGGAGTGTTCTGCGGTGTTGTAAACTGGGGAGGTGGGACTCAGCCCGGAGACTAGTAATGGGTGTTTTGCGGTGTGCTCCGGTGATGAGGCGAAGTGCGTGATGCGTTCAAGTGTTGTGATGTGTGACGGAGATATATGATCGAAGATAAGCGCATTGTATTCCAGGACTGAGCGAATCAGAGCGATATACGTTGTGTTCAGGGTAGCCCTGTCTGCACCCCAGTCGAGACCGGAGATGCAGCGCAGGATATTTAGCCGTTTTGCGCAACGTTGTTTTAGATGAGCAATATGAGGGCCGAAACAAAGACGTTTGTCTAGTACGATGCCAAGATATGTGAATGTAGTTTGGTGAGGGACAATTTGTTCGCGATAACGGAGCGGAGTAATAGGTGGGATGTACGTGTGGAGCCGTGATAAAAGCATTGTGACGGATTTGGTGGGAGACATTTGCAGTCCCCAAAGGGAGCACCAGGAATCAATTTGATTCATGGCGCGCTGCATAAAATAATTTGCTTTGTCTGCCGAAGGGTGCGTGCACCATATGGCCAGATCATCGGCGTAAATGGAGTATTTTAGACAGGGGGCTATGTTGTGGAGGTCAGCAAGAGCATCGTTGATCATGATAAGAAAGAGGGTGGGGGATAACACGCTGCCTTGTGGGACGCCTTGATCGAGTTTCTGGGGCCGAGAATGGATATTGCCGCATCGGACGGTGAATGTTCCATCAGCGAGAAAGTTGGAGATATATTTTGCCATTCTGCCTCGGATGCCAATACGATGTAATTTGATTTGGAGGGCCGAACTGTACTTTATTGAATGCGGATTTTAAGTCGAGAAAAAGTGCGACGGTTTCATATTTTGTCATGAAGCCGCGCTGTATCGAGTCAACTAATTGGATGAGGTTGTCGGCGGTGCTGTGTCTGGGTCGAAATCCGCTTTGAAAGTGGGAGAGGGGGAGAGGCCAACGAGATTGCCAATGCCCTAGCGAAGCGGAGTCAAGATAGCAAAGCCAACCCTAGATTTCTGCAACATAAACGTAGATGCGAGGCAAATTGTAGGAAAGTTCCGTTATCGGCTAGTGATAGTCTAGTGGACTTCGCGTTTCGATAACTCCGGTAGTGAAATCACCAATGTCCTTACAGCTGCCTGTATTTGCACTGCAGCACTCGTACGATCACACGAGACAGACAGACGGAGTACAGAACTTTCTTATCTATGAAGGAAAGCCGTGATATTGCCTTTATACGAATTTATAGGCCGAATTTAGGTGGGAAGTTAGCGGGCGCCGGACCGTACAAGCACAGATCCGCCCGCCTTGAGAACCGAAGCGTGACTGGCCGGCCGTCCGACGTTGGGCCCCTCACCGGCACAGACCCCCGGCCGCTGATTGGTTGAGAACCTTAATACGCCCCCATCACGTCACATCCCTGTTCTGGAATGATCGAGTGCCTTCCAGACGGGGGAAGTTGGCCTGCATTTAGTGAAGGTAGCGATGTTACATATACGGTATACATTTACAATCTGTAGATTTACGGGATTATTTCAATTAAAGTTACGGGATAGCCAAAAGTATAATTTGATATGAACTCTGTTACAAAATCCTACCGACTTTTCCACCACAGTACAACACCTCATAACCAACCATTTACTTTGACGGAACTGAAACACGTAATTAATACGCTCAGATGTGTCTGAGGGACCGGACGCCCTACACAACGACATGCTGAAGCACCTACCTCCAAGTGCTATTGATGTACTCATGACATCCTTGAATGATATATGGGGAAAAGGAAGCTTCCCGTGCACACGGCGCGAGGCCATAGTTATCCCGATCTTGAAGCCTGGGGAAAGTGGTCTGGAAGCACTCCACTACAGACCCATCTCGCTGACATCGTCGCTGTGTAAATTGATGGAAAAGATGGTAAATATACGTCTAACATGTTTTTTTTTAGAGCAACAGGACTTCTTCTCAAATTCCGAGTGCGGTTTCCGGAAAAACCGATCGATAGTGGACCATGTTTTAGCTTTGGACACCGCTGTCCGTGCTGGTTTTAAGAATCACAAGTACGTAGGTGCAGTGTTTTTCGACGTAGAGGCCGCCTAGGACACCGCCTGGCGTCACGGAATTTTGATGAAGTTGTGGTACTGTGGCGTTAGAGGACCCATGGGAGTCTTCATCAAAAACTTCTTAACTAATCGGTGTTTCCGCGTCCGAATTGGTAATCATTAATCAGGAAAATGTGTGCCTACGAACGGAGTTCCACAAGGAAGTGTGCTCAATGTGTCCCTGTTTGGAGTGCTAATCAACGATATTGGAAAGAGACTACCAGGAAATATTGGCCTCTCACTCTTCGTGGATGACCTCGCAATTTGGCTCTCCGCTTCTCGTACACCATCTCTGAACCGGCAGTTACAGCTGGCCATACATCACCTTGAAGATTGGAGCTACCGAAACGGGCTCCGATTTTCCCCAGCAAAAAAAAACAGTCGCTGTACACTTTTGTCGTCGACGGTCGTGCTTCTCTGAACTGGCACTACAACTATATGGAAAACCAATCCCGCTGCGACTTTCCGCCAAGTTCCTCGGCGTCTCTCTCGATAGCCGTTTGACACACGGTGACCACCTTAAATCTCTGCGCCAGCGCTGTTTCAAAGCTCTTAATATCATGAAATGCGTGGCGCGAACAACATACGGAGCAGACCGTGCAACACTTTTACAGATGTACCGACAGCTCATCCGCTCTATACTTCTATACGCTCTATACTCTCTATACTTGACTATTGTTGGTTCGTGTATGATGGCGCCAGCATCCCCAGAAAGCGCGTACTTGATACGGTCCACAATACAGCCTTACGCATTGCAACCGGCGCATTCAGAACTTCGCCAATAGCAAGCCTCCAAGTGGAAGCCCACGAGACGCACCTGGCATTGAGACGTGATAAACTTGGCCTTCGCTATGTGTGTAAACTGAGGAAATATCCTCTACACCCAACGTATGACGCGGTGTATTCTCGCCGTCTATTGGCACTGTTCCACGGAGGACGGAAGGCATTATCTGAACCCTTCTGTGTGAGAATGCAAAAAGAAATTCGCACAAGTGGTATCCGTATACGTGGAATTCGTATTGCTGACCGATCGCAGATACCACCCTGGGAATTAGCGTCGCCAGAAATAGACCTGGCCCTCTGTACGTCCAAGAAGGGTGATGTCCCCACCGAACTTTTCAGACTAAATGCACTGGAGCGCATAGCCACGTACGACGGACGAACACTGATATATACCGACGGCTCAAAAGGAAAGCAGGGGGTCGGATGCGCGTTCGTCACCGGATCCGTCACGAGGTCATTCTCGCTTCCGTCAAACGCATCCGTTTATACATCGGGGAACTGGTTGCGATCCTCAAGGCGCTGTGCTTCAGTGAAATCAGTGAGTACTGCTCATGTGTTGTCCTGTCCGACTCTTTGAGCAGCCTATCGGCACTGGAAAGTTTCAACCCACAGGACGCTCTTCTGCGGGACATCTTATATCGGCTCCCCCTACTGAAACGAGAAGGGTTATTCGTTTCCTTCTGCTCGATCCCAACCCACGTTGGCATCAGGGGAATGAACTCGCCGACGCAGCGGCGAAACGAGCGGCACAGAAACCATGCACTCGCACCCTCCCTCTCCCTGCACGGGATTTCTACCCAATGATCTCAAAATACATGCATGAGAAATGGCAAAGCAGCTGGTACGCCCTAGGCACTAACAAACTCCATGAAATCAAACCACGAGTAGGGTACTGGCCCTCGTCTTCCAGGAATGTACGAGCGGAGGAGGTGACGTTGGCACTACTCCGAATCGGATAACTACAAAACAGATAACTACAAAAAAACCAAACGTGTTCTTGCTATGTTAATATAAGGCGATGACCCGACCCCAACCCACCCACTACACCCCATACCCCAATATAGCACCGTCCAGACTGACAAGCTTCTTTCGACTACTCCATCTTCGGCTCTCAAACGTCTCTTCTCTGCCATCTCTACCACTTCAAGCTCCCAGATCAACTCAACTCTTCAAGACGATTCCGAGTCTACTCGAACATCACTATACCAGTAATCTATCCACACTGTATCTAATCCTCCTACCATTCTACCACTCACACACAGGAAACAGCCGACATCACCTACAGGTGGCAGGCTGGCCAAACACAACAACACAACACACGTTCTTATGGCGCGGATAGATATGTTTTACTTCTGATGTACCGATCTCTTGTGCGTTCTAAGATTGACTACGGATGTTTTATTTATGACGGAGCATGTGCTACGACCAAGCGTCGCCTTGATGCGATTCATAATGCAGCTCTTCGCATTGCTACTGGAGCATTTCGTACTTCCCCGGCTGATAGTGTAATGGCAGAGGTAGACGAGCTACCTCTTGCGCTGCGCCGTAAATTATTGGGGGCTAGGTACGCATGTAATGTCGCACAAACCCGAAAGCATCCAGCCTATCAGTGGATATTCGCAGGGACACCAAGGCCACGTCAGAGGGCCCATATTCAGCGTGGATTTCCGTTCTCCATTCGTATGGCCTCGACCCTCTGTAACTGTAATATTAGGCCGGGTTGTGTGGCACGTACTATTATGCCGACCACTCCTCCCTGGCAGGTTGTTCCAGTACAAATTGATGTCACTTTGTCATGTTTAAAGAAAGGACAGACAATCCCCGAGGAACTCCGCGCTCTGGCATTATAAAAAATATATGAATTTCGTGATTTTTCACGGATTTGCACGGACGGTTCTAAGTCCGACCCAGGAGTTGGATGCGCTTACGTCAGTCGACACGGGGTTCGGTTTTTTCTTTTACCAACACACGCATCGGTTTTCACTGCTGAATTGTACGCGATTCTTCAAGCCCTGTATTTTATACAAGAAAACCAGGACACCAAACACGTGATCTTCACAGACTCCGTGAGCAGTCTTTGGGCATTGAAAACCTTCAATCATGATAGCAGACGTCCGTAGGATTATACGAGTCGTCAAATCTCTAAATGACATCGACAGAATTATCATTTTCTGCTGGATTCCCAGCCATGTCGGACTTGCTGGGAATGAAGCTGCTGACATAACTGCCAAGCACGCCATCACCAATGGCAGGGAAGTTCACTTACGGCTCCCTCCAAGAGACCTGTATCCTACAATGTTGTCAAATATACGGTTAAAATGGCAACGGGCATGGAATTCAAAGTGTAGTAAGCTGAGGGTTTTGAAGCCAGCACTAGGGCTGTGGAGGTACTGAAGCCGGGCACAACGAAGGGTCGAAGTAATACTCTGCCGCTTGAGGATAGGTCATACCTTCGCGACACATGGCTACATACTGACGAGTGATGACCGACCTTTATGCCCACGCTGTTCGCACCCGCTTACCGTGTACCATGTTTTAGTAGGATGTGTACTTTTGGAACCACTACGACGCCAGATTTTAGGACTGCAGGACGCCGACACTACTTTGCATACGCTAATAGGAAACTACTCTTGAGGCCGTGACGTCTGGGAGCATTTTTACCTTCCATGAACAAGCATGCTTTGATGTTGTATATCGCCGATCCTAAGGATTATTAATTACTGACCACTGTGAGAGCACGATAGATTATCTGTAAACAGTTATGGGAGCAAAATGACCTTGGCAGTCGACGCGCCCCTAAACTCCAATCCACCACCACCACTCCCCACCTTATTGGCCGTTAATCGGCTAGAAAATTCCAACGAACCATGCCTTTCTGTGCGTCGGGAACTGCTCGGCATTCGGTATGTCTGTAAGCTACATCGATTATCCACCCTCTCTAAATTCCGTTCCGTGTTTCCCGTGCTATTCCAGGTCTGCTGATTGGAACAAGCCGTTGCGGTTCTGCTCGTTCTGTTTTGGTGTTCGTGAGCCCCTCGAGAGCGGCAATGCCATATCACTCCGAGTGATTCATGTGGGAGCCAAGAAAATGTCTCTCTGGATACTTGCATCAACACATGTTGGCGTTTTGCTGCCGTTTCTCCGAAAAGTGTGAAATAATGTCTTGGGAACTTGGATTAAGGGCACGGTCTTATAGGTTTTTAAAACAAAGTTTTACACAGGTGTGGCGGACAATCCGATGGTGAGTGCCCTTGTGTAACCGGCGCTATCATAGCTAGTTGTCTCCGCCTGCTGAAGCACCGGTTGGCACATCCGAGATGTCTGCTTTAAGCATAGTACAGCGTTTGATTCCGATTGGTGACAACATGCTGCATAAAGTCTATCACACATTACGTGTATTGCTCTTCATGCATGTCGTCCATTGGACCTTCATGTACGGGATATCTGGTGTCTACTCATGTCCGTGACCCGTGCTGGCAAACCGTTCGTTTTACCTGGTTTGTTTTCTGTATTCCGAGCCATGGGAATATGTGAGAACCAAACTGACAATGCTGCGGTGTTGCGTGGAGCACGGGCTCTGCGTATTCCATATATATATTCAGTATTGGCGCGCTCGGCGATGTCCAACGTAGCAGTACAACATTACATCACTGCACTTTACAAGCATCACGCTCCGACAATATCCTCTTCACCGTCTCTGTCCTTCGCACCCGTACTCTCCCAGCCTCTCCATGGGATACGTGGTGAAATGGGAACATTCCTGGGAAGACTGCGGTCTCATTCTGTGGAAAGACAACTATAGATGGCTGTGGTTCGTCTTGAAAAGTGGACCATATTAAACGTGGTCCGATTCTCTACCTCGAAAACGGTGGCTGTCCACTTCTGCCGACGCCGTTCTTGTCCAGAGATGGCAATCAAGTTATACGGCCATCAAATACCTGTGCGACCAGCCTAGGGTGAGTTACAGGGACCATCTTGACGCTCTGCGCGATAAGTGCTTGAGAGCCATGAATATTTTGAAATGTGTTTCCCGAACGACTTATGGAGCTGACAGAGCAACACTTCTATTGTTATATCGTTCTCCTTACCCGCTCGAAACTAGATCACTGGCGAATCTAGCCCACCGGTTTGGGGGGGGGGGGCCTACTTTCGGTTTTCGGCGTCAGCCCCTCCCCTCCCCCTCCCCCAGTGACGTACCTAGGAATTACATCAGGGGAGGAGTCGAACGGATTTGGAGGGTGCCCCTTCTCCCGCTATTTTTGGTTAAAAGCACCGGATTTCGACCACTATTTGGCAAAGGGGCCCATCTGAAGAAAAAAATAATAATTGACAACATAGTTTCCTGTGTAGGGGCCCCAGCCTACCTCCACCGTTTCTATGTTACCGGATTTTTGTTCTTGCTTACCAAAACGTTCACGTTCTCGTTCAACCTCTTGTACCACGTCAACGTTCATGCACGTGTACACACTGGCGGATCCGATTTCGTCAACTCTTGCTGTAAGCAGAACTTAGAGCATGGAACTCTCGATGTGTGTTAGAATCTACTATGCTACCACACTGGCTTCCAAACAATTTTTGTTTAAATTTAAAATTGGAGATTCTTTCATCCAGACGCTACTTTTTAACCTCGGCAAAGGTTACCGCATTTTAATTTAGTTGACTTCTGTTGGTTTCGGGGGTGGGGGGCGGGGCAAAAGGCACCATGGCCCACCTTTTAAGCGTTTCGGGGGGGCCATGGTCGGAATGGCCCCTCCCTGGATCCGCCAGTGAACTAGATTACGCATCATTTATATACGACAGTGCATCCATTCTGGAAAATTGTACTTGCATGGACATCAGCGCATTTTGGCATTGCATGGACATGAACATTTTCATCCGCTACACCCAGACTAGTTGGAATACAATATTGATTCTTCTAGGAAGTGCGTTGTGGATTTCGCTCTTTTTGAGGGACATGCAAATATTACAAAGCATCCTCAAATAAGCGAAATATTTTTGTGTTAATCCATGGACAAAAACAGAGAACTTTTGGCTTTTGCATGGACAAGTGGGCGGAGCCCGTGCTGTCCATGAATTTCCATGTGGGAACTTTTTGGCTCTGCATGGACATGGGGGCGGAGCTTGAGTTGTCCACGAGTTTCGATTTTATAAATGTTTGGTAACTTCATGGACAAGATGACGTCACCCATTTATCCACGAATTTCGTGAGTGGAGAGCATGAATTAGCATTTTATGGACTTGGATAACCAAGTGGAGGTGGAAGGAAAGCGCGCCAATTTTTTAATGGCGCGAAGAATGTTACATGAAGACACCAAAATATAGCGTTCAATTAGAACCACTCCCACCCACTCCAGCTTGGCCACCCACTCCAGCTGTTGCTCATCAAGTTGGAGGACTTGAGTCACTGTCGCTAGATACTTCCTTAGCTTAGTAGAAGTGATAAGAGAAGGCCTCTTTAGCTTCCACAAACCCACAGCAGCCTTGATCGCTGTCCGCCCGGGGGCATATTTTGTCATATTGGCTTTTGCCAGCAAGTATGGGTTTTTCGTTAATACCATGCTGTTGCGTATGGCGCATATGAGATCCAGCGCCCGCTACATATAAGGCGCGAAAATTACTGGGATCCGCCGCTTCCGTTTTCGCAGGATCTCTACCAAATCCATTTTTTCAGCCAACTTTTGCTCGAGGGGCGACAGGGTTTATAGGATATCCTGATTGTGGGCTTGTCGGGCGCGTGAATTGTAGGATTCAACCAGGATCATGGATGCTTCTCCTCCTCGCCTTTTAAAGACATAAAAGATCAGTGCAACTATGAGCCACAAGGGCCCTTCTTGGTTGCACTTTGGACACTGAACCAGTTGCCCACCAAATCTGTCGATCAACCCTCCCTGGAATACAGAAAAACAAGCCCCCTATTCTTATAATGATTCTCTATGCCTTTTTTAAAGATGTTCAGTGTGTTGCTACTGACAATGGTTCTTGGCAGCTGGTTCAAATGTTCTACTACCCTGTTGGTGAAGAAAGACTGTCTTAATCTTGTCCTGCTGTGATTAACTTTAATTTTGAATTGATGACCTCTAATTACATCATATCTGTTAAATTCAAACATTTCCCTGATATATTTCTGTTCCTGACCATGAACAAATTTAAAAACCTCCATCAGATCTCCTCTCAGCCTTCTATATCTAAGTGAAAACATATTCAATTTCTTCAATCTTTCCTCATATGCCAGGTTGCCTATACCATTAACCATTTGTGTTGCCCTCTTTTGTACTCTCTCTAAAAGCGAACAATCTTTCTCATAACTAGGGCACCAAGCTTGGACACAGTATTCCAAATGTGGCCTGACATATGCACAGTAAATATTCGTGATGACCTCCTCACTTTTGTATGACACATTCTTCTGTATTTCCCCAAGCATTCTTAGTGCCTTCTTCCTGGCTTCTTTGGTCTGTTCTGATGTCCCCAATTTTGTGTTCAAAATAACACCTAAGTCCTTCTCCTGCTGAGTCACAGATAGTACTTGGCCACCCATGAAGTATGGAGCCTTCATATGCTGCCTACCTACATGCATGACTTTGCACTTATCAAAATTAAACTTCATTTGCCATTTTTCGGACCACTTCACAAGCTCGTCTAAGTCTTTCTGCAGCAAAACCTGCTCATTGTGCCCTGTTATTGCCCTAAAGATCTTCAAATAATCTGCAAATTTCAAAACCTTACTGCTTAGGCCACATTCAATGCTATTCACATATATAATGAACAATAGTGGCCCCAGTACCGAACCCTGGGGTACTCCACTAAGAACATTTTGCCATGATGACTTTGTACCATTTAGCATCACTCTCTGCTGTCTATCTGAAAGCCACAACTCTATCCATTTTAGGATGCTACCTGCAATACCATGGACCTGAAGCTGCATCATTAACCGTCTATGGGGTACCTTGTCAAAGGCCTTACTAAAGTCAAGATATGCTACAGCAACCTGATTTCCCTAATCAAATTGTTCTGTAGCAAAATTCAAAAAGTCCAAGAGATTTGTGAGACACGATCGCCCTTTTCTAAACCCATGTTGAGTATCTTGAATCAATCTGTTTCCTTCCAGAAAACTAACTATTCTATCCTTGATAATTGATTCAAGTACCTTGCAGACTAGGGATGTGAGGCTTACTGGCCTATAGTTTTCAACTTTCCCTCTTTCTCCTTTCTTGAAAATAGGAACTACATTTGCCCTTTTCCAATCTGTTGGAATTTCACTTTGTGAAACTGATCTACAAAATATTATACTAAGTGGAATTTCCAGTTCCTTTTCAGCTTCCCGCAATACCCTAGCATAAATTCCATCAGGTCCTGCTGCCTTGTTTGGCTTTATTTTTATGATATAATTGAAAACAACATCACTATCAATGAAATCAACATCGTGTATCTGATCACCTGCCACTGAACTGTGGTTCACGGTCGGCAGATTAGTCACATCCTCCACTGTAAACACTGATTTAAACTACTTGCTCAGCTCCTCAACCATCTCACCATCCTCACTCAATATATTCCCATTTACTTCCAGTGGACCAATTGTGCTTGAAACTTTACTTAGCTTGCAGAAACTAAAGAACTTTTTACTGTCCCCACTACAGTTCCTAGCCAAATCCAATTCTTTTGCTCGCTTTGCTGCTCTGTTTTTTTTTGCTTCACAGCATCTCTAGCTTTTTGATACGACCTTAGAGTTACGATATTTGAAGCTTCATTAAATACTCTAAATGCATCTTTCTTACCCTTAATTGCTTTCCTCAAATCTGGTGTAAGCCATGCTGGCTTTCCTACCCTTCTTTTGCGCCTTTGCTTTTGGGGAATCTGAATTTCCCTCAAGTAAGATTTGAACCTTTCCCACATTCCACAGGCATTTAAATAAAATAATTTTTCTTCCCTTTTTATGGCACTTAAAGCCTCTCTCATGCACTCAAAGTCTGCCCTGTTAAAATTTCGAATCTTTGCCAAATTATCCTTGATTGTCCCTCCTATTTGTACCTTGAATCTCACTATGTTATGGTCACTTCTTCCCAGAGTTTCTCCTACAGTCAAGTCTTGGACTAAATCACTTAAATCTGAGAAGACAAGGTCCAAGAATGAGCCCTGCCTGGTTGGTTCCGTTACAAACTGGTGTAAGAACAAGTCCTCTTCAAGGCATTTCCTAAACAGTTTACATGATGGGGAGCCAACACCAACATTTTCATATCCTTTTAGATTAAAGTCACCAAGAATAAGGCATTTCCTCTGAAAGTTTCTACTGATTTCCTCACAAATCACCTTATCGAGCTCCAGTTGCTGAGAATGTGGCAAGGTTCCTGATCGATACAAAGCTCCTATCCTCGGTTTATTGCTGTTGCCTTTTCCCACAGCAACATCAAGCCAAATGGACTCCACAGACACATTTTTTACCCTACCTGCTACTTTTTGAGAACCGTATATCCTATTCACATAGAGCATTACACCATCCCCTTTCACTGCTGGACCCCTATTGCATGAAAACATATTGTATCCCTGGATCTCATAGTCCTGCAAGTTATCCCCAAAATATCCCTCACTGACCCAGGCCTTAGTAATGCAAACACAATCTGGTTTCAAATCAGCAACATAACACTTGAACTCATCAAATTTGTATCGAATGCTCTGAGCATTAAGCATCATACACTTAACAAAAGTTTCATAACCCTCTTTGGCTTTTTCATGTTGAGTAGCTCTATCATCTCTGGCTGAGCTACCACTCTGCCCCCCTTGATCTACTGCTATCCCTATTTGCTGACTGTGAGGTTCAATTGCCTATGCTGTCACTATTGGCATATCCCTGAGATGGCAATGCCACTTCTTCCCTCCCCACCCCATTATCTAGTTTCCCTGAAGGACATATTCATATACTTTGCCTAACACTTCCACCCCCTTCTCGGAGAAGTGCAGGCCATCCCTCTGATAGAGGTCAGATGAGCCATAAAACCTGCACCACTTGTCAACAAAGGTCAAACCTAACTCATTGCAGAGGCTACCTACCCTGGCATTGGCTGCCAGTGCCCTAGTGCTCCACGCAGGGGAGACTCCAGCCCTAGGCAGAATAGCTGTCACAATAACTCTGCTATTGCCTTGCTTCAGTGTGGCCAGAAGGGCCACACTGTAGTCCTGCAGCAGCTCCTCACTCCTAGCAGGACCTATGTTATTCACTCCTACCTGCACTGCAACTGCACTAAACTGGTTCTCACTGGTGGCCTGTGTCGCCACTGGGACCAGGTCTTTGACCTTGGCACCAGGCCTGGTGATGCACCTCCTGTCTCTACGACCTTTACAGAATACCCTATCTAAATGCCGCACACGAGAGTCTCCTACGACTAGCACTTTCTCCTTGCTGCTATCCTGGTGGCAGTCCTCCAATGCGTGGAATATATTTGCTGTTACTACACCTGCCTGTTGAGCTCCTTGACTAGGTTACCTCCCACTCTTGCCACCTACCACCTGCCACTCACTGCCCCCTTGCTTAGGCTCACGCCTCCAAATCCTCCACCCCCTGGCTTTAAACCACTGCCCCTCCTGTGAGCTACAACTATAAATCTTCTGTTCACTATGAACACTCCTCTCTTCAGATATCCCTGCTACCTCCACAGCAGGGGAAGCTTCAGTGACCTGGTGGCCTGTGACCACCTGGGCGTAGGATGCCCCTGCCACAGACTGACCCCTACGTGTTTCATTTTCTTGCCTGCCCTGTGCAGCAAGGGAAGCTTTGAGCTTGGAAAGCTCTGCCTTAAGGGCCCTAACCTCCTCCTCTAGTGCCTGCATCCTGGTATTAACCATCCTAAAGGCTGCAGCTTATTCCTAGATTTAGATTCAAATGTAACTGACAAAACTTAGGTGTATGCTAGTTCCTAACTATGCAGCACTTACAAGGTAATCGCTGTGCAGACCCCCCCGACGAGGCACCACCTTTCCGTGGTGGGGGGGGGGATTGCGTGCCCCAATGACCCGGCGACCATCCTACCGGCGAGGGGTGAGACTAAGAGTGCCTCACTCGTCCATCCATCCATACGCTCCCATTCCAATGCCCATCTCATCTCAACATCCATGTCCTTCACCTGACCATGCAACACCAACTATCCCTACTATGAGCAGGTAGGACAACTTCCACAGTCCTGCCCTCCAGCTCCGTTTTATCGGGGTAGCCGCGCCCCCTCGGCCCGTCCCCCGGGGTTGACAGAGTCCTGGAGGCTGAGGTCCCCCGTCGCACGGTGCTAGTTGTGACGGGGGACCAACACGCCTCTTTGGTCCTAATATCCCGGAGGGGCGGGCGGGCCCGTGGGGCCTCACGCGGGCCAAGTGGCCGGTCGCCTCGGGCCGGTGACCTGGTATTCGTTCCAGTCTGCCGGCCCGGCCGGCTGGGGTCAAGGGGTGGGCGGCGCTGTTAGTGCGGTCGGGGTGGTGAGTCCCTCTCTCCCGGCCGTACGAAGGCGCCGCCCGTCCCGTATAGTTCTTCGGGCGCCTGGCGTCCTCCCGTCCGCGGGAAACAGGCGTCCCCCCGGTAGGGCCCCTATGCGGTGGGGTGCCACGAGGAGCAGAAACCAACTTTATTATATGGCAACACAGAACACAAAAACCCTCCCTGGCCCACCTTACGGTGGCCAGAACACCAACAAGAACACATTTTCATACGCGGGGGCCAGCAGGACCTCCTCCCCCCGCATTCTTGTTCTACAAGCCGCTGAAGGGGCAAGGAAGCTGGCTTCTCTTTCCCCATTCCAGAGACGAGACGGCTGCGATCGTTTTGGACGAATCAAACGTTGTGATAAACTTAGAGACGGTGGCATTGAAGTGGAATTTGAGGATGCTGACGAGTCGAGTAGAGCTTTGATGGCAACGGAAATTAGATATTTAACTAGAGATCAGCAGGGCAAGAAGATTATGACTATACCCATCACGGTCGAAACACACAAAACTAAGAACCACTCTAAGGGAGTGATCAACTGTTTTGATTTGAGAGGTGTCAGTGACAAAGAAATTACAGATGGTTTCGCTGATGATGGCGTTGTTCTAGCACGTAGGCTGACAGTGAGGAAGGGAAATGAGTTGCAGCCCACCGACAATATTATTTTAACGTTTAACTCGATGGACTTACCCGCATCTGTTCGTGTAGGGTATATAACTGTCAAAGTTAGGCAGTTCATCCCAAATCCCATGCGGTGCTTCCGCTGTCAGAAGTTTGGCCACACAACACAGTTCTGCCGCAACCGTCCCGCTTGTGGAAGATGCGGTTCTTCGGAGCACGCATCGGACCATTGCAATGCGGAGGCACCCTGGTGTGTTAATTGTGGAGAGGGTCAGAGTGCACACAGCACGTTTGCCCCCCCCGACGAGGCACCACCTTTCCGTGGTGGGGGGGATTGCGTGCCCCAATGACCCGGCGACCATCTTACCGGCGAGGGGTGAGACTAAGAGTGCCTCACTCGTCCTTCCATCCATACGCCCCCATTCCAATGCCCATCTCATCTCAACATCCATGTCATTCACCTGGCCCTGCAACACCAACTATCCCTACTATGAGCAGGTAGGACAACTTCCCCGGTCCTGCCCTCCAGCTCAGTTTTACCGGGGTAGCCGCGCCCCCTCGGCCCGTCCCCCGGGGTTGACGGAGTCCTGGAGGTTGAGGTCCCCTGTCGCACGGTGCTAGTTGTGACGGGGTCCAACACACCTCTTTGGTCCCAATATCCCGGAGGGGCGGGCGGGCCCGTGGGGTCTCACGCGGGCCAAGTGGCCGGTCGCCTCGGGCCGGGGACCTGGGATCCTTCCCAGTGTCTGCCGACCCGGCCGGCTGGGGTCAAGTGGTGGGCGGCGCTGGATCCCGGTCGGGGTGGTGAGTCTCTCTCTCCCGGCCGGGCGAAGACGCCGCCTGCCCCGTATAGCTCCTCGGGCGCCTGGCGTCCTCCCGTTCGCGGGGCCCAGGCGTCCCCCCCCCCGTAGGGCCCCTGTGTGGTGGGGCGCCCGAGGAGCAGAAACCAATCACACTCCATGGCATCCTCAACCATAAACAATTCACCTGCCCCCTCTAGGAGGGGACAGACAAGCCGACACCTCAGAAATCCAAGCGTGACGCGTATAGGGACCAGTCCCTTGGCTTGTGTTTCCGCCCCTCGTATCCTCGTCGTGAGGTCATTGGATGAGGAAAGGAGTCTTTCGCGGCTCACACCGTTTCAGAGAAAGGAAGCATGCGACAGGTTGGGAGCGGTACTCAGGTGCGAGAAGCTTAGGGATGGTGGAATAGAAATAGAGTTTAGAAATACTGATGATGCAAGCAGAGCGATGGGCGCAACCGAACTAAATTACAGTGTACGACATGAAATTGGCAAACGAATGGTTACTGTACCGATCGACGTTCGACCTCACAATACCAAAAACTACTCGAAGGGGGTCATCAATTGTTATGATTTGAGAGACGTGTCCGATGATGAGATTGTGGATGGCCTGGCAGAATGGGGAGTGGTAGGTGCGAGAAGGATCACTATTAGAAAGGGCCAAGAAACGCAACCCACGAACAACTTCATATTAACATTTAGCTCCACTGACCTTCCCGAATTCATATTCGTTGGCTGCGTTCGCGTGAAGGTGCGTGTGTATGTCCCAAATCCCATGCGGTGTTTTCGATGTTCCAGATTTGGACACACGACACAACACTGCCGAAATCGCGAGACATGCGGTAGATGTGGGTCGATGGACCATGCGGGAGGAAAATGTGAGACTGAATGTCCAAAATGTTCAAACTGCGGCCCTGATCAGAAACCCCATGCGGCCTACGATCGCTCATGTCCAATCTTCTTGAAAGAGAAAGAAATAGTTACTCTAAAATGCACAAACAAGATCACATTTCGGGAGGCCCGTGAACTCTATGAAAGTACTCACCCAAAAATATCCTACGCAGCAGCGGCAAAACTGAACCACGCAATGGCAAAACACACTCAAAGGGAACCTCTGATAGGCTCCCATCACCCACAGCCGAACATTTCCGAACTAATCTCCCAACTCATAACACTGCTCCGATCTTTTGGTGTGCCCCTTTCGTCGCCCAAGGGACCAGGACAGCCTGTACAAGACGTCGCCGAAGCGGCGGAAGCACCACCTGCAACTAGTGGATGCGGTGTTTTCTCACCAGATGCATCGCCCCGACCAACGTCGAATGGGGGAGAGTGGACCCAAGTTCATCGCTCTAAGAGGTCTGCTCACGGCATAACCCTTCGCTTCGCTTCGCACGCACGTCTCACCACTGCAGCAAGCTGACGCCGATACGCCGACACTTCAGATATTGTTGCCGGCACGACGCCAGAGGCCGCGGGATCAAGACGCCGCGGACGCTACCAAGCAGCCTTGGCCAAGGAGCCAGGAGCCACGAGCCACCAGCCACCAGCCTGTCACCACACACACAAAGCACCAGCCCACAGCCAACATACACACAGACAAGCACACCAAACCACACCTCACTGCGCCACTGATCTCCTCCCCTCTCAAGCATACAGTACTACCACCCTTTTTTCCTGAACTTCAACTCTATCCAAACCCTCAAACCTTCAACCGCCCTCTCAAGCTCACCTGCTACATCTGCTGAACCGTCGACGTCTACGCTACCCTTCACGATCTTCAAGACCTACTTCACCTCTACTCACCCTCCCGTCAAGTCTACTCACCACTCTACTTCATCTACTCTAGTGCTCAGTGCCAGTGCTCTTCTTCTCTGCCTCTACGACTACATCTACACTTCAGGTCAGTCCGGCGGTGCAGCCAGCCCTCCCGCCCCGGGTTCCCCACACCACCACCCCCTATTTTCCCTCTAGTGCCCTCCGCACGATCTTTATCTGATCTTTCTGACCGTGCTCTCTTCACGCACAGTTTCTGATTTCTTTGTGTTTTCTTGATCTTTATCTGCCCCTCTTTTACAATCTGTCGGGCTTCCTTCACGCCCTCCGACCCTCCGCCAAAACTGTACTGTGATTGTCTGTACACACACCTGCCACTGAACACCCTGTCTTCAACACCACAGATCACTCGAACGCAAACATCACCACCAACATGCACTCCTCAGCACAGCCATACGGCGATTTCTTCCTCTGCCGCCGGGGGTGACGGGGTGCCCATGGGCACCCTCGACCCCTGGGTGGTGGAGGAGGAGATCGTTATACACAGGAGAGCCCCTACACGCCAAACAGATACGCTCAGGGGCTCTCCTGATTCAAGCCAACTCGGACATAGACAGCAAAATTCTCCCCACCATACATATCATCGGCACAACACCCATCACCATCGTCCCGGCCACCAAGATGAACACTTCACAGGGCACAATACACGCTAGGGAGCTGGCCGGGATAGCGGTGGAGACCCTGGTCTCCCGACTAGAGAACCAGGGGTTACCGCCGCGTTCCGGCCGGCTCAACAACCCGGACGACCACAAACACATATCATCATACTCACATTTCGTACACGGATACCACCCAAACACATCAAAGTGGGATACCTCCGCTACACCGTCACGCCACGCGCACCCTCCTCGACGCTGCAAGAAATGTCAGCGGTACGGCCACTCGAGGGGGGTGCCACTCACCACATACACCTGCGGTAAATGCGCATGCCAACACGACACCACAACATGCCCAGGCGGCGAGGTCTGCTGCGCCGCCTGCGGGGGGACCGCACGAGGCCGGGAGCAGCTCCTGCCCTCGGTGGATGGCGGAGAAAGAAATTCTCCGCCTGGTCCACCTAGAGGGCATGGAGCTGTCCTGGCCAGGATGGCGGTGGACGGCCCGCCGGCGGCGTGGCCGACCCGCCGCGCAGAGCCGGGTCCCAGATCACCGCCACCACCACGAAACCACACAGAGTACCCGGCTCTGTACACATCCACCACCACCCAATACGACCACAACAGAAACACTTACCCACAAACAAATCACACGCGACCACAACCCACCACCAGCACACGCAAAACACGAGCACCAACACCAGCATACACATCAGTACAGGCCCGGCACACCAACCACCACCACGACCAGCCCGCCAACCGCCACGGACACCGACACCGGCACCCCACCACCACCCCAACACCCACCGCCACCACCCCAACGGCCAACAGCCTCACCATACCCACAGACCTCCCCTCAACAGACCAATCCCCAACACACACAGCCTGCACATACACAGATCAGGACACAGACACCGAGGACCATACTGACATAGAACACTCTTCCACAGACACAGATCGGACACTCCCCACACAACAGAGACCACCCCGCCCACAAACCACCGAAGACACCAAAACACATACCAAGACAGACCTCACCTAACAGACCACTTACGCGCGCCAACACCCAAAGACCATGAACACAATCATACAATGGAATACACACGGCCTCATCAGACACTGGAACGAATTCAAACATTACGCACTACAATCAAATCACACAGCACTATGCATACAGGAAACACACTTTAAACTCACGACCCATATCAATTTAACATCTCACAATACACACTACACAGACAAGACACACACAACACACACACATACAGATCAGGCGGAGTATGCACATACATTAGGAACACAACCCCGCACCGCCTGATACAATTCAACACTACAGCAGATATCTTACTCACTGAAATCCACGTACACAACATAGCTTACACACTCATTAACGTATATGACCCCCCTCGCAAAACACAGAAACCCTCTCGGAATTAAATAAGGCACTTGATCAAATTAACACCCCGGTCATACTCGTAGGTGACTTTAACTCACACCACCCACTATGGGATACACGCACCATACGACCCGATCACAGAGCACTCACACTCATCACACTGGCTACACAACATAACCTCACAGTACTCAACACCGGATCACCAACATACCTCGTACCAATTAGTTCACACCTCCCTACCACCCCAGACGTAACACTCGCTTCCTCTCGCATAGCCCTCACCCTATCCTGGATAGCCGACTCCGATCCACACTTTAGTGACCACGCCCCATCACCATAACCTTCGACCAAATCCCGACCACCGGCCCACCCAACACCCCGACGGGACGGTGGAACCTTAAAACGCATCCTGGACCCCATTCTCAGAATCCTTAGCAGCACAGACGTCCAATAATCCACAATACACACCAGGACAATACGCAGACATGCTACTCACCACCGCACATCAACACATACCACAAACAAAACCACGACACCAACACAAACCTCGCGCGGCTCCCTGGTGGAACGAGGAGTGCCACCGGGCGATCCGCGCGAGGAACCACGCACGACACAGATACGAACGACACCGCACACCGGAAACACTCACAGCATACAAACTGAACAGAGCACTATGCAAACGCACCATCAAACAAGCCAAAAAGACCTCCTGGAATAAATTTTGCTCTCAATTTAATAGATTCACACCTCTCGGCGAAATCTGGACACTACTCAAAACATTTCAACACCGACAACGACCCCCAGCTAAAGCCATCACACTTATACACAACAACATCACCGTCACAGACCCACAAATCATAGCAAACATTTTCGCAGACAACTATCACACTCGGTCAGGCACACTCCCACGACACCCCCACCCCCAATCAGACACACGGCCACACCTTTACAACACTAGGTTTACACTCACAGAATTACAAATAGCAATAGCACAAACAGGAAACACAAGCGTAGGACCAGACAACATACACTACTCATTCTTCAAACATCTACCAATACAAGCATTACAAGCATTACTCGACACATACAACACCGCATGGACAACACATACATATCCACAGTCTTGGTTACACGCTCTTCTCATCCCTATCCCTAAACCAAGCACTGACTTAACCCTATGCGACTCTTACCGCCCTATATCACTAACCAGCTGTTTTCACAAACTCTTCGAACGACTAGTCAAAAAACGCCTTCTTTATATTCTTCAAACACAAACTAATCTCTCCTATACAATCAGGCTTCCTTCCTAATCGCTCATGTCTAGACAACCTCACCTATCTCACCACACACATCCAGGAAGCGGCGGCCGGAAATGCTCCACCGTCGCCGTCTTCCTGGATCTCAAACAAGCATATGACACTATCAGCATCACAGCGCTACTAGAACACTTACACAACATAGACATACAGGGCAGACTTATACACTACCTTCATTTCTATCTACTAAACCGCTCTTTCCAAGTAAAAATAGGACAATACACTTCAGACACTAAATTCCCACAACCGGCCTAATGCAAGGTTCGGTTCTTAGCCCCTTCTCTTTATTTTAGGTCTAAATTCAGTCATCACCGACAACCTTCCGGCCAAAATTGCAATCTACGCAGACGACATCGTAATCTGGACTTCACAAAAATCACCAAACCACGCACTAGCAATACTACAGAACACACTAACAGAACTACACAACAAACTCGCCCTACTAAATCTACACATCGCACCACACAAATCTAAATGTATGTTTTTCGGTTACCACAAACACACAGACGAACAACCACTAAAAATAGACCAGACACCCATACCATTTGTCACCAGTGCAAAGTTCCTCGGCATCACATTTGATCGCCTACTCACCTTTCGATTACACATCTTAGACATTCACAAACGCGCATCAAAAGAATCAACCTACTACGAGCACTTTCTGGCACACACTGGGGATCCGATAGAAACACACTTCTCACCCTCTACAAATCACTCATTCGGCCAATTTTGGAATACGGATCCCCACTCTTCGAAAACGCTGCAAAAAACAAACCTCAAACGTCTAGATAGCCTCCAACGCCAATGCATAACTATAGCCACAGGAGCATATATCACCTCACCATACCTTGTTTTACATATATACAACCACATACCAGAACTACAGCACAGACGCACACAAGCACTATTAAGATACCACTACAAAACGCAACTCATACCACAACACCCATGTACACAGGCCCCTCAAACTTCGCACCACACGTGTCCATCAACTCATGACAACATCACGACTCAAAACCACAATAGGCTGCCGCATCCACCAACACACAAACAGACTACACATTACCCTACCCACAGCCAAACCTTACCAACACCCACAGCATGGTGGAAACACGAAACACTCGCAAAACACTTCCTCATAGACCATCAAAACACACATCACCGACGCAGAAATACACCAACTCTTCTTCCAATTCACAGCACAACATGCAAATTACAACATCATATACACTGACGGCTCGAAATCACATACACAGCAGACGGGCACAGCGGCGGTGCTGTACCCTAATGCAGCACCGCCGCGGGGTTATCCTTCGTGCCCGTCTGCACGACACAGCATCAACCTACACAGCAGAATTATACGCAATCTTCTCGGCTTACTCTACCATTTATAACACCAAAATTGAACACAACATCATAGCTACTGACGCCAAATCAGCATTACAAAGCATCACACCATACACAAACACAAACACCCACTCATCCCGAAAATACTCAACATACACCGAAACCTCACCGCACGACAAAGACCACTTCTTCTATGGATACCAAGTCACACAAACATACACGGCAACGAACACGCAGACACGGAAGCGAACATAGCCACAACACTACCACAAATCACACCATGCCCACTCTCACAATCTGACTACTATCCCACAATACAACAGGCACTTAACAAACACATACAACAAACATGGGACACAGCACTAACGCAACTTCATGAAATACAACCCATATACAAACCTTGGCACACCATCAACCAACACACCAGACTCAAGGAACGCACTCTGACACGATTACGCCTCGGACACACAGCACTTACACACTCCTACCTCTTACTACAACGCCCACGACCACAATGCACAACATGTCAACGAACACTCACTATCAAACACATACTCATCTATTGCACCAAATACAACACCGACAGGCAACACATCACAGATTACTGCAACACACACAACATTCCACTGAACATCACTACACTTCTCAACGACGACTATCCAGCATTACACGAACTTCTCTTCCAAAAAAAAAAAAAAAAAAAAAAAAAAAAAAAAAAAAAAAAAAAAAAAAAAAAAAAAAAAAAAAAAAAAAAAAAAAAAAACCCCAAAAAAAAAAAAAAAAAAAAAAAAAAAACAAGTTCATCGCTCTAAGAGGTCTGCTCGGCCCTCTTCACCCAACCCTAGCCCCTCTCCGTCTACCACAATCCCCACCTTGAAATCCCCGTCTCCAACTCCCCGTCCTTCTTCCAACCTCCCTTCACCTACACGCACCGCAACTACCTCCAAATCCCTCCTCTCCACACCCTCCCTGCCTGACCCCTCTCCCCTTCCCGTGATCCACCCCTCACGTTCAACCACTACTTCCGTACCTCTCCCACCCCCCTCACCCTCAGCTTCTACGTACGTTGCTGCATCGCCGTCCGGTAACTCCCGACGAATTCCAATCTCCGACATCAGCTTGCAACATCAGGAAGCTGAAAGGAGCGCCCGCGAGGCGAAGAGGGCCCGACTGGCTCAAGTCGAAAAGACACGGGCGAAGGACAAAGGTGTGGAAGGTGCCCCTCCCGCAAAGGCGGGCACGCCAACGCCTCGAAGGCGAGTGGAGGGACCACTGGGAGAACCAGTTGTGCCGCACGGTATGGGTCCTCCCCCGCCCCCGCCGCAGCTGAGCGCCTCTCAAAAGCGAGGGCTACCATGGTCAGGAAGCCTTCCTGGGGACGGCTCGCCGCGGTCGCGACCGAGAACGACCTCGCTGGGCAACTCTATGAGTAACCTGGAACCCTCCGGGGAGCACTTTTAGACACTTCCAGTTTTAACTTGACCCACCATCATATCGCCTTTAGTTTTACAGTGGAACATGCGTGGTTTTAGAGCGAATTTTACTGACCTGCAGAGGGTTTTATCTCATAAACGACCTATTGCTGTAGGGCTTCATGAAACAAAGCTGTCAACTGGTATCCAGTGTTCCATTAAAGGATATAATGTATTCCGGAAAGATAATACAAATATTGATACCATTGCACGCGGTGGGGTAATGTTGGCTGTACACCATGGAACGCCTTGTCGAGAAATCGCATTGCAGTCAACACTACAGGCTGTAGCCGTTCGTATTAATATTCACCATCTTGTTATATCATTATGTTCAATATATCTTCCCCCAGGAGTAGCATTCCCCTCTGCTGAGCTCAGGAGTCTTATGCTGGAACTTCCTCCTCCCGTTTTACTCTTGGACGATTTTAACTCTCATCATACTCTGTGGGGTTCTGTCACCTCAAACACACGTGGTAGACATATGGAAGCCTTTTTAATCGACGAATCGCTGTGTTTACTAAACACAGGTTCTCCGACACATGTAACGCTACCCTCCGGAAACAAATCAGTGTTGGATCTTACCTTGTGCAGTCCCCAGATCAGTCATCGCTGTGTTTGGTCAGTAAACGATGACCCGCTCGGAAGCGACCATTTTCCAATTTGGTTGGAATTTCGCTGCGATGCTATTTGGGGAACAAGGCCACCGCGATGTAATATCCGCAAGGCTAACTGGCGTCAGTTTGAGGAAATGGTACAACATAAATTGTCATACGGTACTCGGAATCAATCTAGTCCGCCACTTTCCGTGGATAATTTTACATCACTTATCATCGACACGGCCTCTCAATGCATACCCAGGACATCCAGAACACCCCACCGTGCTCCTGTGCCGTGGTGGACTGAGGATTGCCAGAATGTTATACGTGCTCGAAAACGTGCATTCAGGGTTTTTGACCGTCACAGTACGACGGCAAATCTGATTTTATTTCGGAAGGCCAGGGCACACGCTCGCCGCACAATTCTCGAGGCCAAGAGAACGTCCTGGAGAGCATATATTGGTAATCTTAATTGATTCACACCAACAGGACAGATCTGGTCCCAAATAAAGCGTATCTCCGGTCAGTACTCGTCAGTTCCTCTTCCCATCTTGAGCGTTGGGAGCATTGATGTTGCCCATCCGTCAGATGTCGCGAATGAGATGGGCCGTTTTATCTCTGAACGCAGTTGTGGCGGAAGCACCAATCCGGAGTTTTTTGCGTTTTAGGGCACATTGCGAGAGGAAACCTATTGATTTTACCACTTCACAATCACTCGACTACAATGACCCATTTACAATGACTGAATTAACATCCGCGATTAGAGCTCTGAGAATTGTTGCCGAAGGACCAGATCAGATCCACAATGTCATGCTAAAGAGACTTCCTCCCCAGGGACTGGAAGCCTTGCTGGCCACCTTCAACCGCGTATGGGAAGCAGGCGCTTTCCCGGAAGGTTGGCGCGAAGCAATCATAGTTCCAATCAGAAAACCCACGAAGAACGGATTACATCCATCGCATTACCGACCCATATCACTTACATCTTCCCTCGGAAAGCTGATGGAGAAAATGGTAAACGTTAGGCTGACGTGGTATTTAGAAAGTACACATTTTTTCGCAAACGAACAGTGTGGTTTCAGAAGAAACAGAAGTACCGTGGACCATATCTTACTATTGGATACCTCGATTCGTGCAGCTTTTAGACAGAAACAACATCTTAATGCTGTGTTTCTTTACATTGAAGCGGCGTATGACACGACCTGGCGCTATGGTATTCTTTTAAAGCTTCAAAGAAGTGGAATCCGCGGTCGCATGGGCACCTTCTTACAAAACTTTCTAGCTGACCGTTTCTTTCGTGTTCGCATAGGTGACTATCAATCTGCACGCTTTCAACTCATAAATGGAATTCCTCAGGGCGGTGTGCTGAGTGTTGCTCTCTTCGCGATCATGATTAATGACGTTTTTGCTGGGCTTCCGTCAAGCATTGGTCGATCTTTGTTCGTTGACGATATAGCCATTTGGTCCTCGTCTTCAAGAGCATCCACTTCATCCAGGCAACTTCAGCTGGCGACAAACCATCTCCAGAGGTGGAGCACTATGAATGGTTTTACGTTATCAACCACAAAAACAGCAGCAATGCATTTCTGTCGCCGTCGTTACACCCGTGATCTTACACTGAAACTGTATGGTGAACCCATTCAACTACACCCTGTATTTAAGTTCTTAGGAATGTATTTTGACAGCCGTCTACTTTACCGGGAACATCTTAGAATTCTCCGTGACAAATGTACTACATCTCTGAATATCTTAAAATGTGTCTCACGAACATCTTACGGAAGTGACAGACAAACTCTGCTACTTCTATATCGATCTCTTATTCGCTCCAAGCTGGACTACGCTTGCTTCGTTTATGACTGTGCCTGTGCATCCGGGAAACGTGTTCTTGACACCGTTCATCATACCGCTCTTAGGATTGTGACTGGGGCATTTCGGACCTCGCCAATCGCGAGCTTGCTGGCTGAAACCAATGAGCCACCACTTTCCCTTAGGAGACAGATGCTCGGGATGCGCTACGCGTGCAAATTGCGCAGTTTCCCGCAGCATCCCGCTTATCAAGCGGTGTACTCGCGCCGCATCCTATCAATTTTTGCACATGGTGGCGCCCGTATATATAGACCTATATGCACTAGAATGCGAGACCTTTTCTCTGAAAGCCAACTGGAGGTGCGCAGGGTGAAGCGCGCCCCGCAGCTATCCACACCCCCGTGGCGACTTCTGTCACTAAGCCCTAGAATAGACCTCGTATTGGCCGACATACGCAAAGGGGATGTTCTCCCGGACGAATTTCGTGCACGTGCTCTGGAGCACATATCGACATTTTATAACAGCTACGCAAAAACTTTTACCGATGGATCAAAGACTGACACCGGGGTTGGAAGCGCTTTTGTATGCGACACAGCCGCCAGATCGTTTACACTACCGAAACATGCGTCCGTGTACACATCTGAGTTGGCGGCAATTGACAAAGCACTGGCTTTTATAGAAGTCGGTGACGAAGAAAGTCATGTAATTTTATCTGACTCGTTGAGCAGCCTTTTGGCGTTGAAGCGTTTTAATCCAACGGACGCTTTTGTACATGATATCCTCCGTCGCTTGACGTTATTAGATCAGACCGGAAAAGTTGTCCACTTCTGCTGGATTCCAAGCCACATAGGTATCGTAGGAAACGAGAAAGCGGACAGCGCTGCAAGGCGCGCAGCACAGGCTCCCTTGCGCAGGGAATTCCCAATCCCTGCCAGAGATTACTACCCGGGGATCTCTGCTTTTCTGGCCAGCAAGTGGCAGAGGAGCTGGGACGAGCTTGGTTCGAAAAAGTTACGGATAATAAAGCCATCCCTCGGTCAGTGGCCCTCTTGCTCGGGCAGAACAAGGCGAGACGAAGTGACGCTGTGTCGATTACGCATAGGACATACTTACGCCACCCATATTCACTTACTCAATGGTGAGAATGATCCATTGTGTCCGAGATGTGGTGCAGTAATGACAGTTAGCCACGTTCTGATTTCATGCCCTGGGCTTAGGCTGGAACGTCGACGTCATTTTGGGAGTGACCAGGCTCACTCCCTCCTCGCAGTTTTAGGTGACAAATCTCAGGTTGTGGAATCCGGAAGCCTCTTTAGGTTCCTATCTGATGTGAAATTTTATGCTATTTACCCGGGGCGTTAACATCAAGATGCACAAGGAAAGAATACCCATAGTACAAGGGACGACCTATAGAGACTGGTGAACAATTAATAGTTATGGGCGCTAAATGACCTCGTAGTCGGCGCGCCCTTAAGCCCAAACAACTAACTAACTAACAGCACGTTTGATAGGTCATGCCCCGCATATAAGAAGGAGAAAGAAATTATTTCGCTGAAGTGTACCAAAAATATTTCGTTTCGAGAGGCCAGGAATATATATGAGAGCGTACACCCCAAAGTTACATATGCAACCAAGGTTGCTGGCCAGTCAAGTAAAACTATTCTGACAGCCCCACAACATTTACAGCCCAACAGGGCCTCTGAACTGATTGCGCAACTGACAACACTACTACGATCCTTTGGGGTGACTGTCTCGTCGCCGGCAAGGCAAGGTCAGTCACCTCACCACGAAGCCGAGGCCACACCCTCCACGAGTGGAAGCGCCACTCGTGCATCGGAGGCCCCCTCCCGATCAATCCTCGAGGGTGGGGAGTGAGCACTGGTCCAAAGGTCCAAGAGGCCTCCTCGGTCCTTCCCATCCAATCATTGCCCTTCCCCATCTACCTCATCAACCACCTTGAAATCCCCACCCTTCACTTCCCATCCGCCCCCGAACATCCCCGCACGCCCCAAAACCACCTCCAAATCCACCACCTCCACCTCCTCCCTACCTGAACCTTCTCCCCTTCCTGTGAACCAGGCCTCACCCTCAACCTCTGCTTCCGCGCCTGCATCGCCGTCACGGATTACATATCAACCCGTAAAAATGCCTGATGTCAATCTTCACTACCAGGAAACCGAGAAGCGCGCCCGCGACGCCAAGCGGGCGCGGCTCGCTCAGACGGAGAGGGCACGGGCGAACACCCGCCAAGTCTCTGACGGGACTTCTCACCCAAAGCCGGCTACCCCATTGCCGCGAAGGCGAGTTCAGGGACCGGCCCGAGTCCAGGCTATCAATGAGATGGGCCCTCCCCCGCCTCCTCCAAGGCTGGGACCCCATAAGCGAGGCATGCCGTCGACTGGCTCTCCGCCGGGTCAAGGGTCACCGAGTTCCCGCCCTAGGACTCAGTCCCTTGGACCGAGTGGCGGTGAGCCCTCACAATCACCGACGATCCCCCCGCTCGGGGGTAGAGCAGAGACTTAAGTTTTAAAAACACGCTTTCCATCATAGTCACTGCTAATGTCGTCTGTGATCATCATCTGTGATACTTCTCCCTTGTTTTAAAGACTTACCGCCGTAAATGGGTATTTTAAGCACGATCTTACAATGGAACTGTAGGGGGCTACGATCCAGTTATCTGGACTTGCAGGTGGTGCTTAAGCAACACTGTCCAATTGCAGTATGTTTACAAGAAACAAAGCTCGCAGCTAATTCAAACTACGCCATCAATAACTATCTGGTCTTACGCATGGACATGCCAACCGACACCGTAGCACATGGTGGTGTGCTGCTGGCGGTGCACACGAGTGTACCAGCACAACAGTTGGCCCTGCGTACGCCACTGCAAGCTGTCGCCGCACGGATTCACCTCCACCGTAGGCCAATGTCCGTGTGCTCACTCTATTTACCCCCAGGGATTGGATTTCCAGTCTCGGAAGTCAAGCGTCTGATAGCTGAGCTCCCACCTCCAGTTCTCATTTTAGGAGATTTAACGCTCACCATACCGTCTGGGGATGCGATAGTATAAACACCCGTGGGCAAGTCTTACATTCACTTTTACTGAACGAAGATCTATGTCTCCTAAACACAGGCACTCATACACATTTCACGCTCCCCTCGGGTCACACATCAGCACTGGATCTGAGCCTCGCAAGTCCCCAATTGGTGTCTTCATTTGAGTGGTCGGTACACACCGACCCTCTTGGCAGCGATCACTTTCCTGTGTGGTTGTGTTACCGTGATGGGGCAATTCCTGGCTCTAGACCTCGGCGCTGGAATCTTCGGAAAGCGGATTGGCCACAGTTCGCAGCTAAAATGGACACCCTTGTCGAGGCGCACCGTGAATCTTCTCCACTAACTGTACAAAACTTCACAGACAAGCTTCTTCAATCAGCAGCAGGAACTGTTCCGCGCACCACTGGCACTCCTCGTCGCACCCCAGTCCCGTGGTGGACTGACTCTTGTCGAGATGCTATACGGAAACGTAGACAAGCCTTCAGGGCCTTTGATAAGACATGTACAACCGCAAATCTTGTTGCATTTAAACGAGCACGAGCCCTTGCTCGCCGTACAATCCAGGAGGCGAAGCGAGTGTCCTGGAGGGATTATGTAAATAACTTGTCTCGTTTTTCGCCAACATCACAAGTGTGGTTACGTATAAAACGTATTTCAGGCCACTATGCACCATTGCCACTCCCTGTTTTAGAGATTGCTGGACGGCGCATCATGCATCCTGCTGATGTAGCTGATGAGATTGGCGAAATGCTGTCAGAAAGATGTTGCGTAAATAATGCTGACCCAAAATTTATCCGTCACAGACGGCGTTGCGAAGAAAAACCTGTAAATTTCTCCACCTCCCATCAGCTGAATTACAACCAATCTTTTACATTGACCGAACTCACATCAGCGATAGAGTCACTGCGGAATGTATCTGAAGGTCTGGATGATATTCATAATAGTATGCTGAGACATCTGCCAGTTAGTGCTGTTCACGAACTTCGGTGTGTCTTCAACAGGCTTTGGCATCGCGGCACCTTCCCGGCATCCTGGCGGGAGGCTATTGTAGTGCCTCTACTTAAACCTGGCATGAACGCATGCGATCCACATAGTGATAGGCCTATTTCACTTACATCGTCTTTGTGCAAACTTATGGAAAAAATGGTAAATGTCAGGTTTTCGTGGTTCTTAGAAACAAACGACATTTTAGCCAGTGCTCAGTGCGGTTTTAGGAAGTATCGCAGTACGGTAGATCACATTTTAGCTCTGGACACCACCATACGTGCTAGTTTTAAGGAGAAGCGACACGTTGGTGCCATCTTTTTTTACGTAGAAAAAGCATATGATACTACATGGCGGTATGGTGTCATGAAGAAGTTGTTTGACTATGGTATTCGTGGTGCTATGGCTACCTTTATCGACAATTTTCTACGTGATCGCATTTTTCAGGTTAGAATTGGTAACTGTCTTTCCCGACGTTTTCATCAAGAGAACGGTATACCACAGGGCAGTGTTTTAAGTGTTGCTTTATTTGCTATAATGATAAACGACGTTGGAAACTGTCTTCCACATTCTATCGGTCGATCCCTCTTCGTTGACGATCTTGAAATTTGGTGCAGTGGCGCAAGCACCCCCTCTGTAGAACGGCAGCTGCAACTAGCAGTGGGTCGGCTCGAGAACTGGAGTTTTAAAAATGGTCTTATGTTTTCCAAGTCGAAGACTGTGGGTATTCATCTTTGTCGTCGTCGTCGCCCGTGCCCTGATTTTTCAGTGAGAATGTATAACACCGGGATCGTTACGAAGCCGGCGTGCAAATTTCTGGGAGTGTATTTTGACAATCGGTTGACATATCGAGAACACCTTGGATATCTCAGGGATGGATGTTTTAAGTCATTAAACATCATGAAATGTGTGGCAAAAATGTCTTATGGCGCAGACCGTAAGACACTACTGCTTTTTTACCGAGCACTTATCCGTTCCAAACTAGATTACGGTTGTTTCGTGTATGACTCGGCTTGTAAGTCTAATAAGCGAATGTTGGATGTTATACGTAACTCAGCTTTGCGAATTGTCACTGGCGCTTTTCGAACCTCCCCTACAGCAAGTCTCCAAGTTGACGCTCATGAACTACCCCTTGCCTTGCGGCGTCTCATGCGGATGTGATATGCGTGTAAGCTTTCGCAGTTCCCAGACCACCCAACATATGATATGGTATTTTCGTCACGCATTGCCAACATATTACGTGGAATATCAAACCTGCGTTCGACACCCTTCTGTATCAGGCTCTCCAGCGCAATGAATCGAAGTGGAATCACTTTCCGTGGTGTGATCAAACCAAGCGCTCTGGACACTCCTCCATGGGAGCTATTGTCACCGACAATCGATATTTCCTTGAGCGAAACATACAAATATGACACCCTACCTCAGGAGTTCCGAATTTAAGCTCTAAAACTCATTGCATCTTACGTCAGCTACAAGACTACGTACACGGACGGTTCTAAGACTGAAGCTGGAGTTGGCTCAGCTTTTGTCAGCGGCTCTTCCACACGCTCCTTTACGCTACCAGCTCAGGCATCAGTGTTTACATCCGAGTTAGTAGCCATTAACAAAGCCTTGTGTTTTATATAGGTATGTGATGAAACATTACACCTCATTTTAACAGATAGCCTTACCCCCGACGAGGCACCACCTTTACGTGGTGGGGGGGATTGAGTGCCCTAAGGACCCGGATTCCCAGTCCATCGGTGAGCCGGCGAGGGGCCAGACTAGGAGTGCCTCACTCGTCCTTCCATCCATACGCTCCTTTTCCAATGCCCATCTCATCTCAACATCCATGTCCTTCACCTGGCCCTGCAACACCAACTCTCCCTATCATGAGCAGGTAGAACAACTTCCCCGGTCTTGCCCTCCAGCTCAGTTTTATCGGGGTAGCCGCGCCCCTTCGGCCCGCCCCCCGGGGTTGACGGAGTCCTGGAGGTTGAGGTTCCCCGTCGCACGGCGCTAGTTGTGACGGGGGACCAACACGCCTCTTTGGTCCTAATATCCCGGAGGGGCGGGCGGGCCCGTAGGGCCCCATACGGGTCAAGTGGCCGGTCGCCTCGGGCCGGGGACCTGGGATACTTCCCAGTGTCTCCCGGCCCGGCCGGCTGGGGTCAAGGGGTGGGCGGCGCTGGATCCCGGTCGGGGTGGTGAGTCTCTCTCTCCTGGCCGGGTGATGGCGTCGCCCGCCCCGTATAGCTTCGCGGACGTCTGGCGTCCTCCCATTCCCGGGACCCAGGCGTCCCCCCAGTTGGGCCCCAGCGTGGTGGGACGTCCGCGAGGCAGAAACCAAAGCACACTACATGGCAACCAGAATAACCAAAAACGCCCCTGGCCCCTCTCGTAGGGGCCAGACCAGCCCCCCACTCGCGACGGGTGGGGGCTCCCCCAGCACAGACAGCGGTGCTAACGTTCCCCCTGCACCTCGTGTCCTCATTTTCAGAGGACTAACGAGGAGTCTTGCCTCTCTATCTCCATTTCAACGACGAAACGGATGTGACAGGTTTGGGAAGATTGCTAGATGTGAGAGGTTGAAGGATGGTGCTTTGGAGGTGGAGTTTGGGGTGGCCAAGGAGGCGGAGATTGCCTTGAGGGTATCTGAGTTTGTGTACAGTGTACGGAGAGGTGACACGAGAGTGGATGAGAGTATTGGAATTATAGTAGAACCCCATCAAACAAAAAACACATCTCGAGGAATAATAAACTGCTATGACCTGAGCGGCGTACCAGAGGACGAGATAGTTGATGGATTGTCCGAGTTTGGAGTCACGGAAGCAAGAAGGATGAGGGTGAGAAGAGGTGCGGATACAGTCCCGACAAATAACATAATTTTGACTTTTAACAGAACAGACATACCATCAGAAATACGTGTGGGGTACGTGCGTGTGAAGGTGCGTCTCTTCCTCCCCAACCCAATGCGTTGTTTTAGGTGCCAGCGATATGGGCATACGACTCAATTTTGTAGAAATCGCCCAGCGTGTGGTAAGTGTGCCTCGAATGACCATATTTTCGAGCATTGTACTTCCTCGACCCCCCATTGTGTGAACTGTGGGAGAGAACAAACCCACCACACTTCTTCTGACCGATCTTGCCCGTCCTACTTGAAAGAAAAAGAAATCATAGCAATCAAACACACACAAAAGATAACCTTTCGGGAAGCAAGAGACTTATACGACCAATCCCATCCCAAAACGTCCTACGCTTCGAAATTAAAATATACACCAGGCCTTAGTCTGACACCTCCGCAACACATACAGCCCGAAAAGGCCTCGGATCTCATTTTTGAATTGACTGCCCTCCTTCGAGCCTTTGGTGTGCCTCTTGCTTCTCCGGTGAGGCAGGGGCCGTCCACCCAAAGCGTTGCCGAAGGAACCATAGCGCCACCCACCACCAGTGAAGGCGCTGACGAACCGTCTGAGGCCTCATCCCGAACAGCACCTAGGGGTGGGGAGTGGACACAGGTCCAGCGGTCAAAGAGACCTGCTAGATCTCCTCCACCCATGCCCAGCCCCTGCCCATCCACCACGAATCCCCCGCCTCCCACTCCACGCCCTCCCTCCAATCCCCCCTCGCCTCCCCCACGTACCGCCACCACCTCCAAATCCTTCCTCTCCACCTCCTCCCTCCCTTAACCCTCCGCCCTTCCCCCTAGTCAGACCTCGCCCTCACATTCAACCTCTACTTCCGCACCTCCATCGCCGTCTCGTAGTACAAACCGACCCTTTCAAATACCCGAGGCTAGACTTACTCATCAAGAAGCTGAAAGGCGAGCTCGTGAAGCGAAGCGAGCGCGGCTCATCGAATGGAGAAGACCCGAGCGATGAGCCGCCAAGGGGCTGACAAGGCTCCACCCCAAAGGCCGGCCACCCCATCGCCACGACGGAAAGTGGGGGGACCGGCTTCCTACACCATGGGCCCTCCCCCACCCCCACCTCGACTGGGCTCCCAGAAGCGAGGCCTGCCGACGTCTGGCTCTCCGCCGGGCCAAGGATCGCCGAGCTCCCGCCCCAGGACCCAGTCCCTTGGACCGAGTGTCGGTGTGCCCTCTGAGGCACCGACTGGTTCGTGGGCCCCGGTTAGTCCTTCGTGAGCTTACCTGTTTTACCTCGCTCTTTAAAATATACACTTTTCACACATTATACATACGTTACACGTCGTCAATCTATACACTCACTAGTTGTAAAATGGACCATTGGGATTGTGAGCGTCTTCTGTGATAGTAACTGTGATAATTCTACATACCTACTTTAACCCATTTTAAATGGATCGACCGCGGTCCATTTTACAATGGAATTGTAGGGGGCTGAGAACCAGCACCGAAGAGCTCCAGGCACTCAAACCGCCACTGCCCGGCAGTCATTTGCCTCCAGGAGACCAAGGTGAAGCCGGGCTACTTTTTCAGCATAAAATGCTACTCAGTCTTCCGTGAGGATACGCATTCTGACACCATTGCGCATGGCGGTGTGCTGCTGGCCGTCCACCATAGCTTAGCGGCACAGAGATTGGTGCTCCACTCCAAGCTGCAGGCTGTTGCAGTAAGAGTGCATTTTAACCATCGCCTCATATCTATTTGTTCTCTGTACTTGCCGCCTGGTGCTGGGTTTCCATCGACTGAGTTACGACACTTGATGTCAGAGCTGCCCCCGCCGGTTTTAATACTAGGCGACTTTAACTCACACCATACAGCATGGGGATGCGAGGATATCAATGCGCGAGGTCGGCTTTTGGAGTCTTTTATGCACAACGAATCCCTGTGCATTCTAAATACAGGAACGCCGACACACTTTACTCTGCCATCCGGCCATACATCAGCTTTGGACCTTAGTTTGTGTAGTCCACAACTTGCACAGCTTTTTACCTGGTCTGTGGCTGATGACCCTCTCGGCAGTGACCATTTTCCTGTGTGGTTAGAGTACCAGGACGGCGCAATACTTGGAACTCGACCACGCCGATGGAATTTTAAGAAGGCGGACTGGACAGCATATGAGGCACAACTGGAAGAGCTTTTCTCCGCGCGACCTCGTGCGGCACCTATGTCGGTGGAAACAATTACCAACGTATTAGTGCAGACCGCCACTGACTTTATACCCCGCACCTCTGGCTCTCCTCGTCGCGCTCCCGTCCCATGGTGGACAGATGAGTGTCGCCAGGCTATCCGGACAAGACGGCGGGCTTTCAGAACCTTTGACCGAAGTAGCAATACGGCCAATCTCATCGCCTTTCGACAGGCTCGGGCCAACGCACGGCGCACCATCCGAGAGGCTAAGCGTACCTCGTGGAAGGCCTATGTGAGCAAACTAAGTCGCTCCACACCCACATCACAGATCTGGTCAAGGATAAAGCGCATCGCAGGCCAGTTCAACTCCACCCCTTTACCAGCACTACGGGTGGGTGGCCGAGACGTCACGCACCCGGTTGATGTGGTAAACGAAATGGCCCGTACCATATCTGACCGATGCCTTTGCAACAGTGGTGACATCTTCACACGTCGCAAAGTCGAGTGTGAGAAGCAGCCATTGAACTTCTCCACCTCTGAGCAGCTCTGTTATAACGAGCCATTCACCTTGACTGAGCTGAGTGCCGCTATTGGAGCCCTTCGAAGCGTATCCGAGGGTCCCGACCACGTACACAATGACATGCTCAAGCATCTCCCAACACGGGCACTTGATGCTCTGCTGGACACGATAAATACACTTTGGGAGAAAGGCGACTTTCCGTCTACCTGGCGGAATGCTATTATGATACCAATTTTGAAACCCGGCAAGGATGCTTCAGACCCAGCGAGCTACCGACCCATCTCACTAACATCATCACTTTGTAAACTAATGGAGAAAATGGTTAATGTGCGCCTGACGTGGTTCCTGGACCGGCATGATATTTTAACTAATGCACAGTGTGGTTTTAGGAAAAACCGCAGCACCACCGACCATCTTTTAACTCTTGACACTGTGGTACGAGAAGCTTTCCACCAAAATCGTCACGTCGGTGCAGTTTTTTTCGATATCCAGGGAGCCTATGACACAACTTGGCACTACGGCATTCTGAACAAGGTCTTTAGCTATGGAATTCGTGGGTCCATGGCTTACTTCCTCGATAATTTTTTGTCAAGACGCTTTTTTCGCGTACGCATCGGGAACCACTTATCAGACAGGTATCCACAAATTGATGGAGTACCGCAAGGAAGTGTTCTAAGCGTGGCGCTGTTCGCCATCGTGATTAACGACATCTGCGACTCCCTTCCACGTAGCATTGGCAGATCACTCTTTGTTGACGATGTAGCGATTTGGTGTGGTACATCCAGTGCACCTTCGATGGCACGACAACTGCAGTTGGCGGTATCCCACTTGGAAAAGTGGAGTTCGGAAGGGTTAGGTTGAAAAAAATTGGTTTTGCGGGGGCGGGGGGCGCCGTGTGTGGGGGGGGCCCGGCTGTGTGTGTGTGTGTGTGAATTTGACCAGCCTGCCACCGTGTGGTGATGTCGGCTGTTTCCGGTAGTGTGTAGATGAATGTGGTGGTGGGTTATGATTGATGGAATGACGTGGTCGGGGTTAGGATGAATAGGATAGGTAAGGTCGACTTGAAGTAAGGTGTTGAAGTTAGGTAGTTGAAGATGGCAGAGTAGAGCTGGGTAGAGGTGTGATGGGCTGTCCTGAAGTTCCGGCTGCAGGTTGTTGAGATGCTGAAGAAAGCGCAGTAGAGAAGAATGACGAGAAGAGAAGCAGTCCGGACGGTGCTGCTTGGGGTATGGGGAGCAGACGGGGGGGGTGGGGTTGGGTCATCGCCTTTTTGATTAAACATTGCAAGAAGACATGTATTCACTTTGGGGTTCATGGTATTTTTTTTTTTTTTTTTTTTTTTTTTTTTTTTTTTTTTTTTTTTTTTTTTTTTTTTTGTATATGTATGTAAGCGTACACATACTGATTTTTTTTTTTTTTTTTTTTTTTTTTTTTTTTTTTTTTTCCCCTTCACAGTTGTTCTAATATGCGTGTTGTTGAAAGGAAGTGGAAGATATGTTCGTGTAACTGCGGGTGTTCATTGTTGAGAAGCGTGGTGAGGTTGAGTGGGAGGTGGTTTGTGGTGCAGTAGTTTGTGATGTGTTGTCTTTGGTTGTTGTACTTGGTGCAGTATATGAGAATGTGTTTGATTGTAAGTATTCGGTGACATGTTGTGCATTGAGGTCGTGGTTGGTTCAGAATGAGGTAGGAGTGTGTGAGTGCTGTGTGTCCGATGCGGAGTCTTGTCAGTATTCTTTCTTTGTGTCTGGTGTTCTGATTAATGGTGTGCCAGTGTTCGCATTTTGGATGTATATCGTGGAGTTGTGTTCCTGTTCTGTCCCATATTTCTTGAATGTGTTTGTTGACTGCCTGGTGTATTGTGGGGTAGTAGTCGGATTGTGAGAGTGGGCAGTTTGTGATTTGTTGTAGTGTTGTGGCTACGTTTGCTTCAGTGTCTGCATGTTCGTTCCCTTGTATGTTTGTGTGGCTTGGTATCCAGAGGAGGAGTGGTTGTTGTCGAATGTTTAGTTTGCTATGTATATGCAGTATTTTGGGGATGAGGGGATGTTTGGAGACGGTGTAGGGTGTTATGCTTTGTATTGCTGATTTTGCGTCGCTGGCTATGATGTTGTGTTCTATGTTTGTGTTGTAGATGGTACAATAGGCCGAATATATTGCATATAATTCTGATGTGTAGGTGGATGCTGTGTCCGGCAGACGGGCCCGTAAGATGACCCGGGGCGGTGCCTCGCTGGTATGCAGCACCGCCGCTGAGCCCGTCTGGTGTGTGTGCGATTTGGAGCCGTCGGTGTAGATGATGTTGTAATTTGCGTATTGTGATATGAATTGAAGGAAGAGTTGTTGTATTTCTACGTCTGTGTATGTACGTTTAGGTTTGTCGATTAGGAAGTGTGTTGTGGGGGTGTGGTGTTTCCACCATGCTTTAGGTGGTGGGAGTGGTTTTGAGGTGGGTAGTGCGAGGTGTAGGTTTCTTGCGTGTTGTTGAATGCGGCATCCTATTGTGGTTTTGAATGGTACTTTTTTCATGAGTTGGTGTATGCGTTTGGAGCGGATTTGGAGGGCCTTAGTGCATGGGTGTTGTCTAATGAGTTGTGTTTTGTAGTGGTATCTGAGTAGTGCTTCTGTGCGTCTGTGTTGTAGTTCTGGTATGTGGTTGTATATATGAAGAGCGAGGGAGGGTGAGGTTGTGTATGCTCCTGTGGCTATTTTTAAGCATTGGTGTTGAAGAGAGTCTAGGAGTTTGAGGTTTGATTTAGCTGCGTTTTCGAAAAGTATTGACCCGTATTCCATGATTGGTCGAATGATGGATTTGTATAAGGTCAGTAGAGAATTTCGGTCGGAACCCCAATCTGTGCCGGATAGTGCTCGTAAGATGTTTATTCTTTTGGATGCGCGTTTTTGGATGTTGAGTATGTGTGGTTTGAAGGTGAGTCGTGGGTCTAAAGTGATGCCTAGGAATTTTGCTGTTGTGACAAAGGGTATGGGAGTGTTGTCTAGTTTCAGTGGCTGTAAATATGTGTGTGGCTTATAGCCGAAGATCATGCATTTGGATTTGTGTGGTGCAATGTGTAGGTTTAGTAATGTTAGCTTGTCGTGGAGATCTGTTAGGGCGTTCTGTAGCATTGTTACTGAGTGGTCCGGTGAGTCTTGTGATGTCCAGAGTACGATGTCATCTGCGTATAGTGCAATTTTGACTGGGAGGTTGTTGGGGATGACTGAGTTCAGGCCGAGAATGAAGAGGAGGGGGCTGAGAACTGAGCCTTGCATTAAACCGGTTGTGGGGAATTTAGTGTCTGAGGTGTGGGAACCAATTTTGACTTGAAATGATCGTTTTAGGAGATAGAAGTGTAAGTAGTGTAGTAGTCGGCCCTGTATGTCTATGTTTGAGAGGTGTTGTAGGAGCGCTGTTATGTTGATGGTATCGTATGCTTGTTTTAGGTCCAGGAAGACGGCGACGGTGGGAAGCTTTTTTGCCGCCGCTTCCTGGATGTGTGTGATGAGATAGGTAAGGTTGTCTATGCAGGATCTGTTGGGAAGGAAACCTGATTGATTGGGAGCAATGAGTTTTTGGGTCTGGATGATGTAAAGGAGTCGTTTTTTGACAAGTCGTTCGAAAAGTTTGTGGAAGCAGCTGGTGAGGGCGATGGGGCGGTAGGAGTCGCATAGAGTGGAGTCAGTGTTTGGTTTAGGGATAGGTATAAGGAGGGCGTGCAGCCATGATTGTGGATATGTATGTGTTGTCCATGCAGTGTTGTATGTTTCGAGGAGTACCTGTACTGCTTGTGTTGGGAGGTGTTTGAAGAAAGAGTAATGTATATTGTCTGGGCCTACGCTTGTATTTCCTGTCTCTTCAATTGCAAGTTCTAATTCGGTGAGTGTAAACCTAGTGTTGTAGAGGTGTTGACGTGTGTGTCGGATGGGGGGGCGGGGGAGTTCTGTGGAAGTGTGGATGATCTAAGGTGGTAGGTGTGTGCGAAAATATTGGTGATTGTTTGGGGGTCTGTGATGGTGTTGTTGTTCTGTCTAAGTATGATGGCTTTTATTGGTGGGCGTTGTCGGGTTTGGAATGTTTTCAGGAGTGACCAGATTTCGCCGAGAGAGGTGAATCTGTTAAATTGAGTAGAGAAGTTCATCCAGGATTTCCTTTTTTCGTGTTTTATGGTTCGCTTGCAGAGTGCCTTGAGTTGTTTGTACCTGGTGAGTGTGTCCGGTGTGCGGTGTCTTTCGTATCTGTGTCGTGCATGGTTCCTCGCGCGGATTGCCCCGTGGCATTCGTCGTTCCACCAGGGGGCCGCGCGAGGCTTGAGTTGGTGGCGTGGTTTTGTCTGTGGTATGTGTTGGTGTGCTGTAGTTAGGAGAATTTCGGAAAATTGTTCTGGTGAGAGTTGTGGGTTGTGGGCTGTTTGTGCGGCTAGGGAATCTGAGAAGGGTGTCCAGGATGCTTTTTTAAGATTCCATCGGCCAGGGGGAGAATTTGGTGGGCCGGTGGCTGGGAGTTGGTGGAAGGTAATGATTATGGGTGCGTGGTCACTAAAGAGTGGGTCGGGATCGGCGGCCCAGGTTAAAGAAAGAGATATGCGCGAGGAAGCAAGGGTTACGTCTGGGGTCGTGGGAGGGGTAGTGGCGGAAATAGGTATAAGGTAGGTTGGTGACCCAGTATTAAGTACGGTGAGGTTGTGTCGGGTGGCTAATGTGATGAGTGTTAGTGCTCTGTGATCAGGTTGTGTTGTGCGGGTGTCCCATAGTGGGTGGTGAGAGTTGAAATCTCCGGTGACTATGACCGGGGTGTGGATTTGGTCAAGTGCTTTATTTAATTCCGAAAGGGTGTCTGCGTGTCGCCGGGGGGGGGTCATATATGTTAACAAGTGTGTAGGCGTTGTTATGTATGTGGATTTCAGTGAGTAGTATGTCTGCTGTGGTGTTGAAGTGTATCAGGCGATGAGGTGTGGTGTTCCTAACGTACGTGCAAGCACCGCCTGACCTGTGTGCGTGGTGTGAGTCTTGCCTGTGTAGTGTGTATTGCGAAATGTTGAATTGGTAAGGATCGTTGGGTTGGAAGTGTGTTTCTTGAATGCATAGTGCTGTGTGGGTTGTTTGCAGTGCGTAATGTTTGAATTCGTGCCAGTGTCTGATCAGTCCGTGTGTGTTCCATTGGAGTATGGTGTTCATTGGTGGTGGGTGTTGGCTCGTGTGAGCGGCTTCTTAAGGACGTGTCTACCTTTGGGTGTTTTTTTTTGGGCTGTCTGTAGGTGGGTGGTGTCAGGTGTAGGGGTGTTGTCAGTTCCGAGTCCGTGGAGTAGTGCTCAGTGTCCGAGGGGTCGTCTGTACCTGTAGTGCCCTGGTCTCTAGTGTGAGGTGGGTGCGGTGCCGAAGCGTCGGATGCCGGCGATGTTTGTGGCGATGGTGATGATGTTGGGTAACTCAGTGGTGGTGGAGGGTATGAGGGTGGAGCGGTTGTTGGGTGGTGGACTGGTGGTGGTGGTGGTGGTGGTGGTTGTGGTTGTGGTTGTTGTTGAGTTGCACGTGGGCCTGTGGTGGTTGTCGGTGTTGGTGTTGTCATGCAAGCGGCAGGTGTTGAGGTGTGTTGTGGCTTGTCTGTTGTTTGTGTGCCGGCGTTCCTAGTGTGTTTTGGTGTGGGCAGTGTCGGGTACTCCTCGTGAGTTGTTGGCGGTGGTGTGTGGTGTGGCATGCCGGGCTCTGGACGGCGGCGAGCAGGCCACGCGCGCTGCGGGTCGACCAGCCATGCTCTGGCCCGGGGCAGGGACCATCCCTCAAGATGTACCAGGCGCAAGACCTCCCGCTCCATGGTCCAGGTTGGGCAGTCCCGGCTCCAGGCCGCATGTTCGTCCCCGCAAGCGGCGCAGCGCAGCTCGCCGCTGGAGCAGGTGTCCGTGTCATGAGGCCCGGCACAGCGGCCGCAGGTGGTGTTTGTGGAGCGACCCCCCCCCCCCCTTGTGTGCCCATATCGCTGGCACTTCTGACAGCGTCTAGGGAGGGGTGCGCGAGGCTGGACTGTATACCTCATGTAGCCGGCATTCAGGTAGGCCGGGGGTGTCCGTGTGGTGAAGGTGATGATGAGGATGTGGTTGGGGCGTCCTGACCTCGGAGGTGGCCTATAGGCGGCGGAGACCCCCTGGTCCCCAAGCTTGAGGGCCAGGTCCTCCACCGACACGCAGGCCAGCTCCGGGGCCAGGATGGTTCCCTGGGAAGTGTTGAGGTGGGTGGCCGGTGTGATGGTGACAGGTGTGTGGTGTATGTTCTTTATGGTCGACAGAATCCGACCATCGATGTGGTCATTTGCTTGAATGAGGAGCGCCCCTGAGCGCATTTGGTTGGCGTGGAGGGGCGCCCCTGTGAGGTGACTGATGCACTCCTCTACCAGCCAGGGGTCCAGGGAGCCCATAGGCTTCCCGTCCCCCCGGCGGCAGAGGAAGAACTCTCCCGTGGGTGCTTCGGGTGCATTCATGTTGCTGTGAGTGTTATGTGTTGTGTGGTACGTGATGTTGAGAAAGAGGTGGTAGGTGGCAGGTGAGTGTAACAGTACAATACAATTACAAAACACTGGCGGAGGGTGCGGAAGGGCGAGAAGAAGGCCCGACAGGTGTAAAAGTAGGGCAGGAGAGTTCAAGAGAACACAAAGAAAATGGAAACTGTGCTTGAAGGGAGCACGGTTAGGAAAGAGCAGAAAAAGATCGTGCAGAAGGCACTAGAGGGAGAATGGGGGTGGGCTGGGGGGGCCGACCGGGAGGGAGAGGCAGCACCGCCGGACTGACCGTACTGTAGAAGAAGGCGTCAGGAACGAAGAGGCAGAGGAGTAAGATCCTGAAGGCCAGATGTAGATGAAGAAGAAGTCTGGGTCGAAGGTGTGGAAGACGGAGGAAGCTAGAAGATCTAGGAGAGAAGATGTAGTCGCTGAGGAGGTGGTGAGGTAGAGGCAGCGGGAGACGATGAGACGGTAGCAGGAGGCGATGAGACGGAGGAAAGAGGGAAGGTTAAGTGAGTGTGTAGGGTGTGTGTGAGTGACAGACGGGTGGCTGGTGGCTGGAACTGATGGTATCAGGAGCTGTGTGTGTGTGAATGTATGGTGTGTGTGGAGGCTGTTTGACGGCGGAGTCGACTGCTGTCTGAAAGTCGGCTGGCGTCTAGGCTGGGCACTTGGAAGTGACTGCGGTGTTGGAATGGGACTTGGCGAATCAAAAGCGGGCTGGCTCGACGTTGGTTTAGGACGTGCGAATCAATAGCTTGAAGAGAGTATGACCATGTTACTGTTGTATCGCTCTCTTATTTGTTCAAAACAAAAAAATGTGTGTTTTTTAAAAAAAAACGCAAAAAAAAAAAAAAAACCCCCAAAGAAAAAACCCAAAAACCCGCCCCCCCCCATGAAAAGGGGCCCTCCCCCCCCCCCCCCCCCCCCCCCCCTTTTTTGAAAAAAAACAAAAAACAACCCCCCCCCCCCCCCCAAAAAACAGGGGGGGACCCAACCCAAAAAAACGCCACAACAACCCAAAAAAAAAAAAAAAAAAACATTTTTTCAAAAAAAAAAAAAAAAAAAAATTGGGCGAAAACCAAACCAAAACCCCATTCTTTTTTGCCTTAAAAAAAAAAAACTAAAAAAAAAAAGTATTCGACCGAAGGGAATTATGCAGTCCAATCTGGCTGGAACGCCGCCATGGCAGGTGACGACTCCTATAATAGATGTGTCACTTTCCTCCGTTGGAAAGGACCATGCGACACCACAGTGCCGACTGTCATGTGCGCTGGAACACATAGCCTCGTTCGAGGGATACGTCCCAACTTACACAGATGGATCCAAGACGGATTATGGTGTGGGCAGTGCATTTGTTACTGGGCCTCTGTCAAGATCTTTTTCCCTACCACCACATGCAACTGTTTACACTTCAGAGCTGGTGGCGATCTCAAAGGCTCTCAGTTTTATTGAAGTGGGGCGGGATGCCTCGCATGTGATTTTTACCGACTCTCTCAGCAGTCTCTGGGCGCTAAAGCAGTTTAACCCACCTGACACCATTTTACAGGACGTTTTACGGCGTCTGGGATCACTGGCTCAAGCTGGGAAGACTATCGTCCTCTGTTGGATCCCGAGCCATGTCGGCATCGTGGGTAACGAGGCAGCGGATGCTGCTGCGAAACGAGCAGCGCAAGCACCATATTTGCGATCTATGCCGCTCCCCGCGAGGGAGTATGACCGTTCTATCGCGACCTTTGTTTTAAAAAAATGGCAGTCTAGTTGGCACACTGCAGGACAATAAACTGCGAACAATCAAGCCATGTCTTGGGGAGTGGCCCTCATCCTACCGTAGGACGAGGCAAGACGAGGTCGTGCTCTGCCGCCTTAGGCTAGGGCACACCCACGCAACACACCACCATCTGCTCTGTGGGGAGGACAGGCCAAACTGCCCTCGATGTCACGCACCACTATCAGTACGTCACGTTCTGATATCCTGTCCCCTGCTCGCCGATGCTCGGAGACGCCTTCTGGGAGTCGTGCAGTCTCCGTCAATCCGCGAACTCCTGGTTGACCACTCACGCGTAGTAACCTCAGGACAACTGTTTCGCTTTCTCTCGGATGTCAAATTTAGAGCGATTTACACACCTCACTGACACGTAGCACTATAAGCTCGGAATGATCTGCCTATATTTTGAAAGCTCGCGTACTACTGTTGGCATGAATCCTCTTAAGTTGTCCATCTAAAATTGTTATGGGCGCTGCATGACCAACGCGGTCGATGCGCCCTTAAGCCCAAATAACCAACCAACAGATAGCCTTAGTAGTCTTTTGGCATTTCGATCCTTTAATCCATCACACTCCATTGTCCAGGAAATAGTTTTACGGTTCATGTCACTACGTGCAGAGGGTAAGACTGTCGTTATATGCTGGATTCCGAGCCACGTCGGTATATTGGGGAATGAGGCCGCTGACGCGGCTGCTAAGCGAGCGACACAGAAACCATGTACGCGTAATGTGCCTATTCCTGCTCGAGATATATATCCCGCCATCAAGGACTACGTATTTCGTGAGTGGCAGGAACTATGGGACGCGGTGGGTGAAAACAAAATGAGGATAATTAAACCTTGCATCGGCCAGTGGTCCTCGTGCTCGCGTAGGACTAGGCAAGACGAGGTGACACTGTGCCGCCTACGCATTGGTCACACGTATCCAACGCATGGATATATTATTTGTGGTGATGAGGCGCCCATGTGCCCCAGATGCCAAGGACGCCTTTCAGTGCGTCACATCTTAACCTCATGCCCTCAGCTTTCTGATGTTTATAGGTTTTACTTTGGACGATCGCAGCCGTTCTCAATCCGTGACGTTCTGGAGGATGAATCGGACGCAGTAAATTCTGGTCAATTGTTCCATTTTCTTTTAAAGGTAAACTTCCATGCTATATATTCCCCTGTCTAATGTACGTGCGTAGGCTTGCATATTGTTTTGTATAGGATGGACACAGTTTAAATAGGTTCGTTATGGGCGCTGTATAACCAATGCAGTTGATGCGCCCAAAAACCCAAATAACTAACTAACTAACGCTGTGCAGAAAATTGACTGGTTTTAAAGAAAAAAGAAATAACTCGCTAAACAACTGCCAAAAATGAAATAAATAGCTGAAAATACTGATACACTAGACAAAGACAGATTAACCCAAAGATAAAATGGCGCTGGGCGGCCTCGCTAGGTGGAAATAGTCTAATCTGCTGTTGAAAAAGAAACTTATGAGATAAAAACTATTTAAATATATGCACAGAAGTGATTGCTAAATACCTATCCACAGTTTAGCCTAGTATACTGCCCGGTTTTATGGAATATTATGATGGCAGCCGCAGTTAGGCTGACGAGTTTGTTGAAGTTCCCTTTCATCGTGGCCGGATGACATGCTGCCGTAGGACGAGCTCCATGGTGTCCTGGATCGACGTTCTCGTCGAGTTAGAAAGTTGGACAAGGGCAGGGCAGGGTCTGGGCCGTGAGTGGCAGGGAGTCCTCTGAGTTCAGCTTTCTTACGTCTAGGGTGGAGAGGGCAGCGTGAGACACCCGATCCCACTCTTTGTCGGAACGTAGCCAAGGTGGCAATTGGGATCCGCAATTCTTGCGTTACAGATCGCGCTGCGAAATGTCTCCTGTTGACTTTGCCACCACTGACAGCATATCGTATAACAGACCGTTCACGATATCCGAACTGACTTCCGTCGTGGCGAAGCTCAGGAGTGTATGCGAGGCCCGAGACAATATTCACAACGAAATGATAAAACATCTCCCACCATGTGCAATCGAAACACTTCTAAGCATATTCAACCAGCTGTGGCAACAAGGGCACTTCCCTGTAGCCTGGCGAGAAGCATTGGTGATACCGGTGTTGAAGCCTGGCAAAAGTGGACTAGAACCACTCCACTATCGCCCAATAGCCCTCACCTCATGTCTATGCAAGTTAATGGAAAGGCTGGTAACTACCAGATTAACGTGGTTTTTAGAAGTGCACGACTTTTTTCAGATGCACAGTGCGATTTTAAGAAGAACAGGAGTTCTATCGACCACATTTTGACACTGGACACAGCAGTAAGTGTGGCGTTTAAGCAGAAACAGCACGTCGGCGCTGTCTTTTTCGACATAGAAGCAGCGTATGACACGACTTGGCGCCAAGGTATTATTGCAAAAGTACACAGATGCGGTGTCCGGGGATCAATGGGGATATTTATACATACTTTTCTGACTGACCGACATTTCCGTGTTCGTGTTGGCCACTAGATATCCAGAAGATATGTGCAGGAGAATGGCGCACCACAGGGAAGTGTTTTATGCCATAACCACAGCCATAATGAACAAAGATATTTGCGACGTACTTCCACCCCAACTTGGTCGGTCTCTCTTCGTAGACGATTTTGTCATCTGGTGTAGCACAGCTAGGTTGTCTGCTATGTCGAGACGTCTCCAAATTGCAGTGCAGCAACTCGAAAGGTGGGGTGCAGTGAACGGATTCCGGTTTTCAACACAAAAGACAACCGCAATGCACTTCTGTCGCCGGCGTGACTGTGCAGAACTCTGTCTCAAGCTGTACGGGAGCCAAATTCCGATGCCACCTGTGGTGAAGTTCCTTGGAATGACTTTCTATTCACGCCTTAGCTACACGGAGCATTTTAAATCACTTCGTGACAAGTGTTTTAAATCGCTCAACATATTAAAGTGTGTTTCTCACACTAGCTATGGAGCTGCCAGGGATTCCCTTATTCTGCTTTACCTCTGACTGATACGCGCTAAGCTAGACTACGCCTGCTTTGTCTAAGACGGAGCGCGCAACTCCGCCAAACGAACGCTGGACACTGTTCATCACATCGCTATTCGCATCGCGACCGGAGCATTTCGTACTTCGCCCACCGTGAGTCTTTTAGCCGAAGCACACGAGCCACCTCTCTCTCTCTCTGCGCAGATAAAGGCTGGGAATGCGGTACGCCTGCAAGCTCCGCCAGTTTCCCGACCATCCGGCTTTCTCGCATGTATTTTCTCGTCGACTGTCGACTCTTTTCTCAGGGGAACAAAATCTGAGTGTCGCCCCGTTCGGTGTGCGAATTCGAAGACTCCTGCAGGAAAGTCGAGTCAAGCTTCGAGGAATTCGTAGAGTCCAGAACATAGAGACCCCTCCATGGGAGTTGATTACACCGGAGGTGGATGTATCTAGCGAAAATAAGAAAATCCGATATCCCTGCAGCAGAATTTCGCGCACTGGCTCTCCAACATATTCAAACATTCCAGGAATGGGTAGCAACATATACTGACGGCTCTCGAACAGAGGATGGCGTTGGTAGCGCTTTTGTTTGCGGATCTGTCGCCCGCTCGTTTTCGCTCCCGACGTACGCATCGGTGTGCTCATCGGAACTTGTCGCTATTACGAAAGCCCTGTGTTATATCGAAGTGTCGGGTGGTGATCGACATGTTATATTCACCGATTCTTTAAGTAGTCTTATGGCCCTGAACACGTTTTATCCGTCAAACCCCCTTCTGCGGGATATCGTGAGCCGTCCTATCGACATGCAACGCCTTGGACAACGAGTTATTCTATGTTGGCTTCCGAGCCACGTTGGCATTTCCGCTAACGAGTTGGCGGATGCTGCGGCGAAACGAGCAGCAAGTGCACCGTGCTCTCGATCACTGCCACTCCCTGCCACGGACCACTACCGAGAGGTGTCCGTCTTTCTCCTAGACAAGTGGCAGGCTATGTGGGATGCGACGCTGGCAAACAAACTACGAACCATCAAACAACGTTTGAGACCATGGAGCTCGTCCTGTCGCAAACGTAGACAAGAAGAGGTCACACTGTGCCGTCTCCGCATAGGGCACACGCATGCTACTCACGGTTATTTGTTATGTGGTGGCGACAAACCTCTGTGCTCAAGATGTCGTGCACCACTGACAGTTCGCCACGTTTTGATATCGTGTCCTCATTACACTGACGAGCGTAAACGCCATTTTGGGCATGACCAGGCGTCTTCCCTTAGCGATATTCTATCCGACAGCTCGAACATTGTCCAATCGGGACGATTGATGGACTTCTTATCTGCAGTGTCGTTCTCCGCAATATATACCCCTCGCTGATACACACCGCATGCAAATTGTGTAACACAGTAGAACCAGGTGGACGGCTACCCACGATGTGAAGCTTGATACTGCACTTTGTTAACTCCAATAGTTATGGGCGCAAAATGACCTCAGTAGTCGATACGCCCTAAAACCAAAATAACTAACGAGACACCCGATCCCCCGATCCCTCTCTCATGAAGACCAATGTATTCCTCGAGTCGGCGCTTTCCAAGCTCATCTTCTGTTCGAATCGCCATACCAAGCGCCACCTCTGCCGCTTTCTTGAGTCCGTGCCCGAGTTTCAGTGCAAGAGATGGTGTTTTGAAGCTTGGAGGGTGGTTTGCATCTCCAAGTTGCCATGCGCATGTTTCTTGGACACTCTCAATGATGGTGTCGAAATACCGTGGCTGTAGTGCCTCCTGGAGCGAAATGTCTTTGCCTGTCTTCTTCGACACGCACGCAATCAGCTTACCCACTGCGCGGGTGCGCTGTTTGATGTTGTCAACCAAGGACCCTGTCGTTCCCTTGTAGAGCATATAGGAGCCCACTTCTCTGATCAGCATGTCTCGGACTACAATGTTCTTGATCTCGTCATTTCTCATCGATCCCCCCGACGAGGCACCACCTTTTCGTGGTGGGGGGATTGAGTGTCCTAAGGACCCGGATTCCCAGTACATCGGTGAGCCGGCGAGGGGCCAGACTAGGAGTGCCTCACTCGTCCTTCCATCCATACGCTCCCATTCCAATGCCCATCTCATCTCAACATCCATGTCCTTCACCTGGCCCTGCAACACCAACTCTCCCTATCATGAGCAGGTAGGACATCTTCCCCGATCCTACCCACCAGCTCAGTTTTATCGGGGTAGCCGCGCCCCCTCGGCCCGCCCCCCCGGGGTTGACGGAGTCCTGGAGGCTGAAGTCCCCCGTCGCACGGAGCTAGCTGTGGCGGGGGACCAACACTCCTCTTTGGTCCTAATATCCCGGAGGGGCGGGCGGGCCCGTAGGGCCCCATACGGGCCAAGTGGCCGGTCGCCTCTGGCCGGGGACCTGGCATTCTTCCCAGTGTCTGCCGGCCCGGCCGGCTGGGGTCAAGGGGTGGGCGGCGCTGGATCCTGGTCGGGGTGGTGAGTCTCTCTCTCCCGGCCGGGTGATGGCGTCGCCTGCCCCGTATAGCTCCTCGGGCGCCTGACGTCCTCCCGTACGCGGGACTCAGGCGTCCCCCCGGTAGGGCCCCTATGTGGTGGGGTGCTCGGGGAGCAGAAACCAATACACTTTCATGGATACAACTACATCAACCCCTCCGGAACCTTCTTACGAGGTCCTAACCACTGTACCACCGGGTGGAAACCATATATTGAGTCCAACACGTGTTGAAGCGTACCGTCGGTCTTCGTCTCGTACCACTGTGACCCAGCGTGAATCTCAAAAAGCCCCTCTTAAGACAAGACTACCTGCCCCACGGATCTTAATCCTGAAATCCAAGGATCCTGTGAAGACGCTGTCATCACTATCTCCTTTTGAGCGAAAGCGTGGCTGTGACCGTCTCGGTGACGTGGTTCGCTGCGAACGGCTGCGTGATGGAGGCGTTGAGGTGGAGTTTCGTAACTCTGATGACGCTAAGGGAGCACTTGCAATCCATGAATTCAAGTATTGCATGCGAGAACAAGGCGGGAGGCGCGAGGTTGTGATACCTATTTCAGTCGAACCTCATAACACAAAGAACTATTCAAAAGGCGTCATAACATGTTTTGAATTGAGGGACGTTCCCGAGGCGGAAATTGTCGATGGGCTTTCGGGCTATGGTGTTGTTGATGCACGTAAGATGAGAACGAGACGAGGAGGCGAATTACGAACGACAAACAACATAGTGCTGACTTTCAATTCTACAGACTTACCTGCTGCAGTATACGTTGGGTATGTGAGGGTAAAAGTACGTATGTTTTTCCCCAATCCTATGCGTTGCTTTAAATCCCAGCGGTACGGGCATACAACCCAGTACTGTCGTGGCCGTCCGACATGTGGTAGGTGCGGGTCATCAGGACACGCCAGTGACAATTGTGACTCTTCGAACGTGTGGTGTGTTAACTGCGGCCAGGGTCAGGCTCCGCACACTACTTATGATAGGACCTGCCCAGCACATGTGAAGGAGAAGGAAATAATTGCCATAAAGTGTTCCAGACAGCTATCTTTCAGACGAGCCCGCGAGATATACGATGAAGTGCATCCTAAAGTTTCATACGCGGCAAAGACAAAGAGCACGCAGCCCAACCCCCTGCAACAGGAGCCTGCCAATGCTATGCAATTATTATCCCATCTTTGCAGCCTGTTATCTTCTTTCGGATTCACATGTACCCCCTTGACGGAGCAAGGTCAAGCATCTCCCCCTGCGGAGATGAGGCGCGTGACCGCTTCAAGCGTCGCTCCGGGGACTCAGAGACCTGGGGGGACTTTACCCCCACCGACGCCCAGGGTAGCTGAAGTACCCTCCAGTTTGATGGAGCCGACGAGTGATGTCCCAAGCAAGTCAGCAGTGATGCCACCAGAGCCTCAGTCGGACGGTGGGTGGACCGAGGTCCAGAGGGCTAAGAGGCCTGCGAAGCCCCCGACATCTGCATCCAGAGGGCCCCCGAGCTCCCCCACTGGAAGCTCTGCAAGTGCTAGGGATGTGCATGTCTCGCCGAATTCCAGTGAAGCTGGTTTATTATCTGTGCCGGACCTGACCCTACAGAGGCAGGAAACTGAAAGGCGCGCACGTGACGCGAAGCGGGCTCGCCTCGCAGAAATGGAGAGAACCCAAGTAGTGAACCGCCAAGGAGGGGACAAATGCGTCCAGTCAAGGGCCGCTACTCCGTCGCCGCGCAGACGCGTGGAATGTCCGTCCCACGCTCCAGCACAGAGGTCTGACTCTGCCAAAATGGGTCCTCCGTTACCGCCCCGGAGCGGTGTTTCCTGCGCTCCACTGCCTGGTGGAACAACGCGCGCTGAAAAGCGCACCATTCCCTGGACCGTGTCACCTCCGGAGGGGGTGTCACCCAGTTCGCGGCCGCGGACGTCGTCGCTTGGGTTGGACCCCGGGGGCCGCCCTGAGCCACACCCTGACATTGATGCGAAAGCACAAGCTAAAAGTCACTTTTAAGTAGACAGTATAGTCAACCCTAGTCTTCTGTTTTGTCTTTCTTTTGATTCCGTTTTTACAAATTGTGACCATCAGTTTAAATGACCTTCATCCTACAGTGGAACTGCAGGGGGATCCGTTCGAACATCGCCGATCTCGAGGTGATTTTAAATAGACACCATCCGATTGTGGTATGTCTCTAAGAGACAAAGTACCGCCAGCCTCAACATTCCATCTAAAACATTACTCAGTTATCTCCAAAAACACGACAACTGACACTATTGCGCATGGTGGAGTGGTTTTAGCAGTCGACCATAGCACTCCCTTTCGGGAGATAGTGTTGGATACACCACTTCAAGCCGTCGCTGCGACGATCATCATCAACCGATGCACAATGACTGTATGTTCAGTATATCTTCCTCCTGGCCGCTCTTTGCCATCTGTAGAGCTAGAGCGTCTGATGCTCCAACTGACCCCACCTGTTTTGATCCTCGGAGACTTCAACGCACACCATGTTGCGTGGGGTTGCTGTATCACGAACTGTCGCGGCCGGGTGATGGAGAGTTTTATTCTGGACGAATCCCTCTGCCTTTTAAACACAGGTGCAGCCACACACATTACTCTTCCATCTGGTTCTACTTCCGCGATCGACCTGAGTCTCGCAAGTCCGGCGTTGTCACACTGTCTGTCCTGGTCAGTCTCTGAAGACGCGCTTGGGAGTGATCACTTTCCAATTTTTGTACAATACCACGACATCGCAGTTCTTGGCTCCCAACCTCCACGGTGGATTTGCAAGAAGGCGGACTGGGAGAAGTTTGCCTACAACGTAGAAACTTACCTTTCAGATTTGAATGCTGCCAATATTTCAGTGGAGCAGCTGACAGCTGGGCTGGAGCACTCTGCCGTCTCCAGCATTCCACGCACCTCTGGTGCACCACGTCGCACCCCGGTCCCTTGGTGGTCAACGGAGTGTGGGGAAGCTATACGTGCACGCAAGCGAGCGTTTAGAAAATTCAACAAAAATAGCAGTACACCAAATTTAATAGCATTCCAAAGGGCTCGAGCCCTAGCACGTCGCTCGATACGGGCAGCGAAGCGAATGTCATGGAGAGACTATGTAACAAAAATAAACCGATCTACCCCCACAAATCAGATATGGTCCCGTATAAAGCGCATAGCCGGCCACTACAACTCTGTCCCTCTTCCCGTACTACGCGTGGCTGGTATAGATGTGATTCACCCCTCCGAGGTTGCTACTGAAATAGTCGGGGCACTAGCAGCGCGGAGTGGAGACGCAAACTATAATGCTGAATTTCTTTACAGAAAAGCTGAAGTAGAAATTAAACAAATTGACTTCTCGACATCTCATAGTCTAACCTATAACCAATTATTTACTATTAGCGAACTACGTTCAGCGATTAGAGGCCTTAAGAGCGTTGCTGAGGGGCCTGACAACATACATAATGACATGTTAAAACATCTGCCCTCAGGAGCACATGAAACACTCTTAGCAACATTTAACAGGGTCTGGGAAGAGGGTTGCTTCCCGGCTTCCTGGCGAGAAGCCATAGTCATTCCAATAGTGAAACCGGGGAAAAGCGGTTTGGAGCCACTTCATTACCGGCCTATCGCCCTTACCTCTTGTTTGTGCAAGCTTCTAGAGAAGATGGTAAATGTGCGACTGATGTGGGTTTTAGAATCACAGAACCATCTTACTAACGCTCACCCCCCCGACGAGGCACCACCTTTCCGTGGTGGGGGGATTGAGTGCCCTGAGTACCCAGCGGACCAGGCCATCGGTCCGCGGCGAGGGGCGAGACTAAGAGTGCCCCACTCGTCCTTCCATCCATACGCCCCCATTCCAATGCCCATCTCATCTCAACGTCCATGTCCTTCACCTTGCCCTGCAACACCAACTCTCCCTTGTCACGAGCAGATAGGCCAGCTTCCCCTGATCTACCTTTCCGCTCAGTTTTATCGGGGTAGCCGCGCCCCCTTGGCCCGCCCCCCGGGGTTGACGGAGTCCTGGAGGTTGAGGTCCCCCGTCGCACGGTGCTAGTTGTGACGGGGGACCAACACACCTCTTTGGTCCCGATATCCCGGAGGGGCGGGCGGGCCCGTGGGGCCTCACGCGGGCCAAGTGGCTGGTCGCCTCGGGCCGGAGGCCTGGGGTTCTCCCCAGTGTCAGCCGGCCCGGCCGGCTGGGGTCAAGTGGTGGGCGGCGCTGGATCCCGGTCGGGGTGGTGAGTCTCTCTCTCCCGGCCGGGCGAAGGCGCCGCCTGCCCCGTATAGCTCCTCGGGCGCCTGGCGTCCTCCCGTCCGCGGGGCCCAGGCGTCCCCCCCGTTGGGCCCCTGTGTGGTGGGGCGCCCGAGGAGCCGAAACCAATCGTACTTAATGGCAAATCAACACAAAAACATACCTCCTGGCCCTTCTCGCAGGGGCCAGACAGATCGATCCGCTGTGAGCGAGGCAAGCCCCCGTATACTCATTCTACGAGCACATGAAGGCTCCAAGCAGCTGGCGTCCCTATCACCATTTCAACGACGTGACGGGTGCGACAGATTCGGACTTATCACCAGATGTCAGACTTTGCGTGACGGAGGACTAGAAGTAGAGTTTTCTAGGGGAGAAGATGCGAAGAAAGCGTTAGCAGCTGAATTTTTCATATACAGTATGCGGGATGGTAATACCAGACAGGAAGTGACCATTCCAATGAATACGGAGACCCACAAGACAAATAACTCATCCAAGGGTATCATTAACTGCTTCGACTTCAGAAATGTTTCGGATGCGGAAATAGTGGACGCCTCTCGGAGTTAGGAGTCACAGAGGCTCGTCGTATCAATACGAGAAAGGGATCGGAGGTGCGGCACACCAACAATATAATCTTGACATTTAATACAACCGATCTCCCAGCTACAGTTCTTGTCGGATATACTCGCGTCAAAGTGCGCAGATATATTCCGAATCCTATGCGATGCTTTCAATGTCAGCGCTTCGGGCACACCAAGCCTGCATGTCGCAATCGCCCCTCATGCGCAAACTGCTCGGCTACTACCCACACCGCCGAAAACTGTAGCGCCCAGGAGCCCTGGTGTCTTAACTGCGGGAGAGGACAATCCCCGCACACTTCGTATGACCGTTCCTGCCCTGTGTACATTAAAGAAAAGGAGATCCTTTCATTGAAATTTACACATAACATTTCGTTTCGAGAAGCCCGAGACATGTACCTTAGTACACATCCAGAAATTGCTTACGCTGCCAAGGCAGCAACACTACCACCGATTAGAAGAAACCCTATCCGCCCGGAGCAGTACGAACAGGGTAGTGCTGCTGTGCTGATAGGTCAGCTTGTAGCTCTGCTACGATCATTTGGGGTCGCATGGCCCCCGCTATCCCCTATGGCGACCGGAGAAGCCGTGATGGCGGAGGATGAAGCACAGGCCGTGGCTCCCGTGCGGGGGTTACCCGCCCAGGATGCAGCCGCGGTCCCCCTTGAGTGTGATGGAAACTGGCAAGAGGTACAGAGAAAAAAGCGTCCAGGCAAGTCCACATCGTCCTCCCCACCAAAGTCCACCTCTTCTACCACGCCACGCTCGAAATCACCACATTCCACTTCCCAACCGTCCTCCAACCTCCCCCCAGTCCCCTCACGCACCACCACCACCTCCAAATCCCTCTTATCCACATCCTCCCTTCCCGAACCCAACCCCCTTCCTGTGAGGCAGGTCTCCCCCTCGCCCTCCGCATCTGCTTCCGCACCTTCATCGCCTTCACACAACACCCACCGACCAATCCATATCTCCGATGCAAGTTTTCACTACCAGGAAGCTGAAAGGCGTGCCCGCGAGGCCAAACGAGCACGACTCACCCAGATGGAGAGGGCCCGGACGGGGGGCCGCCAAGGGACTGAGAAGTCTCTACCCCCAAGGCCAGCCACCCCGTTGCCGCGACGGCGAGTGGAAGGACCGGCTCCGCCGGGCAACGAGATGGGCCCCCCTCCACCTCCACCCCGGCTGGGGCCCCAGAAAAGGGGAATGCCGCTGTCGGATTCCCCACCAGCGGAAGCGTCACCGCGTTCTCGCCCCAGGACCCAGTCGCTGGGACCTAACCTACGTGAACCCTCTGAATGAACATACTCCGTAGACGAGCCACGAAGTAGACGAAGACGAAGTAGACGAGCCACCTCTTGCGCTACGCCGTAAGTTATTGGGCGCGAGATACGCATGCAATGTTGCTCAAAACCGGAAACATCCAGCCTATCAGTGGATATTCTCAGTGACATCAAGAGCACGTCACAGGGCTCATCAGCGTGGATTACCGTTTTCCACCCGTATGGCTTCGATCCTTCGTGACTGTAATATCAGGCCACGTTGTGTAGCACGTGTTATTATGCCGAGTACTCCCCCTTGGCACGTTGTCCCAGTACAAACTGACGTGACTTTGTCTTGCTCAAAGAAAGGAAATACAAACCCGGAGGAGCTCCGCATATTGGCATTGGACAAAATACATGAATATCACGAATTTTCGCGGATTTACACAGACGGCTCAAAGTCAGTCTCTGGTGTTGGATGTGCTTACGTCAGTCGACACAGTGTTCGATCTTTTTGTTTACCGACACAAACATCGATTTGTACTGCCGAATTGTATGCCATTCTGCAAGCCCTCCATTTTGTACAGGAAGAGCGGTCCATAAAGCACGTGATTTTCACAGACTCTTTGAGCAGTCTCATGGCATTGAAAACCTTTAACCAGGATAACCGACTTGTTCGGAGGATTCTCAAAATCGTGAAATCCCTACATGACATCGACAGAAATATCGTGTTCTGCTGGATTCCCAGCCATGTCGGACTCGCGGGAAATGAAGCTGCTGACATAACCGCCAAACACGCCATCAGCAATGGCCGTGTGGTCAATCTACGGCTCCCTCCAAGGGACCTATACCCTACTATATTGTCAAATATACAGTCCGAATGGCAAAGAAACTGGAACTAAAAGTGTAGTAAGCTCAAGGTTTTAAAACCGATATTAGGAAAGTGGCGATCCTCGCATCGAACCAAACGACGGGAAGAAGTGATACTCTGCCGATTGAGAATCGGTCATACCTTCGCAACACACAGTTACATGCTGACCGGTGATGATCGACCTTTATGTCCACGCTGCTCTAACCCGCTTACCGTGTACCATGTTTTAGTAGGCTGTGTACTGTTAGAACCTCTACGACGTCAGATATTAGGACAGCTGAGTGCTGACGCTTCTTTACATGTGCTAATCGGGAACGACTCTGATGTCGTCGCGTCTGGGAATATTTTTACCTTCCTTCGACAAGCCGGCCTTGAGGTGATATACCCCCATCCGTGAATATTAAAAACACGTTATTATAGTAGCACTGTAGATTGATCACAATAGTTATGGGCGCAAAATGACCCTGGATGTCGACGCGCCCGTAAACCCCAATCGACCACCACCAACATACTCCGTATCTGTGCAAGGTACGAAGCTTTAATCCCCTACTTTCTTTTCTATACAGCGACCATTTATCGTGCAACTCCTTTTATTTCCTTGTATTATGTACATCTGAACAGGACCACCACTTTTAACTCCTAGACACTTTTATGGCATATACACCAACCGTTTTACAATGGAACTGTAGAGGTTTTAGAACAAGCGCCCAAGATCTCCAGATCGTCTTGAATCGTCATGGCCCTGTGGTGTTGTGTATTCAAGAAACCAAGCTTCTACCTGAATACACGGTTTCATTAAAAGGCTATACAGTAATTAGAAAAAACGTGGTGACAGATAGAGTAGCACACGGTGGAGTATTAATTGCAGTCCACAACAACGTCCCCGTAAAAGAGCTCACACTGCGTACATCCCTCCAGGCGGTGGCTGCACGTGTGCTTTTTGGCCGCCAACCAATCACGGTGTGCTCTATATATCTCCCTCCTATGAATGCGTTTCCCACCGTTGAACTCGGGCACTTGCTAACGAAGTTACCCCCACCGATCTTGCTTTTGGGCGATTTTAACGCCCACCACACGTTGTGGGGATGCATTGACGTCAACACTCGTGGTCGCCATCTGGAGTCTTTTATCCTGCACGAATCGCTATGCATTTTAAATACAGAGACCCGTACACATTTATCCGCGCCTTCAGGCAACACCTCCGCAATAGACCTCAGCCTCGCCAGCCCACAGCTGACTGAGTGCCTTGATTGGACTGTGGACTCTGATCCATTGGGAAGCGACCATTTCCCGATCTGGTTACGATATCTGGACGGTACAGTTTTAGGCCCACGCCCCCGACGATGGAATTTCAAGAAGGCGGACTGGGATAAATTTCAGGAAAGGACTGAAACCGCTTTCTGCTCTGAAGCAGGGTCTCCACCACTTCCAGTTGCGGTTTTCACTACACGTCTGTTGGAATGTGCCTCTGCAAGCATCCCAAAGACCTCTGGATATCCTCGTCGCACCCCTGTCCCATGGTGGACAGCGGAGTGCAGGGACACTATACGTGCTAGAAGACGCGCGTTCAGAAACTTTAACCGTAACAGCACCACCGTAAATTTAATAGAGTTCAGGCGGGCTCGGGCTCTCGGCCGGCGCACCATGCGAGAGGCCAAACGTGCTTCATGGCGTGAATATGTCGGCTCACTAAATCGCTCTTCACCAACCTTCCTGGTTTGTTCTCGCATCAAACGAATCTCTGGTCGTTTCAGTGCAGTCCCGCTTCCCACATTGACCATTGGCGACCGTGAAGTAACGCATCCCGCTGACGTAGCCAACGAGATTGGCATTTCCCTGGCCAACGCAAGCAACGCCGGTAACACCGAACCACAATTTATACGCCACAAAGCCCGCTGTGAAGCAATCCCGATGGATTTATCGACCCCAGAGCATCTATCGTATAACCGGAGTTTTATCCGTGCTGAGGTAGTATCGGCCATTAACACCCTACGTAGTATTGCCGAAGGACCCGACGAGGTGCATAATGAGTTGTTGCGACATCTGCCTTCCTCTGTCGTCTCAGAGCTTTTACGCACCTTTAACTACATATGGGAAAACGGCGAATACCCTTCCACGTGGAGCCAAGCTACAGTGGTCCCCCTTTTGAAGCCTGGTAAAACTGGTTCAAATCCCCTAGATTATCGTCCAATCTCTTTAACATCCGCTTTAGGCAAGCTTATGGAGAAGCTCGTCCACGGGCGCCTATCTTGGTTTTTGGAGAACCACGATATTCTTGTAAACACGCAGTGTGGCTTTCGTAAAAATAGGTGCGCTATCGACCATATTTTAATACTTGACACGGAAGTACGCCTCGCATTTCAGAGGAAGCGACATCTGGGCGCTGTATTTTTTGACATTGCGAAGGCCTTCGACACCACGTGGCGTCGGGGAATTCTTCAAAAAATTCACCAGCATGGGATCCGAGGACAAATGGGCATATTTTTAGGAAACTTTTTGGCAAATCGTTGTTTTCGTGTGAGAATCGGAAACTGCATCTCGGATTGGTTTGCCCAGGAGAATGGAGTCCCACAAGGGAGTGTTTTAAGCGCTACCCGTTTCGGGATCATGATAAATGATATTGGGGATTCACTTCCTCGGAACGTAGGACAATCTCTATATGCTGATGACTTTGCAATATGGTCATGTGCCTCACGGACACCACCAATGGAAAGACAGCTGCAGCTAGCCGTCAGACGTCTGGAAAAGTGGGGCAGTGCGAATGGTTTCCGGTTCTCCACAGCGAAGACGGTTGCCATGCATTTCGGTCGCCGCCGTCGCTGTCCCAACATGGATATCCTACTCTACGGGCAGACGATACCAGTGCAACCGGTAGTCAGATTTCTTGGGGTGGAGTTCGACACGCGTTTGACATACCGGCAACATCTTAAAACGTTGCGAGATAAGTGTGTGAAATCCTTGAATGTCTTAAAATGTGTGGCTCGTACAACCTATGGAGCATACCGTGCAACGCTGCTCCTGCTGTACCGATCGCTTATTCGATCAAAACTTGACTACGCATGTTTTATTTATGACGGAGCATGTTTTACCAGCAAGCGTACCCTGGACACAGTTCACCACTCTGCGCTTCGGATCATTACAGGGGCCTTTCGTATATCTCCCATGGCGAGTCTCCTCGCAGAAACTCACGAGTTTCCACTCTCTCTACGCCGTGAGCAGCTTGGAATGCGATATGCCTGCAAACTACGGCAACATCCAGATCACCCAGCTTATGCTCGCGTTTTTTCCCACCGCATATTGGCGCTGTTCTCAAATGAACGGCCTTTGAATGCCGTCCCGTATGGGGTACGAATGCGGCGCCTGTTCCATGACAGTGGTCTCCGGCTACGGGGTATTCGGCGCACTGAACGCAATCTGACGCCGCCGTGGGAACTCATAACGCCTGAAGTGGACGTATCCCTCGCCGAAACAAGGAAAGCGAATGTCATACCACATGAATTCCTAGCACTTGCCATGGAGCACATCGAAAATTACACTGGATTCGTTGCAACGTACACCGATGGATCCAGAACGGAGTCTGGCGCCGGTAGCGCTTTCACTACTGGTACTGTTGTGAGAAGTTTTTCACTTCCTCAGCATGCGTCTGTGTATTCCTCTGAGCTTATTGCTATCCTGAAAGCTCTATGTTTCATTGATGTGTCGAATACTCCACTACACGTTATTTTAACGGATTCCTTAAGTAGCCTTTTGGCGATGAGGACACCCGACCCATCTAATCCCATTTTACGGGATGTTTTATCTCGCCTTACCGCTGTGCATCAAGCAGGCAAAAGGGTAGTACTGTGTTGGGTCCCGAGCCACGTGGGCATCTATGGGAATGACCTAGCGGATGCTGCTGCAAAACGTGCGTCGCTTGCCCCATGCTTGCGAACCTTACCGCTCCCTGCTCGTGATTATTTCCGAACCATTTCTGAGTATGTGCTCGCAAAGTGGCAGGCTTCTTGGAACACATTAACTGATAATAAGTTGAGAGCGATCAAACATCGTCTGGAAAAATGGAGTTCGTGTTCGCGTCTTAATAGGCGACACGAAGTGGCGTTGTGCCGCCTGAGAATAGGGCACACATATGCCACTCATTCCTACTTGCTAACCGGTAATGAATTCCCGCGCTGCCCGAAATGTCACGCTCGCCTGTCTGTGCGTCATGTGCTGCTCTCGTGTCCCGGTTATGAGGAGGAGCGAAGACGCTACTTTGGATGCGTTCAGTCACTGTCACTAAGTGAAGTTTTAGGCGAAAACTCGAATATTGTCCAATCGGGGAAACTTTTTGATTACCTCGCCGAGGTATCATTTCCTGTAATATATGCACCAAGGTGAAAGGTTTAACGATGCCATGACGTATTTAGGCTCCGTTTGTTACTATGATTAAGGAACAGCAGTACTATGCGAATTTAACTAGCATATGCAATATATCGAAGCGTAAATAACTTACTGTTATGGGCGCTATATGACCGATGTAGTCGATGCGCCCTAAAGCCCTAATAACTACCTAACTAACTTACTAACGCTCAGTGTGGTCTTAGGAAAAGCCGTGGTACAACAGACCACCTTTTAACACTCGACACCGCTGTTCGTGTCGCATTTGAGCGCAAGAGACATGTAGGAACTATCTTCTTCGACATTGAAGGAGCTTACGACACTGCCTGGCGACATGGGATCTTATTGAAAGCTCGAAGGTGTGGGATTCGCGGAAATTTGGGTGTTTTTCTCCATAATTTTTTGAAGGAGCGATTTTTCCGCGTCCGAGTGGGCCATGAGCTGTCTGAGCGCTTTCGCCAAGTCAACGGAGTCCCACAGGGTAGTGTTCTAATCGTCGCTTTGTTTGCCATGCTCATAAACGACATTGGTGATGCACTACCGCAAAATATCGGCCGATCGCTGTTTGTCGATGACTTTGCCATCTGGTTCTCTGGCTCCAATACATCGTCGTTGACACGACAGCTCCAACTCGCGGTAAACAAGCTCCAGAGATGGAGTGGTAGAAATGGATTGCGCTTTTCCACAGACAAGACAGCCGCAATTCACTTTTGTCGCCGACGATGTACTCAAGAACTAGCAATAGACATATATGGCAAGCGCATCCCAACTCGAGGAACCGTAAGATTTCTTGGAATGCAGCTCGATAGTCGGTTGACCTATAAACAACACTTTAAGACACTTAGGGAGAACTGCTTTAAATCGCTTAACCTGCTCAAGTGTATTTCTCGAACCTCATACGGTGCAGATCGTAAAACACTCATGATGCTGTACCGGTCCTTGATCCGATCCAAGCTGGATTATGCATGCTATGTGTACGACAGCGCCTGCACTACCAATAAGCGTGTCCTTGACACTGTACACCACGCTGCATTACGCATCATTACCGGAGCTTTCCGAACCTCACCAATCGTTAGCTTGCTGGCAGAAGCCTACGAACCACCACTGGCACTAAGACGGGAAATGCTTGGAATGCGGCACGCCTGCAAGTTGCGTCAGTTTCCCACCCATCCCACGTACCCAGCGGTGTTCTCGCGACATATGTTGACAGTTCCGCAGTAGGCAACGGGGGACGGCCTTGCCATTCTGTGTACGTATCCGTAAGCTCCTTCAGGAGAGCAGAACGAGAGTATCTCGAGTGGCGTGCGTGGAGCAGCCATCGATACCCCCGTGGAATCTGGTGTCTCCTGCAGTTGACCTGACACTCGCAGCGATGCCTAAGGGCAATGTTTCCTCTGAGCTACTTCGGATGAAAACTTTGGAGCATCTGGAAACGTTTGGAGGATACACACGCATTTTCACAGATGGGTCGAAGGGTGATCTTGGAGTAGGATCTGCGTTTGTGTGCGGTTCCTTTGTCAGATGTTTTACTTTACCTAGATATGCCTCGGTGTACAGTTCGGAGCTCGTTGCAATCATCAAAGCGCTTTCCTACGTCGAGATATCGCGGGATGTTGATTATGTCATCTTATCTGATTCCCTCAGTAGCCTTTTGGCACTGACTGGATTCTACCCATCTGACCCATTACTCCTTGATATTCTGACTCGTTTGACTGCCATACATCAGGATGGGAAGACTGTTCACTTGTGCTGGATCCCCAGCCATGTGGGTGTTTTTGGAAATGAACGCGCCGATTCTGCAGCGAAATGGGCTGCCCGGAGACCGCAAACACGTGCTTTTCCACTGCCAGCCAGAGACCATCTCCCCGGAATATCATCATATATTAACACCAAATGGCAGACGACCTGGAGCGGACAGACCAACAATAAGTTGCTCGCGATAAAGCCACACATTGGAGACTGGCCATCGTGCTATCGCAGATCCAGAAGTGACGAGGTGACGCTGTGCAGACTGCGTCTCGGCCATACACATGCTACTCACCAATACCTCCTCTGCGGCGACGAGAGACCCCAGTGTCCCCGCTGTTCAGGAAATTTGACCGTACGCCACGTACTTTTCTCGTGCCAGCACTTCTCAACAGAGCGAAGGTTGTTTTATGGAAATACTACACGACTCAACACATATCGTGACATCCTGGCTGATGATTCAAACATAGTTCGTTCTGGGAACATATTCCGCTTTCTGAGAGCGATCGGCTTCCGGGCCATCTACTGACCCCGGTAACACCTGCATTTGCATTTTCCGCATAACTAACTGAACCGCTGAATTGTAAGTTATGGGCGCTAAATGATCACGCTTTGGTCGAAGCGCCCTTAAACCCAAATAACAACATTTCTCATCGATACCAGGACGTGTTTCACGAACTCATCAACTGCGTCATTCGGCTTCTCATCCAGCGCTGACGACATGACAGAGAGGATGCCATTGGGCCATTGGGACGTCATGTTCTGCAGCACATGGACATCTTCTAATGTGTCGCCACAGATCAAGGCGCAACACGAACCCTTTACAGGCATGGCACGGTGCAAACTTGTCGAATTCCGTATCGGAGCTCTTTAAGACAATGACCTCCCCACACACCTCGCCTGAAAAAAAAACGTTTTTGTTATACAAGTAGTTGTCTTCACACATGATGGTGTACACTGCGGTCTCGGCTTCACGTTTCTTCGTTTCTTCATCGGCGAGGAAGGCAATCACCCGTGGTTCGGATCGGTGGACTGTAACGAGATGTCTCTTGATTTTCTGCTTCACAAGCTTCCCACGGAAGTAACACGCGTTGATCTTGTCGTAGTGGTTGCGGTTGTTACGAATTTTTACGGGCGCATGGACGACCTTTTCCCTCAGGTCCTCGTAGGTCAACTCCGGATGCCTGGAAAAAAGCTAATAACTATCCGGGGACAGAAATGACGTCTGGGTGGACAGTTTCGGGCATAACTCTGTTGCCTAACATAATATCGATCACACATATAAACCACAGGAAACGGGAGTTGCATTGCAACTTCACCAGGTAGATTGTGGAGGTGGAGTTGACGGAGTCGTTTCGTCGCTCTTTGCATACAATCTGACCATCTGGGTCACGGACTGGACCACCGAGGTATATATAAACATATGCATATACATATATATATATATATATATATATGCATGTATGTATGTACATATGTATGTATGTATATATGTATGTATATCCAAGCGTCTACCGGATAACTTCTCAATCTCCTCCGTTGAAGCAATAGCCATCCTGGCCGCTATCACGATTCTCACGAGGCGCAAAGCTAGAAACGTAGTAATTTGCTCAGACTCCAAATCTGTCCTCCAGTCAATTAGCAACACCCACGACTGTCCACATCACTTCATTGATAGAATCCAACAACTCGTGACCCATGAGGTAAACATGAATTTTGCCTTCCTCCGATTCGGATTCCGGGTTACGCCAACATTGCAGGTAACGAAGAAGCAGACGGGCTCGCAAACAAAGCCTAAACACTGAACACTTACCCTAGCGTGGAATATTCGGTAGACTATTGCAAAGCACTGCTATATCACATTCGCCAACATCAACAGAACACATGGACACAACACAACACAAATCCAACCACACCCACGTAATCAAGCCAACAATATGCACATGGTACACATCAAATCGATCTCACGGACAAAAAGAGGTTGATGATTATTGGGGTTTTAGGGTGCGTCAACCCATGTGGGTTATATTGCACCCATAACAAACTTGCTTAGACACGCGTCAGATTGTCACGTTCCAATAAAGGATGTTTTATCACCTAGGGAGGTGCATATATCACTTGAAATCGTATCTCCGCGAGGAAGGCCAAAACTGCTCTGTTACGTATAAATCGGGAATCGTTTCCAATTAAGTCCACTAGTCTCAGAGTACGTGCTTCGTATCCGAAGTGCCGCCTGCGTTCTTCTGCATATGCCGGACACGCCACCAGCACATGGTGCACGGTCAGCGCAGCATTACACTTCGCACATTCCGGTCTGTCGTCCCCGCACAGTAAGTCTCTATGTGTTGCTAGCGTGTGACCAATTCTGAGGCGACAAATGGCCACTTCGTCCCTTCTGGTTCGTCCCGCAGTGGGGTCAGCCTCGTTACTCGGCTGGCTAGAGAAATGGCGCTCTCTCGGGTTACCACAGCCTCTCTCGTCCTTCCATCCATACACTCCCATTCCAATGCCCATATCATCTCCACATCCATGTCCTTCACCTGGCCCTGCAACACCAACTCTCCCTATCATGAGCAGGTAGGACAACTTCCCCGGTCCTGCCCACCAGCTCAGTTTTATCGGGGTAGCCGCGCCCCCTCGGCCCGCCCCCCGGGGTTAACGGAGTCCTGGAGGCTGAGGTCCCCCGTCGTACGGTGCTAGTTGCGACGGGGGAACAACACGCCTCTTTGGTCCCGATATCCCGGAGTGGCGGGCGGGCCCGTGGGGCCTCACGCGGGCCAAGTGGCTGGTCGCCTCGGGCCGGGGACCTGGGATCCTTCCCAGTGTCTGCCGGCCCGGTCGGCTGGGGTCAAGGGGTGGGCGGTGCTGGATCCCGGTCGGGGTGGTGAGTCTCTCTCTCCCGGCCGGGCGAAGGCGCCGCCTGCCCCGTACAGCTCCTCGGGCGCCTGGCGTCCTCCCGTCCGCGGGGCCCAGGCGTCCCCCCAGTTGGGCCCCTGTGTGGTGGGGCGCCCGAGGAGCCGAAACAACAACACATTACATGGCATCCACTAACAAAAAAAACCCTCCTGGTCCCTCCCGTAGGGGCCAGACCAATGATTCTTCTGTCCGACGTACTCATTTTTAGAGGACAAACGAAGTCCCTCGCCTCGTTGTTGCCCTTTCAGCGACGCGACGGGTGTGACCGATTTGGTAAAATTTTGCGCTATGAAAAGTTGAGGGACGGTTCCTTGGAGGTGGAATTCGCATTGTCAGGAGAGGCGGAAAGTGCATTGCTGGTATCCGAGTTTACATACAGTGTTCGGAAAGATGGCGGGAAAGTCGACGAGACCATATCAATTAGCATAGAACCACATAAAACAAAGAATACCTCACGGGGTGTGATCAACTGCTTCGACTTGAGAGATGTGCCGGAGGAAGAGATCGTAGATGGACTGTCCGAATTTGGTGTGACCGGGGCAAGGAAGATGAAGGTGAGGCGAGGTGCAGACATGATCCCAACTAACAATGTCATCTTAACATTCAATACTACAGATCATCCCACTGAAATTCACGTAGGCTACATTCGTGTTAAGGTACGCACTTTTCTCCCAAACCCAATGAGATGTTTCAAATGTCAGAGATTCGGACATACCAACCAGTATTGCCCAAATCGCCCTGGGTGTGGTAGGTGTGCTTCCTACGACCACATCAGTGAATCTTGCAACTCCGATATGACATTCTGCACGAACTGCGGCAAGGGACAAAATCCCCATGCTTCATTTGATCGAACCTGTCCAAGCTACATGAAGGAAAAAGAGATAATATCCATAAAGCACACCCAGAAAATCACGTTTCGAGAGGCTAGGGAAGTCTATGAAATGTCTCACCCCATAATTTCGTATGCAGCGAAAGTAAAAAACTCCACACTGCCTCCACAGAACGCTGAAATCAAAAACGCAAGTGATCTCATAGAGCAACTAAGCATTCTTCTTCGAAACTTCGGTGTACCTGTCCCTACGCCGACAAAACGGACGCCCATATCTCACCCTCTGCGAACAGATGACATCTCATCACCGACGTCCGAAGTATTCGGACCACCACAGAAGGAGCACGTTTCCACCACCGTAGCGGAGACGTCGGCGCCGCTCAATGTTCCCTCGCACACCGCCGATGTTCCATCCATCGCCGATGCCTTGCCCATCGAACGGGAGGGTGAAAAGTGGCAAGGGGCACAGCGAAGGAAACGCCCCAGCAAGTCATCGGCTTCGGCATCTTCATTCCTTCCTTCCACCAATGCCCAACAGTCCTCGCCTTCAACATCCACCAGACCCAAACAACAACCCACCCAGCTCATCCCTGATCCTCCCAAAGCCACTGCTGTTCCCCCAACCCCACCAGTCACCACGAGAGAGTCCGGTACGACCCCCTGCCGAGCTCCAGTAATGGCACCCTCGGCGACTCGACCAGGACCTACTATTCAGGCCCATCCGAAAGCTCCCGACATGGGTGCGTCTGGCCGGGCAGCTCGGTCTGGGTCCAGAGACTCCTCGCCGAGCGCACTAGTCGGACAGTCCCCCAAGGCGACACCCCCACCATCACCATCTTTCCATGCCAGCCGCACGTTAACGGCAGAGACGGGGAGCGTGATGGGCCCACCTCCCATACCACCCCGCGGGGTGAGATAATGGGAGACCCCAATCCCCCGGCAACCGGACGCAAGCGGCCACGCCCATGGACGCCATCGCCGGCAGGCAGGGGAGGTCCGAGGTCCTGCCAGAGGTCACCGGGTGAGAGGACGCCTTTTTCATCTTCATAGTATGGTACGTTTTTATATTCCAGGAACAGGGAAACCTAACCTGGCCTGGTTTCCCCCGTACCGTTATATATTTGACGTATGAGTTTTATTCTCCAATGGAAATGTAGAGGGTTGAGAACCAGCCTCAACGACCTCCAAACCATTTTGCACCTACGAGTACCATTAGTAGTTTGTCTCCAAGAGACTAAGCTTTCTCCTGATGCACATTTCCACCTGAAGAACTATTCTGTGTTACGTAGGGATGTTACTCCTCGCACCGTGGCGCATGGCGGAGTGCTTATTGCTGTGCACAACTCGATTCCCTTTCAGGAAATACCTACATCTTCAAATATTCAGTGTGTCTCTGCTCGCATGATAATAAATCGCCAGGCCGTTACCATATGCAGCGTATATCTGCCGCCCGGTGAGATGTTCCCACTTACTGAGCTGTCCCAGATGGTGGGGCAGCTCACTCCACCGGTAATGGTGTGCGGGGATTTTAACGCTCACCACCCTCTTTGGGGCTCAACCACCACGACGAGCCGTGGACGTGCAACGGAATGTCTCACACGAGATTTCCCACTCTGTGTCCTTAACACAGGAAAGCCAACCCATTTTACATTGCCATCGGGGTAGACTTCCGTGCTGGATCTTACCCTCCGCAGTCCAGAAATAGCACCCTTTTTAGAATGGTCCGTGGACGATGATCCATATAACAGCGACCATTTCCCTGTATGGTCTTGTTTTATAAACCGTGCCTCTGTAAGCCGACGACCTTCCAAGTGGATATTTAACCGAGCCGATTGGGGTGCGTTCCAAGCAAGTCTTGAGAATAGTCTCAGAGACTACTCCGATGAACCTGTTGTCTCCGTGGAGACATTCACGACAGCAACTGTGCAGAGCGCCCAGCGGCACATCCCTCGTTCATCAGGAACTTCAGTTCGCGTACCCGTCACGTGGTGGTCGGAAAAATGCCGAGAGGCGTTGCGTGCTAGGAAGAGGGCTTTTCGTACCTTTAATAGAAATAGTTGTACGCCAAATTTAATAGCTTTCCGCAAAGCACGGGCATTCGCTAGGCGTACTATCGCTGAAGCGAAACGAGATTCATGGAAAGCTTACGTCAACACGTTTAATCGATCCACATCATTGTCATCTGTATGGTCCCGCATTAAGTGCTTTTCCGGAAGGTACACACCACTTCCACTTCCCACCCTGCACATGGCCGGTCGAGATATCATTGACCCGGAAAAAGTAGCGGAAGAGATTGGACGAGCTTTATCAGCACGCTCCAAAAATAGTATTAGCGTGCGCTTCTCGACCTACAAGGCTCGATGCGAAGCACGCCCCCTTGATTTTTCAACCACAGACCTCGAATACAACATTCCATTTTCTATTTCTGAACTGACTGCAGCGATCAGCACTCTGAAGAGCGTGGCAGAGGGTCCGGATTGCATAATGATATTATTAAACGTCTACCAACAACAGCCTTAGAAACTCTCCTGAATGCATTGAATGAAATATGTACAACAGGCACATTTCCATCTTCCTGGAGGAGAGCAATTATAGTGCCTATACGCAAGCCAAATAAAACCGGTATGGACCCACTGCATTACCGCCCAATCTCGCTCACTTGCTCCTTATGTAAGTTATTTGAAAAAAATGGTGAATGTCCGACTAATGTGGTTTTTAGAACGTAACAATCTCCTCTCCATGATACAGAGTGGTTTCCGAAAACATCGCAGCACGTTTGACCACGTTTTAACACTGGACTCTGTTGTGCGCTCTAGTTTCAGGAAGAAGTGCCACACAGCTGCGATATTTTTCGATATTGACGGAGCATATGATACTGCATGGCGACACGGTATTTTCATGAAGTTGCACCTCATGGGTATCAGAGGCTCCATGGGATTTTTCTTGACAAATTTTTTAGCTGCAAGAACTTTTCGTGTCAGAGTAGGTCTCCTCTCTGGCACATTCCAACAAGTTGACGGAGTTCCGCAGGGAAGTGTGCTGAGTGTCGCATTGTTCGCTATTGCCATCAACGACTTGGGCTCCTCACTGCCAACTTCCATAGGAAAAGCACTATTCGTAGATGATTTTACCATTTGGTGTTCTTCGCGTACTGTACACTCGGTAGAGAGAACTTCAACTGGCTGTCCGGAAGGTGCAGGATTGGTGTCACAGAACGGGCTTCGCCATGTCGACATCGAAAACCAGTGCTGTTCACTTTTGCCGCAAACATTCTTGCACCGATCCGGTGATTATGATGAACGGGAACCGCATTCTTTTCAAACCAGCTGCAAGGTTTTTAGGTGTGTGGATTGACCGTCGACTGACATACAGAACCCACATCAACGATCTTGCGCAGAAATGCGCAAAGAGACTGCAAGTGATGAGAACTGTCTCCAGATGTTCGTATGGCGCAGACAGACATGTCTTACTTCTGATGTATCGATCTCTGGTGCGTTCTAAAATTGACTATGGATGCTTTATTTATGACGGAGCGTGTGCCACAACCAAGCGTTGTCTTGATGTCATCCACAATGCAGCTCTTCGCATCGCTACTGGAGCCTTTCGCACTTCACCGGCTGAAATTGTAATGGCAGAAGTAGACGAGCCACCTCTTGCGCTACGCCGTAAGTTATTGGGCGCGAGATACGCATGCAATGTTGCTCAAAACCGGAAACATTCAGCCTATCAGTGGATATTCTCAGGGACATCAAGAGCACGTCACAGGGCTCATTAGCGTGGATTACCGTTTTCCACTCGTATGGCTTCGATCCTTCGTGACTGTAATATCAGGCCACGTTGTGTAGCACGTGTTATTATGCCGAGTACTCCCCCTTGGCACGTTGTCCCAGTACAAACTGACGACTTTGTCTTGCTCAAAGAAAGGAAATACAAACCCGGAGGAACTCCGCATATTGGCATTTGAAAAAATACATGAATATCACGATTTTTCGCGGATTTACACCGATGGCTCAAAGTCAGTCTCTGGTGTTGGATGTGCTTACGTCAGTCGACACAGTGTTCGATCTTTTTGTTTACCGACACAAACATCGGTTTTTACTGCCGAATTGTATGCCATTCTGCAAGCCCTCCATTTTATACAGGAAGAGCGGTCCATAAAGCACGTGATTTTCACAGACTCTTTGAGCAGTCTCCTGGCATTGAAAACCTTTAACCAGGATAACCGACTTGTTCGGAGGATTCTCAAAATCGTGAAATCCCTACATGACATCGACAGAAATATCGTGTTCTGCTGGATCCCCAGCCATGTCGGATTCGCGGGAAATGAAGCTGCTGACATAACCGCCAAACACGCCATCAGCAATGGCCGTGTGGTCCATCTACGGCTCCCTCCAATGGACCTATACCCTACTATATTGTCAAATATACAGTCCGAATGGCAAAGAAACTCGAACTCAAAGTGTAGTAAGCTCAGGGTTTTAAAACCGATATTAGGAAAGTGGCGATCCTCGCACCGAACCAAACGACGGGAAGAAGTGATACTCTGCCGATTGAGAATCGGTCATACCTTCGCAACACACAGTTACATGCTGACCGGTGATGATCGACCTTTACGTCCACGCTACTCTAACCCACTTACTGTGTACCATGTTTTAGTAGGCTGTGTACTGTTAGAACCTCTACGACGTCAGATTTTAGGACAGCTGAGTGCTGACGCTTCTTTGCATGTGCTAATCGGGAACGACTCTGATGTCGTCGCGTCTGGGAATATTTTTACCTTCCTTCGTCAAGCCGGCCTTGGGGTGATATACCGCCATCCGTGAATATTAGAAACAAGCTATTATAGTAGCACCGTAGATTGATTATAATAGTTATGGGCGCAAAATGACCCTGGATGTCGACGCGCCCCTAAACCCCAATCCACGACCACCACCACCCTTCTGGTTCGACTGAATGACGAGGGCCACGGCGCCAAGTGTGGTTTGATTCGCTTTAATTTGCTTTGTTCTATTCGGTCCCGGCTTTCCTGCCACTGCCTGAAAAGAAATGATGATATAGCTGGGTAGTGGTCACTGGCAGGAAGTGGAAGGGTACGGGGACATGGGGCGTTCGCTGCACGCCCCGCAGCCTGATCTGCCAGCTCATTTCCACGGATTCCCACATGTGCTGGAATCCAGCAAAGTGAAACCTGCTTTCCCATACGATGGAGCGAAGTGAGTTGCAGTAAAATGTCTCGTACAATGACGTTTCGGGGATAAAAACTACGCAATGCCAAGAGACTGCTGAGAGAGTCAGTCAGAACAACATGTAAAACCTCGTCATCAACCTCGATGTATGCCAGTGCTTTGTTGATGGCGATCAGCTCGGCAGTGAAGACCGTGGCGTGTAGCGGCAGGGAGAATGATCTTGTGACGGATCCTCTCACGAAGGCACCACGCACCCCGGTGTTTGTTTTCGAGCCATCAGTGTAGGTGATGAGGTGATTATGATATGTTGTGTATATATGCTCTAACGAGTGTATCTCCTCTTTCGTGACATCTCGCTTTCTCATGTCAGCGAGGGAAATATTGATAGACGGGGAGATCAGCTCCCACGGAGGAGTAGACAGTTCTTCATATTGCCGAATTCCTTGCAGTCGTATTTCTATTCGTTCCAGGAGCGTCCTCATTCGCACACAGTAAGGAGTTCCTCTCCTGATGTGATTACGAAGGACCGCATGCATGTCATGAGGAAAAACCGCCGGATATGACGGGTGTGTCGGGAACTGTCGCATTTTGCAAGCGTATCGAAGACCCAGCATGTCGCGTCTCATAGACAGTGGAGGCTCATGCGCATCAGCTAGCACGCTAACCGTCGGAGAAGTGCGAAATTCCCCTGTAATTATTCGCACCGCAGCATGATGTACTGGGTCAAGCGTTCGCTTTGTAGTAGCACACGCGCCATCGTATATAAAACAAGCGTAGTCGAGCTTCGAGCGGATCAGACTACGATACAGCAGGTGTAGTGTCTTTCTATCAGCACCGTATGACGTACGGGATACACATTTTAATATCGCAAGTGCTTTAAAACATTTGTCTCGGAGTGTCTTTGATATGTTCTCTGTATGTAAGACGGTGATCAAACTGCACGCCAAGGAAACGAGCTACTGGTGCTGTAGGCACATCTTGCCCGTACAATCTCAACGCCATGTCCGGGCAGTTGCGCCTACGTCGACAAAAGTGTACTGCAGATGTCTGCTATAGAAAACTTGAATCCGTTTGTATGTCCCCATTTTTCAAGGCGGGAAATTGCAAGCTGCAGCTGTCGCTCCATAAGATGGGTTGACGAGCTGTGCGACCAGATAGCAAAATCGTCAGCGCAAAGAGACCGTCCAATTGATGAGGGGAGTGAGTCACCGATGTCGTTTATAATAAGAGAAAGGAGGGTTGTGCTCAAGACGCTGCCCTGAGGAACTCCCTCGACTTGGTGCAGCCAACCTGAAGTCTGGTTGCCTATACGCACACAAAACTGTCTGTGTCATGAAATTCTTTAAAAACATGCTCAAAGCTCCACGGAGTCCGTACTGATGGATCTTCAGCAGGATTCCATGTCTCCAGGCGGTGTCAAAAGCGCTCTCAATGTCGAAGAACACTGCCCCCAAATGCTTGTTCTTTGCAAAAGCCACACGAATCTCTGTGTCCAGCTTTAAAACGTGGTCTACCGTACTGCGGTTTTTCCGAAAGCCGCACTGGTCGTTGGTTAAAATGTTCTGGGCTTCTAGGAACCAAGTAAGTGGAAGGTTAGCCATTCTCTCCATTATCTTACACAAAGATGAAGTGAGTGATATCGGACGGTAATGAGTGGGGTCATCGCCGCTTTTGCTGCGCTTTAGTATCGGTATTATTATTGCTTGCTTTGCTTTGCTTTTGGCTCGAATACCGTGATGGTCCAGTTCTTGGACTAAGGCCGCCACGGTGGAACCTTCACAAAGCAAACTGGTCAAAATATACAGCACAACTTGAAGCAGCGTGGTCAGCCGATGACCAGGAGCAACCACAATGTGTGGAAGAATTCACCGCACAGCTCCTACAGTCTGCATCAGCATGTATACCCCGCACCTCTGGTGCTCCCCGGCGTGCTCCAGTCCCATGGTGGACGGACGAATGCAGAGACGCCATACGTGCGAGGAAACGAGCTTACAGAAAATTTAGTAAAAACAGTACTACACAAAACATGATTGAATTCCGTAGAGCTAGGGCTCTGGCACGACGTACCGTCCGGACAGCGAAGCAGATATCGTGGCGAGAATATGTCAGCCAAATAAATAAACATACCCCGATTGGGCAAGTGTGGTCCAGAATTAAACGAGTGGCAGGCCAACAGTCATCCGTTCCACTACCCGTGCTGCGTATGGGCAACAGAGACGTGACAAATGTCATCGATGTAGTGAACGAAATTGCCCACGCCCTCTCGGAACGTAGCCGAGGTACGAACTGGGACCCACAATTCTTGCACCATAAGACCCGCTGTGAAAGAACTCCGGTTGACTTTCCCACCACTGACAACCTATGTAATAACCAGCCATTCACAATGACCGAAATGATGTCTGCCATGTCGAAGCTCCGAAGTGTCTCCGAAGGTCCAGACACCATTCATAATGACATGTTAAAAAATCTCCCTCAATGCGCACTCGAAACCCTCCTAAGCATTTTCAACAAGCTTTGGCAACGAGGTGAATTTCCGGTAGCCTGGCGGGAAGCAATTGTGGTCCCACTTTTGAAACCTGGCAAAAGCGGACTGGAACCGCTCCACTATCGGCCAATATCTCTTACCTCGTGCATGTGCAAACTAATGGAGAAGCTTGCGACTACCAGGTTGACGTGGTTTTTAGAACAACACGACATTTTTACAAATGCACAGTGCGGTTTTAGGAAGAACAGGAGTTCCATTGACCACATTTTTCCCTGGACACGGCAATACGTATAGCATTTAAACAGAAAAGACACGTCGGTGCTGTCTTCTTTGACGTTGAAGCAGCATATGATACGGCTTGGCGTCAAGGTATTCTGAGAAAAGTACATAAATGTGGTATTCGTGGGGCAATGGAGATCTTCATCCAGCATTTCCTGGCCGAACGACACTTCCGTGTCCGCGTTGGCAACCAACTATCCACTAGATTTCTGCAAGTAAACGGTGTCCCACAGGGAGGAGTTTTAAGTGTAGCACTGTTCGCGGTGATGATTAACGATATAGGCGACACACTTCCACCAAAACTTGGCCGGTCGCTCTTCGTGGACGAATTCGCTATATGGTGCAGCACAGCCAGGCTATCGGCCATGTCCAGAAGTCTCCAATTGGCCATTCACAGACTTGAAGAATGGAGTGTCATGAATGGATTTCGTTTTTCAACTATAAAAACAACCGCAATGCACTTTTGCCGCCGACGTAACTGTGGAAATCTATTACTTCAACTATACGGGAACCGGATTCCGACGCAATCTACCATGAGGTTTCTTGGGGTCACCTTTGACTCGCACCTTTGTTATAGGGAACATTTTAAAACACTTCGTGATCAGTGTTTTAAATCCATGAACATGCTGAAATGTGTTTCGCGTACTACATATGGAGCGGACAGGAGCTCCCTACTTTTTCTTTATCGGTCGCTGATACGTTCAAAGTTGGATTATGCGTGTTTTATTTATGATGGAGCACGCAATTCCACCAAACGAACACTGGATACCATACACCATACTGCTATCCGTATCGCAACCGGGGCATTCCGCACCTCGCCCACATTGAGCCTGCTAGCAGAGGCACACGAGGCTCCTCTCTTTCTGCGCAGATAAAGGCTGGGAATGCGCTACGCTTGTAAACTTCGCCAGTTCCCTGACCACCCGACTTACTCCCATGTTTTTTTCACGACGACTAACAACACTCTTTTCAACGGAGCGAAACTTGAGTGTTGCGCCTTTTGGTGTGCGCATTCGCAAGCTTTTCCAGGAAAGTCAGCTGAGCCTCCAAGGAATTCGGAGAGATGAGGGCATGCAGACTCCCCCATGGGAGCTTATCGCACCAGAAGTGGATACATTCCTTGCGAAAACGAGGAAATCAGATGTTTCCCCAGAAGAGTTTCGCGCTCTGGCTTTGGAACATATAGCATCATTTCAGGGCTGGGCGACTACCTATACCGATGGATCTCGAACCGAGGACGGTGTGGGCAGCGCTTTTGTTTGTGGCTCTGTTATCCGATCTTTTTCCCTCCCACCGTACGCATCTGTGTATTCATCAGAACTATCGCTATTTTGAAAGCCTTATGCTACATCGAAGTGTCGGAGGGAGATAGACATGTTATTTTCACCGATTCTTTAAGCAGCCTTTTGGCACTGAACACATTTTATCCGTCTAACCCCCTTTTGCGTGATATTTTATGCGGTCTGACGAAAATGAACAACATGGAACGCCGTGTGCTCTTGTGTTGGATTCCTAGCCATGTGGGTATTTCCGGTAACGAGTTGGCGGATGCTGCGGAGAAGCGAGCAGCGCGCGCGCCGTGCACTCGTTCGCTGCCACTTCCTGCCACGGACCATTACCGAGAGGTCTCCACCTTCCTCTTAGACAAGTGGCAGGCAATGTGGGACGCGACACAGGCGAACAAACTGAGAGCCATTAAACAACGTCTGAGACCATGGAGCTCGTCCTGTCTTAAACATAGACAAGAAGAGGTTACATTGTGCCGCCTCCGCATTGGGCATACCTATGCCACTCACGGTTATCTGTTGTGCGGTGGCGAGAAACCTCGGTGCACAAGATGTCGTGCACTACTATCAGTTCGCCATGTTTTGATATCGTGCCCACTTTATGCTGAAGAGCGAAGACGTCACTTTGGATCTGCACAGGTAGATTCACTTTATGATATTCTGTCCGACAACTCTAGCAATGTTCAACCCGGACAACTGATCGACTTCCTTTTTGACGTATCGTTCTCGGTAATATATTCTCCACACTGATATGCATTACATGTAAAATCTATAACACATTAGCACCACCTAGTCGGTGCCCACAATGAGAGGCTTGACACTTTGTCTAATCATATTTCTATAAATATCATCTTAGTTATGGGCGCAATATGACCATAGTTATCGACGCGCCCTAAAGCCCAAATAACTAACTATACCTAAAGCCCTCCTTGCGTCCTCTTCATATCTAAACTCCACTTCTATCCCTTCGTCACGTATTTTGTCACAGCGAGTAACAGTCCCGAGCCGGTCACATCCTCGCTTACGCTGGAAGGGCGAGAGAGATGATAGTGTGTTTCCTGGGTCAATGGGTTTAAATATTAAAATTCGTGGAATAGATGTCCTTGACGTCGATGTGGTACTCATGTGACCAATATTCCGGTCTCCGCTAGGTGGATTGCGCGGACATGTAGGGAGGTATGCCTCTGCTGGTGTCGGATTGGTGGAGCGACTTCCACTGTGTAAGTCGGTGTTCTGGTCCCCTTGGGGAGCAGGATGTGTTTTTTGTATTTAAGGAATCCATGTAGTATGTTTGGTTTCAGCTCCCCGGGCGCCCCACCACTCTGGGGCCCTACTGGGGGGACGCCTGGGTCCCGCGGACGGGAGGACGCCAGGCGCCCGAGGAGCTATACGGGGCAGACGACGCCATCACCCGGCCGGGAGAGAGAGACTCACCACCCCGACCAGGATCCAGCGCCGCCCACCCCTTGACCCCGGCCGGCCGGCCCGGCTGGCACTGGGAAAGGACCCAGGCCCCCGGACCGAGGCGACCAGCCACTTGGCCCGCGTGAGTCCCCACGGGCCCGCCCGCCCCTCCGGGATATCAGGACCAAAGAGGTGTGTTGGTCCCCCGTCACAACTAGCACCGTGCGACGGGGGACCTCAACCTCCAGGACTCCGTCAACCCCGGGGGGCGGGCCGAGGGGGCGCGACTACCCCGATAAAACAGAGCTGGAGGGCAGGACCGGAGAAGTTGTCCTACCTGCTCATAGTATGGATAATGGGTGTTGCAGGGGCAGGTGCAGGAATCTGATGTTGAGATGAGATTGGCATTGGAATGGGAGCGTATGGATGGAAGGACGAGTGAGGCTGTGGTAACCCGAGAGAGCGCCATTTCTCTAGCCAGCCGAGCATCGAGGCTGACCCCACTGCGGGGGGACAAAAAGAGGTCATCCTCACGAGACTTAGAACTGGTTGCACACAACTAACACAGCCTCAGTTAGAGGGTGACCAATATACAACACCGCACTGCGGCACTTGCAACACCAGGTTAAGCATAGGTCACATCCCGCTAGACTGTAGTAGGTTTAGCTCTCAGATACAACCACTTGAGGCATTCTACCAAAGAGAGGGCATCACCCTATCGCTTCCACCGCTTCTCGGTGTCAAGCACCCAGAACTCCCTCAATTGCTATTTCAATATCTGTATGCCACAAAACTAGCAGGAGCACTGTATGCACCACACCACCAACACTCACATGAAATCACAATGCATTACCTCGAAACATTCGTAGGAACGTTTCGAGGATCCCAGTGGGGTCAGCTTCGTTGCTCGGCTGGCTAGAGAAATGGCGCTCCCTCGGGTTACCACAGCCTCACTCGTCCTTCCATCCATACGCTCCCATTCCAATGCCCATCTCATCTCAACGTCCATGTCCTTCACCTGACCCTACAACACCAACTCTCCCTATCAGGAGCAGGTAGGACAACTTCCCCGGTGCTGCCCACCAGCTCAGTTTTATCGGGCTAGCGGCGCCCCCTCGGCCCGTCCCCCGGGTTTGACGGAGTCCTGGAGGTTGAGGTCCCCCGTCGCACGGTGCTAGTTGTGACGTGGGACCAACACACCTCTTTGGTCCCGATATCCCGGAAGGGCAGGCGGGCCCGTGGGGCCTCACGCGGACTAAGTGGCTGGTCGCCTCGGGCCGGGGACCTGGGACTCTTCCCAGTGTCTGTCGGCCCGGCCGGCTGGGGTCAAGGGGTGGGCGGTGCTGGATCCCAGTCGGGGGGGGCGAGTCTCTCTCTCCCGGCCGGGCGAAGGCGCCGCCTGCCCCGTATAACTCCGCGGGCGTCTGATGTCCTCCCGCTTGCGGGGCTCAGGCGTCCCCCCTGTAGGGCCCCAGTGTGGTGGCCCGTCCGCGGGGCCGAACTCAATGACAAACATATGGCAGTAACGTCACCTGAGCAGTAACGATCTTTAGCTTATCAGAGCCTACCCTGATCTTTAGCCTATCAGAGCAGTAACGTCACCTGAGCAGGTCGGAGTAGCAACTTAGGTTATCGAGGGATTGTTCCAGATGTGTGTGTGGATAATACAGTTAAGACATACTTTTTAGTGGCTTAGAATAATGCACTGTACATGCCAGTGATGAAACATGTGAATCCGGCAAAGCAGCTACCACTCGACTATTATGTACCTGCCCTGGCTGCAGTCCTGTGTAAACCCAAAGGTGCCGTCCTCAATGAAACACGAACCATCGGATCTGAGGGAGATAAGTGTAGGCTGAGTGTAAGCTAGCAGTCAGTTATTGAAGTTTACGTGGCGCAACGACTGCAGAGGTCATGCAGCTGGCTCATGTAGTCAAAACATATAGTGACGGTTTTAACATGAAACACCAATATGTCAAGTTTTTACCCTTCCAAGCTCTCGGTGTGTCACCTGCACCAAGAATGTCGTGGGTCCCGGTGGGCAACAAGTTAGTTTTAGAATGCGGCCACCTAACGTGACAACTCCTGGAACACAAAAGTTTGACGAACACAAATTCTGATCAGCTGGTGTCTTTATTCACCACTTGCAGCATGTCGGCTGAGGGAGGTAAACAAGCACAGAAAGGGGCATATGTTTTTTTTTTTTTTTTTTTATTCGGTTTGCCACACACAGGAACAGTGCCCCAATTATGGTGGTCATCATACATACACTCACACACGCCGCCCACTGGTGACACTCTACTTCAGAATGGTAAAATGGTGACTGGTTAAAAACAATACAGTAAAAAATGAACATGTACGATATATAATTATGGCGTGATGAAAGAGGTGAGAATGTTTATGCTAAGATCTCGTACAGATGTGTGACGAAACACTACAATCACCTTACAGCAGTTGCATGTAGGAATGCAAAAATAGTGCGTCTGGAGTCCCGAAACATATCCAGTGCTGGCTGTACGGCGGTTAATGCGTTCGCAGCTCGGGGTAAGCGGGAGAACAGGCTGGTTGCAATATCGTTGACGCGAGCACGGGGCACCGCAAACAGGTCGACGCTTCTGGTCCGACGAGACGCGACGCGGAGCGGAAACCTGCCCAGGAGGAGCGGACTCTCGCAGCGGCCGTTCAGCAGCCCGTGAAAGAACGACAAATCGAGTAGCTCTCTCCTCCCAGACAGTTTCGTTACGTTGTATTTTTGAGTTCATCGTAATTTCCTAGGTTGTACCTGTCACGCCTGGTTCCTGCCAGAAAAGCCAAGAATTTGTGTTGGATGCGCTCCAGCCGATCTAGGTGAGCGCGCGCCGCTCCCGCCCACACTACGCTTCCGTACTCGAGTATGGACCTTACGTTGGCGTAGTAGGCCACTACTACAGCTGTCTTGCTGTAGTTGCCTCTAATCCCCTGTAGGCTACGGATTAAGAGGCCCAAGGCTCTATTTCCCCTTATGACGATGCAGTCGATGTGATGCGAAAAAGTTAATTTGGTGTCAAGAATGATGCCGAGATCTCGTACATGTGTTACTAATTCGAGTTGAGCTGATCCAATCTGAAAACGTATAGGCAATGGTTGAGTTTTGAGAGTGACTCGAAAATGAAAGCACTTGTTGGTACACAGGGTCAGTTTCCAGGTTTTGCACCAATTTTCCAGATAATTTAGATCACGCTGTAACCCGATGCCGTCTTCCTGGCCCTTGATTGTACGGAAAATTTGGAGATCGTCACAGTACAGAAGGCAAGACGATTCTAAAACGTTGGGAAGATCGTTGATGAAGGCCAGGAAGAGGCTCGGGCCCAACAGGGAACCCCTGCAACCCCGCTCAGTACCTGGGACCATCCTGACGTCAAACCGTTGACAAGCACACGTTGGCGTCTGTTCATGAAGTACGATCTAAAAAGTGAGAGAACTGGGCCAAAAATGCCGTACGAATTTTCCAATTTGTGAAGCAGAAGTCGATGATCAACACTGAAACGCGGAACTAAAATCAGTATAAATTATATTAAGTCGTTGTTTTTCCTCCAGAGCCGAAGTGGCATGCGCCAACAGTTCGCACAGGTTCGTCACACAGGACCTCTTTGACACGAATCCATGCTGCGAGTCCGAAATTACGCGCCGAATGTGGGAGATGAACGCGTCGCACACAACTTTTTCAAAGACTTTAGAAATGAGCGGGAGCAAACTAATGGATCGGTAATTACTAGCCAGGTCGCGACGCCCCTTCTTGTGTACCGGAATGATATTCGCTTCCTTCCACTTTTCGGGAAAAATGACAGTAGTCAAACACTTATTGAAGATAATACCCAGCGGATTCGACAAGACATCGGCGCATTCCTTCAAAATCACAGCGCTGAGGCCATCCGGTCCACATGATTTCGACTTGTCAACTGAAGAGAGCAAAGCTGCAATTCGGAAGGGCGCCACCGACATTCTGGAGAGTGTACCGATCCCGAAGTCACAACAAGGAGGCAGGGCCTCATCCGGAGCTGAAGGCACAGTTAATTTAGACGCGAAGTATCGATTGAACATACTTGCTTTTTGTTCGCCAGCCGAGGCGATTTCATTTTCGAGTTTCAAATTTGACGGCAAAGTTTTTGAAAGCTTCACAGATTTAAGGAATGACAAAAATCTCTTTGGAGCTGTTTTGAAGTCAGCGATCAGACTAATGAGATAGTCACGATATTTCTTCGAAACAAGATCCTTGAAAAACTTTCTCTTTTGGCGGAAATTGGCAACATTCGCGTCATTGGGAAGTCGCCTCTTGGACTGAAAGGCACGTTCTTTCTCACCCAGAGCGGCGCGCACTGCCCCGTCAAACCAAGGCGGGTATTTGCGTGACAGGGTAACCGTCGGAATGTGGTCGCTGACGGCGGCATGAACAAAGTCGTAGAACGCTTCCACTGCCTCGTCTACGGACATGTCTTCCAAAGCTATCCATGGGCACAAGCGAAGCGTCGTGCGCAACCCGTCCCAGTCAGCTCGCCTATAGTTGAGTGCGCGGGAACGCGTTGGCAGCACACGGCGCGACAAACAAATCGACAACCTGGCACTCACCGCGCGGTGATCGGAGGAAAACACACCATCGCAAATTGACGCCTCGCCGGTAACGTTGGTCAGAATCAAATCCAGATAGGTGCCAGCTTCCCCAGTCGGTTCAGTCACCAGCTGGCTCAGTCCGTACAGCTCAGTGTTGTCAACAAATTCAGTCCATGTCAAACGGTTGTTGCTGTTCAATAACACGGATTTGGCGCTATCGCTATCATGTTCCAGTAGATTGTGAAGATGCAGGCTTTTCCCTACCTGGCCGTGGCGACGACGAGGCGTTTTCTCCCGCCATCTCTGCCGCATCTGCTCCCATCGTGCTCCCAACCTGATGTTCATGACCCAAGCTGGATAAAAACAATGCTAATTAGTATTAGCATGCCCATTTAGAGGTGCAATACAGTTGCACTTTTGAAAAAATATGGAGTATATAATAGTCCGACATGCATAGCATGTTCTAGGACACGCACGCACGCACACATACTTGGGAATCTGGTTTGTGGGGACATGTAAATCTATCCGGGTATGTGAGGACACAAAATGTAAGTGGAGGTTTCAGTGTCTTCTGATTTGACTTAAGCTACAAAACGCGCCTGTGGGCATGCGGAGGCTCTGATCCGTGCCGTAACATCCGAAAGAGGCATTTACCACCTTTCTTCATCATGATATCGCAATTGCGCATATTACCGGGTTTGTGGGGACTTTAAATGGGCGGAGCTTATATATTGACTCCACCCCACAAACCAATGTTCCGAGAAACGCAATGGCCGCGCATACATACTTATACGGGTGCATACTTCTAGTGGTGAGGATGCCGTATTCTGACATGTATTCGGGCTGAAGGAAATATATCGATGCAGTGGCCGCGGGCGGATCGATTTGGGCGTTTCATTGCGCCTCATAATAAATGATACAATTATTGGTGGTTTAGATAACATTTGGTGATGACGGGATTTAATGTTGACGTTGACGACGACGACGACGACGACGACCGACGACGACCGACGACGGACGACGGACGACCGACGATCGACGACAACGACCGACGACGACGACCGACGACCGACGACGACGACGACCGACGATGACGACGACCGACGATGACGATGACGATGACCGACGATGACGACGACCGACGATGACGATGACGACGACCGACGATAACGACGACCGACGATGATGATGACGATGACCGACGACGACCGACGATGATGATGATGATTTGGGATTTGGTGGGATTTGGTGATGACGGAGCGTTCCTTGTGTCACACAGGTCCATAAACAAATGCACGAAGAATGTGAATGCATTTAAATTATCTAGGATTGCATCACGAAAATCTAGAAGCGCTTTGTGAATTAAAGTACAGTGAAGCCTTGGCTGCAACATGGTATGCACCATTCGACTGAGAAATGCAGGTTGTCCCCGCCAATTTGCAGCACAATTGCTGATGTGGGCCAATTCTAACATTGGAGTCTGGAAAACATCAGGGACTTCTTACCGTTCTCGTTATCGGTAGAATGACGTTTAAAGAGCGCCGTGTGTATTCGCATGCAGTAAAGTAAGAGGAATCGGACCGTGCAATGAATGATGACGTAAGATTTCAACTGAGTCCGCCAAAGTGCATCATATATGCAACATTTCACGGCAAATAGTCCATGCACTCTCGAGCAATTGCTTTGTGCACAAAGATCACCCCTTCGATTATCATCACTACAGAGATACTGCAAGTACAGCCGAGGCAGTTCCACTATGAGATATTTGCGAAGAAAACATGAACTGTTGCGTTGCAATGACATCACATATGACGTCCAAACGTATATGTATGGACATGGCAACATCTCGCAATAACATGGACATATTCAAATGTGCTTCTGTGGCTCGGAGCATTGCCGGTGTGAAACTGAAACTTGACCACACTTTGTATGTTTGAATGACGATCCCGCCATATCAACTTGATACAATTGTCTCTTTAATAAAAGGAAGACAGTAAATGCAACTTCCGTGGACAGGAGATGACAGTAATTGGTAATTGAGTGGACCAGTGGGCGGGGCTTATGAACGTCCATGTATTTCCCTAATTCGGTTGATGTCCATGCATTTACCAATGACTGTTACTAGCACCCCAGTTGATCCAAGAACGTATTTCGGCCACTGACGCGGCGAACGGTAGTGCTATCAACTCGTATACTCGTGGACATGTTCAACGCTTTTTTTTGTAAATTCATGGACTCAACGGAAATCATGAACACGCAATTTCGAATGGACTAAAGGTTTTGGTCACAGATGATGGGCCTAGCCCAGTTATCATGTTGTATCATGGGCCTAGCCCAGTCGAGTTTTGCAATCACGCGACGAATGGCTCCCCACTTCTTTCCCCATGGGTTCCCGAAACCCCGTCTAAGCACTAAGAGGGTAGGCACACCTAAAACTACACTGCCGTTTGTCGCGTCAGCACCGTGCACTGTAATCGGGATCCGCATTGATCCTAGCTTGAGAGAATGATGCAAATGTGAGGCAGGCGTCCCTCTGAACAAAACGCGCGGCCCTCTGGTTCTGCACGAGACAAGCGCCATTCGGACAAGATCAGTGTACTTTTGAGCTGGACGGGCGCTGCCCTGGACTGGACAAGGGAAGCTCCCGTCTGAACTAGACAGGTACCCCTGCACTAAATGGCTGCATCTCTGGGCAAGAGAAACATCTCTCTGGACTGGATAATTACTCCTCTCTAATACAGGCACTCCCGTGTCTAGTTTAGGGCTCCACTAGACTACATCGTGTCTCTCAATACAAAGCAGCCAAAGGCAGGCTGCCTTGAAGACTAGACATGCCCTCGAACTAAGCAGCCACTGATCTGAACAGCGCAGGCACCCCTCTGGACAAAGCAGGGTCCCAATGGACAGAACAAGCGCTCCCTGAACAATACAGACACCCCTCTGGACAAAGCAGACATCCATCCGCACAACACGGACACCGCTATGAGAACCAAAAAACAGGCGCCCCTCCAGACAAGATAGGTAGTCCCCTGGACAACGTAAGACCCACTCTGGATAGGAAAGACACTCTCTAAGCAAGACGGGCACTCGTCTGAACTAGGCAACATCCCCTGGACATGGCATGAACCCTCTGGGCGAAACGGGCACCCCTTTGGACAAGGTAGGCGTCCCTCTGGACAAAATAGATGCCCCTCTTGATATCGCCGGCGCCTCTCCGGACAAGGCACGATTTGACCTCCACAATAGCCCGGCGATATATTCCTGACTAATAAGGCAGGCTTTACAGGTTGTTCAATCTACGTCGTGCCTAAAACAAGTGGATGACCTCGTGTTTTAACTAAAGTATAATATTCTAGAGGCGTCGGTTGGTTGTCACGGGTTCAAGGGCAAGCATATACGCAGCATGGATAGTGCGATGTTCTATGCGATCTGTATGTTATTACGATGCCACGCTGCGATGCGATGTATAAAGCCAACCGACAACCGAGGGTGCAGTTGAGTGTGGCCGACAGCGCATTTGAGTGTAGAGTGCCAAGACATGGGATTATGGAAGGAGTCTGCGGCTGTTTTCTGGCGACAAGCGACATGCCAAGCGTTTCAGTGGTACTGGTGAATACAACTCAAATTATATCAAGATTGCTTAAATGAGAGCCGAAGAGCGAGTGCCCCGAAAAGTATTACAATTCGCGAACACAATAATGTTCATCAGCCCCCCTCCCCCCCGACGAGGCACCACCTTTCTGTGGTGGGGGGGATTGCGTGCCCCAATGAACCGGCGACCATCTTACCGGCGAGGGGTGAGACTAAGAGTGCCTCACTCGTCCTTCCATCCATACGCTCCCATTCCAATGCCCATTTCACCTCAACATCCATCTCCTTCACCTGACCATGCAACACCAACTCTCCCTATCATGAACAGGTAGGACAACTTCCCCGGTCCTGCCCTCCAGCTCAGTTTTATCGGGGTAGCCGCGCCCCCTAGGCCCGCCCCCGGGGTTGACGGAGTCCTGGAGGTTGAGGTCCCCCGTCGCACGGTGCTAGTTGTGACGGGGGACCAACACACCTCTTTGGTCCCGATATCCCGGAGGGGCGGGCGGGCCCGTGGGGCCTCACGCGGGCCAAGTGGCTGGTCGCCTCGGGCCGGGGACCTAGGACTCTTCCCAGTGTCTGCCGGCCCGGCCAGCTGGGGTCAAGGGGTGGGCGGCGCTGGATCCCGGTCGGGGTGGTGAGTCTCTCTCTCCCGGCCGGGCGAAGGCGCCGCCTGCCCTGTATAGCTCGGCGGATGTTTGACGTCCCGCTGTCACGGCAGTAGGCGTCCCCCCTGTAGGGCCCTGTGCGGTGGAATATCTCGCGGAGCCGAAACCAACACACTGATGGATACATCAAACACTACTACTCCCCCAGGACCTTCGCAAGAGGTCCAAGCCACCGTAACACCGGGTGGCAATAAGACATCGAATCCAACCCCAGCAGAAGCATACCGTCGGTCTCCTTATAATGTTACGAACGAGCGCGGGTCTCAGATTACAAACACCTCCAGTGCCCCCACCACGCCAGCCCAGCTAAGGCAAGGCTACCTGCCCCTCGAATACTTATCTTGAAGTCTCGTGATCCCGGACAATCTCTATCATCACTTTCACCATTCGAGCGTAAACGTGGCTGTGACCGTCTGGGAAACGTAGTCCGCTGCGAAAAACTACGTGACGGAGGTGTGGAAGTCGAATTCAGTAACGCTGAGGACGCCAAGAGGACCCTTGAAGTTAATGAATTTAAATATTCCGTGCGAGAGCATGGTGGGAGGCGCGAGGTTGTGATACCGATATCGGTGGCACCTCACAACACAAAAAGCCATTCAAAAGGGGTGATAACATGCTTTGAACTCAGAGATGTTCCCGAAGCAGAAATCGTTGACGGGTTGTCGGATTACGGTGTGATGGATGCCCGTAAGATGAGGACGAGACGAAGAGGTGAACTACAAATGACCAACAACATTGTTCTGACTTTTAACTCGACTGACCTACCCGCCGCAGTATACGTTGGGTACGTGAGGGTGAAGGTGCGTACGTTTGTCCCCAACCCCATGCGATGCTTTAAGTGTCAAAGGTACGGTCATACAACCCAGTATTGCCGCGGCCGCCCAACCTGTGGTAGGTACGGTTCGTCAGGACACATAGGGGATAACTGCGCCTCCACACATGTGTGGTGTGTCAACTGCGGCCAGGGCCAGGTGCCGCACACCGATTACGATAAAACCTGTCCAGTGCATATAAAGGAGAGAGAGATCATAGCAATCAAATGTTCAAAACAACTTACCTTTAGAGAAGCTCGAGAAGTATACGATGAAACCCATCCGAAGATGTCGTACGCAGAGAAGGCGAGAAGTACGCGACCCGCTCCCCTACAGCAGCAGCCTACTAATGCTGCCCAGCTCTTATCCCAACTACGCAACCTATTGACATCTTTCGGCCTCACCTGTACCCCTTTGCCGGAGCGGGGCCTACCATCCCCCTCTGCGGAGATGGGGCGCGCGGCCGATCCATACGACCCCTCAAGGAGCAAAGGCACCGACGAAACTGCACTTCCAACACCCAATACGACCGAAACGCCCCCCACCGTGATGGAACCGATGGGATCTCGTTCCGAAACACCAAGAGAGGCGGCCCAGTCCACACCCACCCCTACTCCCCCGCCACCACCGAATATTTCGAGAGAGACCGACGTCGCTTCCAGATGGGTTCCGGTGGTCGCACCCTCAGCGGCTCGGCCGGAACTCACGATCAAGGTTCACCCGAGGGCTCCCGATATGGGGGCGCCTGGCCGTGCAGCCCGGACTGCGTCCAGGGACCCCTCGCCCAGCGCACGAGTAGGAGGACCGTCACCTAGAGGGACACCTCCACCATCACCAACTTCACACGTCAGCCCTGCGATCACCGCAGAAACTGGAAAGGTGATGGGCCCGCCTCCTAGAGCGACACCTCCACCATCACCAACTTCAATCGCGAACCCCGCGACCACGCAGCAGACTCTAAGAGTGACGGGTCCGCTTCCAATACCACCACGTGGTGGTGAGAACGCGGCGCACTGGGATTCCCCTGCGGCCGGACGTAAGCGGCCATCCCCGTGGACACCATCTCCACCGAGCGGGGGAGCTCCCAGATCTCGTCCGAAATCGTCTTCATCTCTCTCATAGTATGATTGTGTTACGTTTTACTGCCATTGATTGTCCTTGGACGACCCTGATAGAAGGGAAGGAACGGAACACGATTTTCAAGTTGCCATCCAGTTTTACCCGATACATCCATGCACCTACTTTTGCTCTGGACCGTGGAGATAGTAAGAGCTGCCTACATGTGATGTTTCCACCCAACTTTAACCCATTTTAAATGGATCGACCGCGGTCCATTTTACAATGGAACTGTAGGGGGCTGAGAACCAGCACCGAAGAGCTCCAGGCACTCTTAAACCGCCACTGCCCTGCGGTCATTTGCTTCCAGGAGACTAAGGTGACGCCGGGCTACTTTTTCAGCATAAAATGCTACTCAGTCTTTCGTGAGGATACGCACTCTGACACCATTGCGCATGGCGGTGTGCTGCTGGCCGTCCACCATAGCTTAGCGGCACAGAGATTGGTGCTCCACTCCAAGCTGCAGGCTGTTGCAGTAAGAGGGCATTTTAACCACCGCCTCATATCTATTTGTTCTCTGTACCTGCCACCTGGTGCTGGGTTTCCATCCACTGAGTTACGACATTTCATGTCAGAGCTGCCCCCGCCGGTTTTAATACTAGGCGATTTTAACTCACACCATACAGCATGGGGATGCGAGGACATTAATGCACGAGGTCGGCTCTTGGAGTCTTTTATGCATGATGAGTCCCTGTGTATTCTAAATACCGGCAAGCCGACGCACTTTACCCTCCCCTCCGGCCATACATCTGCTTTGGATCTTAGCCTGTGCAGTCCACTACTACCACAACTTTTTGCCTGGTCCGTGGCTGATGACCCTCATGGCAGTGACCATTTTCCAGTGTGGCTGGAGTACCAGGACGGCGCAGTACTTGGAACACGACCACGCCGATGGAATTTGAAGAAGGCGGACTGGGCAGCATATGAGGCACGATTAGAGGAGATCTTTTCCGCGCGGCCTGGAGTGACACCTATGTCAGTTGAGACGTTTACCAACGTACTCGTGCAGACCGCCACTCACTTCATCCCTCGCACCTCTGGTACTCCTCGTCGCGCTCCCGTTCCCTGGTGGACAGAGGAGTGCCGCCAGGCTATCCGGGAAAGACGACGAGCCTTCAGAACCTTCAACCGAAATAGTAATACAGTCAACCTCATCGCCTTTCGACAAGCTCGGGCCATCGCACGGCGTACTATCCGGGAGGCAAAGCGTACCTCGTGGAGGGCCTATGTGGCCAAACTAAATCGTTCCACGCCCACGTCACAGATCTGGTCGAGGATAAAGCGCATCGCAGGACAATACAACTCGACCCCTTTGCCAGCACTACGGGTGGGTGGCAGAGACGTTACGCACCCGGTTGAGGTGGTAAACGAGATGGCCCGTACGATATCCAACCGATGCTGCTGTAACAGTGGAGACAACTTATTCATACGTCGGAAAGCTGAATGTGAGAAACACCCATTGAACTTCTCCACCTCTGAGCACCCCCCGACGAGGCACCACCTTTTCGTGTTGGGGGGGATTGAGTGTCCTAAGGACCCGGATTCCCAGTACATCGGTGAGCCGGCGAGGGGCCAGACTAGGAGTGCCTCACTCGTCCTTCCATCCATACGCTCCCATTCCAATGCCCATCTCATCTCAACATCCATGTCCTTCACCTGGCCCTGCAACACCAACTCTCCCTATCATGAGCAGGTAGGACATCTTCCCCGGTCCTACCTACTAGCTCAGTTTTATCGGGGTAGCCGCGCCCCCTCGGCCCGCCCCCCGGGGTTGACGGAGTCCTGGAGGCTGAGGTCCCCGTCGCACGGAGCTAGCTGTGGCGGGGGACCAACACTCCTCTTTGGTCCTAATATCCCGGAGGGGCGGGCGGGCCCGTAGGGCCCCATACGGGTCAAGTGGCCGGTCGCCTCGAGCCGGGGACCTGGGATTCTTCCCAGTGTCTGCCGGCCCGGCCGGCTGGGGTCAAGGGGTGGGCGGCGCTGGATCCTGGTCGGGGTGGTGAGTCTCTCTCTCCCGGCCGGGTGAAGGCGCCGCCTGCCCCGTATAGCTCCTCGGGCGCCTGGCGTCCTCCCGTCCGCGGGGCCCAGGCGTCCCCCCGGTAGGGCCCCTAAGTGGTGGGGCGCCCGAGGAGTAGAAACCAAGAAACAGCACATGGCACCAACAACAACAAAAAACACTCCTGGTCCCTCCCGTGAGGGCCAGACCACCTATTCAGGCAGCACCAAGATGTTTCCTGCTATTCCTCGGATTCTCATTTTCCGCGGACAATCACAGAATCTCTCTGCTCTGTCGCCCTTTCAGAGACGAAATGGATGCGACCGGCTGGGAAAAATTATTCGATGCGAAAAGTTGAAGGATGGAGCGTTGAAGGTCGAGTTTGCGGTAGCGGAGGAGGCGGAGAGAGCGTTGTTGACGACTGAGTTTATTTACGGTGTACGGAAGGGAAACAAGCATGTAGATGAAACTATTCGACTTCATGTAGAAGCACACAAAACAAAGAACTCATCGCGAGGACTCATCAACTGTTATGATTTGAAAGATGTGTCGGAAGATGAAATTGTGGATGGCCTGTCGGAGTTTGGGGTTACGGAAGCAAGGAAAATGAAGGTGAGGAAGGGTTCGGAGATGATTTTAACGAACAACGTGATATTAACCTTTAGCACCACAGTTCTTCCCACTGAAATCCGTGTGGGCTACGTCCGTGTGAAGGTTCGAGTTTTTATTCCCAACCCCATGAGATGTTTTAAATGCCAACGATATGGCCACACCAACCAATACTGCCGGAATCGCCCCGTGTGTGGCAAGTGCGCGTCAGTTGAACACGCAAGTGAGGCCTGTACTTCCGAGATGCATCATTGTGCGAATTGTGGTCGGGGACAGAACCCCCACACTTCGTATGATCGTACCTGCCCAATGTACACAAAAGAGAAGGAAATCATATCAATTAAGCACACACAAAGAGTAACATTTCGAGAGGCGAGAGATATCTACGAACAAACTCATCCTAAAATATCATACGCGTCCAAAGTTAGAAATACCACGTCGATTCCACAGAACACTCAGTCCGATAGATCTTTTGAGTTGATCGAGAAGCTGTCAGCCCTTCTCCGAGCCTTTGGAGCGCCTCTCGAGTCGCCAGCGGCGCGAGGGTGGCAAACCCAAAGGGACGACGCGACCGAGGTACCACCTACGAGTGGCCCCCCGACGAGGCACCACCTTTCCGTGGTGGGGGGGGATTGCGTGCCCCAATGACCCGGCGACCATCTTACCGGCGAGGGGTGAGACTAAGAGTGCCTCAATCGTCCTTCCATCCATACGCTCCCATTCCAATGCCCATCTCATCTCAACGTCCATGTCCTTCACCTGACCCTACAACACCAACTCTCCCTATCAGGAGCAGGTAGGACAACTTCCCCGGTGCTGCCCACCAGCTCAGTTTTATCGGGCTAGCGGCGCCCCTCGGCCCGTCCCCCGGGTTTGACGGAGTCCTGGAGGTTGAGGTCCCCGTCGCACGGTGCTAGTTGTGACGTGGGACCAACACACCTCTTTGGTCCCGATATCCCGGAAGGGCAGGCGGGCCCGTGGGGCCTCACGCGGACTAAGTGGCTGGTCGCCTCGGGCCGGGGACCTGGGACTCTTCCCAGTGTCTGTCGGCCCGGCCGGCTGGGGTCAAGGGGTGGGCGGTGCTGGATCCCAGTCGGGGGGCGAGTCTCTCTCCCGGCCGGGCGAAGGCGCCGCCTGCCCCGTATAACTCCGCGGGCGTCTGATGTCCTCCCGCTTGCGGGGCTCAGGCGTCCCCCCTGTAGGGCCCCAGTGTGGTGGCCCGTCCGCGGGGCCGAACTCAATGACAAACATATGGCAGTAACGTCACCTGAGCAGTAACGATCTTTAGCTTATCAGAGCCTACCCTGATCTTTAGCCTATCAGAGCAGTAACGTCACCTGAGCAGGTCGGAGTAGCAACTTAGGTTATCGAGGGATTGTTCCAGATGTGTGTGTGGATAATACAGTTAAGACATACTTTTTAGTGGCTTAGAATAATGCACTGTACATGCCAGTGATGAAACATGTGAATCCGGCAAAGCAGCTACCACTCGACTATTATGTACCTGCCCTGGCTGCAGTCCTGTGTAAACCCAAAGGTGCCGTCCTCAATGAAACACGAACCATCGGATCTGAGGGAGATAAGTGTAGGCTGAGTGTAAGCTAGCAGTCAGTTATTGAAGTTTACGTGGCGCAACGACTGCAGAGGTCATGCAGCTGGCTCATGTAGTCAAAACATATAGTGACGGTTTTAACATGAAACACCAATATGTCAAGTTTTTACCCTTCCAAGCTCTCGGTGTGTCACCTGCACCAAGAATGTCGTGGGTCCCGGTGGGCAACAAGTTAGTTTTAGAATGCGGCCACCTAACGTGACAACTCCTGGAACACAAAAGTTTGACGAACACAAATTCTGATCAGCTGGTGTCTTTATTCACCACTTGCAGCATGTCGGCTGAGGGAGGTAAACAAGCACAGAAAGGGGCATATGTTTATTTTTTTTTATTTTATTCGGTTTGCCACACACAGGAACAGTGCCCCAATTATGGTGGTCATCATACATACACTCACACACGCCGCCCACTGGTGACACTCTACTTCAGAATGGTAAAATGGTGACTGGTTAAAAACAATACAGTAAAAAATGAACATGTACGATATATAATTATGGCGTGATGAAAGAGGTGAGAATGTTTATGCTAAGATCTCGTACAGATGTGTGACGAAACACTACAATCACCTTACAGCAGTTGCATGTAGGAATGCAAAAATAGTGCGTCTGGAGTCCCGAAACATATCCAGTGCTGGCTGTACGGCGGTTAATGCGTTCGCAGCTCGGGGTAAGCGGGAGAACAGGCTGGTTGCAATATCGTTGACGCGAGCACGGGGCACCGCAAACAGGTCGACGCTTCTGGTCCGACGAGACGCGACGCGGAGCGGAAACCTGCCCAGGAGGAGCGGACTCTCGCAGCGGCCGTTCAGCAGCCCGTGAAAGAACGACAAATCGAGTAGCTCTCTCCTCCCAGACAGTTTCGTTACGTTGTATTTTTTGAGTTCATCGTAATTTCCTAGGTTGTACCTGTCACGCCTGGTTCCTGCCAGAAAAGCCAAGAATTTGTGTTGGATGCGCTCCAGCCGATCTAGGTGAGCGCGCGCCGCTCCCGCCCACACTACGCTTCCGTACTCGAGTATGGACCTTACGTTGGCGTAGTAGGCCACTACTACAGCTGTCTTGCTGTAGTTGCCTCTAATCCCCTGTAGGCTACGGATTAAGAGGCCCAAGGCTCTATTTCCCCTTATGACGATGCAGTCGATGTGATGCGAAAAAGTTAATTTGGTGTCAAGAATGATGCCGAGATCTCGTACATGTGTTACTAATTCGAGTTGAGCTGATCCAATCTGAAAACGTATAGGCAATGGTTGAGTTTTGAGAGTGACTCGAAAATGAAAGCACTTGTTGGTACACAGGGTCAGTTTCCAGGTTTTGCACCAATTTTCCAGATAATTTAGATCACGCTGTAACCCGATGCCGTCTTCCTGGCCCTTGATTGTACGGAAAATTTGGAGATCGTCACAGTACAGAAGGCAAGACGATTATAAAACGTTGGGAAGATCGTTGATGAAGGCCAGGAAGAGGCTCGGGCCCAACAGGGAACCCCTGCAACCCCGCTCAGTACCTGGGACCATCCTGACGTCAAACCGTTGACAAGCACACGTTGGCGTCTGTTCATGAAGTACGATCTAAAAAGTGAGAGAACTGGGCCAAAAATGCCGTACGAATTTTCCAATTTGTGAAGCAGAAGTCGATGATCAACACTGAAACGCGGAACTAAAATCAGTATAAATTATATTAAGTCGTTGTTTTTCCTCCAGAGCCGAAGTGGCATGCGCCAACAGTTCGCACAGGTTCGTCACACAGGACCTCTTTGACACGAATCCATGCTGCGAGTCCGAAATTACGCGCCGAATGTGGGAGATGAACGCGTCGCACACAACTTTTTCAAAGACTTTAGAAATGAGCGGGAGCAAACTAATGGATCGGTAATTACTAGCCAGGTCGCGACGCCCCTTCTTGTGTACCGGAATGATATTCGCTTCCTTCCACTTTTCGGGAAAAATGACAGTAGTCAAACACTTATTGAAGATAATACCCAGCGGATTCGACAAGACATCGGCGCATTCCTTCAAAATCACAGCGCTGAGGCCATCCGGTCCACATGATTTCGACTTGTCAACTGAAGAGAGCAAAGCTGCAATTCGGAAGGGCGCCACCGACATTCTGGAGAGTGTACCGATCCCGAAGTCACAACAAGGAGGCAGGGCCTCATCCGGAGCTGAAGGCACAGTTAATTTAGACGCGAAGTATCGATTGAACATACTTGCTTTTTGTTCGCCAGCCGAGGCGATTTCATTTTCGAGTTTCAAATTTGACGGCAAAGTTTTTGAAAGCTTCACAGATTTAAGGAATGACAAAAATCTCTTTGGAGCTGTTTTGAAGTCAGCGATCAGACTAATGAGATAGTCACGATATTTCTTCGAAACAAGATCCTTGAAAAACTTTCTCTTTTGGCGGAAATTGGCAACATTCGCGTCATTGGGAAGTCGCCTCTTGGACTGAAAGGCACGTTCTTTCTCACCCAGAGCGGCGCGCACTGCCCCGTCAAACCAAGGCGGGTATTTGCGTGACAGGGTAACCGTCGGAATGTGGTCGCTGACGGCGGCATGAACAAAGTCGTAGAACGCTTCCACTGCCTCGTCTACGGACATGTCTTCCAAAGCTATCCATGGGCACAAGCGAAGCGTCGTGCGCAACCCGTCCCAGTCAGCTCGCCTATAGTTGAGTGCGCGGGAACGCGTTGGCAGCACACGGCGCGACAAACAAATCGACAACCTGGCACTCACCGCGCGGTGATCGGAGGAAAACACACCATCGCAAATTGACGCCTCGCCGGTAACGTTGGTCAGAATCAAATCCAGATAGGTGCCAGCTTCCCCAGTCGGTTCAGTCACCAGCTGGCTCAGTCCGTACAGCTCAGTGTTGTCAACAAATTCAGTCCATGTCAAACGGTTGTTGCTGTTCAATAACACGGATTTGGCGCTATCGCTATCATGTTCCAGTAGATTGTGAAGATGCAGGCTTTTCCCTACCTGGCCGTGGCGACGACGAGGCGTTTTCTCCCGCCATCTCTGCCGCATCTGCTCCCATCGTGCTCCCAACCTGATGTTCATGACCCAAGCTGGATAAAAACAATGCTAATTAGTATTAGCATGCCCATTTAGAGGTGCAATACAGTTGCACTTTTGAAAAAAATATGGAGTATATAATAGTCCGACATGCATAGCATGTTCTAGGACACGCACGCACGCACACATACTTGGGAATCTGGTTTGTGGGGACATGTAAATCTATCCGGGTATGTGAGGACACAAAATGTAAGTGGAGGTTTCAGTGTCTTCTGATTTGACTTAAGCTACAAAACGCGCCTGTGGGCATGCGGAGGCTCTGATCCGTGCCGTAACATCCGAAAGAGGCATTTACCACCTTTCTTCATCATGATATCGCAATTGCGCATATTACCGGGTTTGTGGGGACTTTAAATGGGCGGAGCTTATATATTGACTCCACCCCACAAACCAATGTTCCGAGAAACGCAATGGCCGCGCATACATACTTATACGGGTGCATACTTCTAGTGGTGAGGATGCCGTATTCTGACATGTATTCGGGCTGAAGGAAATATATCGATGCAGTGGCCGCGGGCGGATCGATTTGGGCGTTTCATTGCGCCTCATAATAAATGATACAATTATTGGTGGTTTAGATAACATTTGGTGATGACGGGATTTAATGTTGACGTTGACGACGACGACGACGACGACGACCGACGACGACCGACGACGGACGACGGACGACCGACGATCGACGACAACGACCGACGACGACGACCGACGACCGACGACGACGACGACCGACGATGACGACGACCGACGATGACGATGACGATGACCGACGATGACGACGACCGACGATGACGATGACGACGACCGACGATAACGACGACCGACGATGATGATGACGATGACCGACGACGACCGACGATGATGATGATGATTTGGGATTTGGTGGGATTTGGTGATGACGGAGCGTTCCTTGTGTCACACAGGTCCATAAACAAATGCACGAAGAATGTGAATGCATTTAAATTATCTAGGATTGCATCACGAAAATCTAGAAGCGCTTTGTGAATTAAAGTACAGTGAAGCCTTGGCTGCAACATGGTATGCACCATTCGACTGAGAAATGCAGGTTGTCCCCGCCAATTTGCAGCACAATTGCTGATGTGGGCCAATTCTAACATTGGAGTCTGGAAAACATCAGGGACTTCTTACCGTTCTCGTTATCGGTAGAATGACGTTTAAAGAGCGCCGTGTGTATTCGCATGCAGTAAAGTAAGAGGAATCGGACCGTGCAATGAATGATGACGTAAGATTTCAACTGAGTCCGCCAAAGTGCATCATATATGCAACATTTCACGGCAAATAGTCCATGCACTCTCGAGCAATTGCTTTGTGCACAAAGATCACCCCTTCGATTATCATCACTACAGAGATACTGCAAGTACAGCCGAGGCAGTTCCACTATGAGATATTTGCGAAGAAAACATGAACTGTTGCGTTGCAATGACATCACATATGACGTCCAAACGTATATGTATGGACATGGCAACATCTCGCAATAACATGGACATATTCAAATGTGCTTCTGTGGCTCGGAGCATTGCCGGTGTGAAACTGAAACTTGACCACACTTTGTATGTTTGAATGACGATCCCGCCATATCAACTTGATACAATTGTCTCTTTAATAAAAGGAAGACAGTAAATGCAACTTCCGTGGACAGGAGATGACAGTAATTGGTAATTGAGTGGACAAGTGGGCGGGGCTTATGAACGTCCATGTATTTCCCTAATTCGGTTGATGTCCATGCACTTACCAATGACTGTTACTAGCACCCCAGTTGATCCAAGAACGTATTTCGGCCACTGACGCGGCGAACGGTAGTGCTCTCAACTCGTATACTCATGGACATGTTCAACGCTTTTTTGTAAATTCATGGACTCAACGGAAATCATGGACACGCAATTTCGAATGGACTAAAGGTTTTGGTCACAGATGATGGGCCTAGCCCAGTTATCATGTTGTATCATGGGCCTAGCCCAGTCGAGTTTTGCAATGACGCGACGAATGGCTCCCCACTTCTTTCCCCATGGGTTCCCGAAACCCCGTCTAAGCACTAAGAGGATAGGCACACCTAAAACTACACTGCCGTTTGTCGCGTCAGCACCGTGCACTGTAATCTGGATCCGCATTGATCCTAGCTTGAGAGAATGATGCAAATGTGAGGCAGGCGTCCCTCTGAACAAAACGCGCGGCCCTCTGGTTCTGCACGAGATAAGCGCCATTCGGACAAGATCAGTGTACTTTTGAGCTGGACGGGCGCTGCCCTGGACTGGACAAGGGAAGCTCCCGTCTGAACTAGACAGGTACCCCTGCACTAAATGGCTGCATCTCTGGGCAAGAGAAACATCTCTGGACTGGATAATTACTCCTCTCTAATACAGGCACTCCCTTGTCTAGTTTAGGGCTCCACTAGACTACATCGTGTCTCTCAATACAAAGCAGGCAAAGGCAGGCTGCCTTGAAGACTAGACATGCCCCTCGAACTAAGCAGCCACTGATCTGAACAGCGCAGGCACCCCTCTGGACAAAGCAGGGTCCCAATGGACAGAACAAGCGCTCCCTGAACAATACAGACACCCCTCTGGACAAAGCAGACATCCATCCGCACAACACGGACACCGCTATGAGAACCAAGAAACAGGCGCCCCTCCAGACAAGATAGGTAGTCCCCTGGACAACGTAAGACCCACTCTGGATAGGAAAGGCACTTTCTAAGCAAGACGGGCACTCGTCTGAACTAGGCAACATCCCCTGGACATGGCATGAACCCTCTGGGCGAAACGGGCACCCCTTTGGACAAGGTAGGCGTCCCTCTGGACAAAATAGATGCCCCTCTTGATATCGCCGGCGCCTCTCCGGACAAGGCACGATTTGACCTCCACAATAGCCCGGCGATATATTCCTGACTAATAAGGCAGGCTTTACAGGTTGTTCAATCTACGTCGTGCCTAAAACAAGTGGATGACCTCGTGTTTTAACTAAAGTAGAATATTCCAGAGGCGTCGGTTGGTTGTCACGGGTTCAAGGGCAAGCATATACGCAGCATGGATAGTGCGATGTTCTATGCGATCTGTATGTTATTACGATGCCACGCTGCGATGCGATGTATAAAGCCAACCGACAACCCAGGGTGCAGTTGAGTGTGGCCGACAGCGCATTTGAGTGTAGAGTGCCAAGGCATGGGATTATGGAAGGAGTCTGCGGCTGCTTTCTGGCGACAAGCGACATGCCAAGCGTTTCAGTGGTACTGGTGAATACAACTCAAATTATATCAAGATTGCTTAAATGAGAGCCGAAGAGCGAGTGCCCCGAAAAGTATTACAATTCGCGAACACAATAATGTTCATCAGCCCCCTCCCCCCGACGAGGCACCACCTTTCTGTGGTGGGGGGGGATTGCGTGCCCCAATGAACCGGCGACCATCTTACCGGCGAGGGGTGAGACTAAGAGTGCCTCACTCGTCCTTCCATCCATACGCTCCCATTCCAATGCCCATTTCACCTCAACATCCATCTCCTTCACCTGACCATGCAACACCAACTCTCCCTATCATGAACAGGTAGGACAACTTCCCCCGGTCCTGCCCTCCAGCTCAGTTTTATCGGGGTAGCCGCGCCCCCTAGGCCCGCCCCCCGGGGTTGACGGAGTCCTGGAGGTTGAGGTCCCCGTCGCACGGTGCTAGTTGTGACGGGGGACCAACACACCTCTTTGGTCCCGATATCCCGGAGGGGCGGGCGGGCCCGTGGGGCCTCACGCGGGCCAAGTGGCTGGTCGCCTCGGGCCGGGGACCTAGGACTCTTCCCAGTGTCTGCCGGCCCGGCCAGCTGGGGTCAAGGGGTGGGCGGCGCTGGATCCCGGTCGGGGTGGTGAGTCTCTCTCTCCCGGCCGGGCGAAGGCGCCGCCTGCCCTGTATAGCTCGGCGGATGTTTGACGTCCCGCTGTCACGGCAGTAGGCGTCCCCCCTGTAGGGCCCTGTGCGGTGGAATATCTCGCGGAGCCGAAACCAACACACTGATGGATACATCAAACACTACTACTCCCCCAGGACCTTCGCAAGAGGTCCAAGCCACCGTAACACCGGGTGGCAATAAGACATCGAATCCAACCCCAGCAGAAGCATACCGTCGGTCTCCTTATAATGTTACGAACGAGCGCGGGTCTCAGATTACAAACACCTCCAGTGCCCCCACCACGCCAGCCCAGCTAAGGCAAGGCTACCTGCCCCTCGAATACTTATCTTGAAGTCTCGTGATCCCGGACAATCTCTATCATCACTTTCACCATTCGAGCGTAAACGTGGCTGTGACCGTCTGGGAAACGTAGTCCGCTGCGAAAAACTACGTGACGGAGGTGTGGAAGTCGAATTCAGTAACGCTGAGGACGCCAAGAGGACCCTTGAAGTTAATGAATTTAAATATTCCGTGCGAGAGCATGGTGGGAGGCGCGAGGTTGTGATACCGATATCGGTGGCACCTCACAACACAAAAAGCCATTCAAAAGGGGTGATAACATGCTTTGAACTCAGAGATGTTCCCGAAGCAGAAATCGTTGACGGGTTGTCGGATTACGGTGTGATGGATGCCCGTAAGATGAGGACGAGACGAAGAGGTGAACTACAAATGACCAACAACATTGTTCTGACTTTTAACTCGACTGACCTACCCGCCGCAGTATACGTTGGGTACGTGAGGGTGAAGGTGCGTACGTTTGTCCCCAACCCCATGCGATGCTTTAAGTGTCAAAGGTACGGTCATACAACCCAGTATTGCCGCGGCCGCCCAACCTGTGGTAGGTACGGTTCGTCAGGACACATAGGGGATAACTGCGCCTCCACACATGTGTGGTGTGTCAACTGCGGCCAGGGCCAGGTGCCGCACACCGATTACGATAAAACCTGTCCAGTGCATATAAAGGAGAGAGAGATCATAGCAATCAAATGTTCAAAACAACTTACCTTTAGAGAAGCTCGAGAAGTATACGATGAAACCCATCCGAAGATGTCGTACGCAGAGAAGGCGAGAAGTACGCGACCCGCTCCCCTACAGCAGCAGCCTACTAATGCTGCCCAGCTCTTATCCCAACTACGCAACCTATTGACATCTTTCGGCCTCACCTGTACCCCTTTGCCGGAGCGGGGCCTACCATCCCCCTCTGCGGAGATGGGGCGCGCGGCCGATCCATACGACCCCTCAAGGAGCAAAGGCACCGACGAAACTGCACTTCCAACACCCAATACGACCGAAACGCCCCCCACCGTGATGGAACCGATGGGATCTCGTTCCGAAACACCAAGAGAGGCGGCCCAGTCCACACCCACCCCTACTCCCCCGCCACCACCGAATATTTCGAGAGAGACCGACGTCGCTTCCAGATGGGTTCCGGTGGTCGCACCCTCAGCGGCTCGGCCGGAACTCACGATCAAGGTTCACCCGAGGGCTCCCGATATGGGGGCGCCTGGCCGTGCAGCCCGGACTGCGTCCAGGGACCCCTCGCCCAGCGCACGAGTAGGAGGACCGTCACCTAGAGGGACACCTCCACCATCACCAACTTCACACGTCAGCCCTGCGATCACCGCAGAAACTGGAAAGGTGATGGGCCCGCCTCCTAGAGCGACACCTCCACCATCACCAACTTCAATCGCGAACCCCGCGACCACGCAGCAGACTCTAAGAGTGACGGGTCCGCTTCCAATACCACCACGTGGTGGTGAGAACGCGGCGCACTGGGATTCCCCTGCGGCCGGACGTAAGCGGCCATCCCCGTGGACACCATCTCCACCGAGCGGGGGAGCTCCCAGATCTCGTCCGAAATCGTCTTCATCTCTCTCATAGTATGATTGTGTTACGTTTTACTGCCATTGATTGTCCTTGGACGACCCTGATAGAAGGGAAGGAACGGAACACGATTTTCAAGTTGCCATCCAGTTTTACCCGATACATCCATGCACCTACTTTTGCTCTGGACCGTGGAGATAGTAAGAGCTGCCTACATGTGATGTTTCCACCCAACTTTAACCCATTTTAAATGGATCGACCGCGGTCCATTTTACAATGGAACTGTAGGGGGCTGAGAACCAGCACCGAAGAGCTCCAGGCACTCTTAAACCGCCACTGCCCTGCGGTCATTTGCTTCCAGGAGACTAAGGTGACGCCGGGCTACTTTTTCAGCATAAAATGCTACTCAGTCTTTCGTGAGGATACGCACTCTGACACCATTGCGCATGGCGGTGTGCTGCTGGCCGTCCACCATAGCTTAGCGGCACAGAGATTGGTGCTCCACTCCAAGCTGCAGGCTGTTGCAGTAAGAGGGCATTTTAACCACCGCCTCATATCTATTTGTTCTCTGTACCTGCCACCTGGTGCTGGGTTTCCATCCACTGAGTTACGACATTTCATGTCAGAGCTGCCCCCGCCGGTTTTAATACTAGGCGATTTTAACTCACACCATACAGCATGGGGATGCGAGGACATTAATGCACGAGGTCGGCTCTTGGAGTCTTTTATGCATGATGAGTCCCTGTGTATTCTAAATACCGGCAAGCCGACGCACTTTACCCTCCCCTCCGGCCATACATCTGCTTTGGATCTTAGCCTGTGCAGTCCACTACTACCACAACTTTTTGCCTGGTCCGTGGCTGATGACCCTCATGGCAGTGACCATTTTCCAGTGTGGCTGGAGTACCAGGACGGCGCAGTACTTGGAACACGACCACGCCGATGGAATTTGAAGAAGGCGGACTGGGCAGCATATGAGGCACGATTAGAGGAGATCTTTTCCGCGCGGCCTGGAGTGACACCTATGTCAGTTGAGACGTTTACCAACGTACTCGTGCAGACCGCCACTCACTTCATCCCTCGCACCTCTGGTACTCCTCGTCGCGCTCCCGTTCCCTGGTGGACAGAGGAGTGCCGCCAGGCTATCCGGGAAAGACGACGAGCCTTCAGAACCTTCAACCGAAATAGTAATACAGTCAACCTCATCGCCTTTCGACAAGCTCGGGCCATCGCACGGCGTACTATCCGGGAGGCAAAGCGTACCTCGTGGAGGGCCTATGTGGCCAAACTAAATCGTTCCACGCCCACGTCACAGATCTGGTCGAGGATAAAGCGCATCGCAGGACAATACAACTCGACCCCTTTGCCAGCACTACGGGTGGGTGGCAGAGACGTTACGCACCCGGTTGAGGTGGTAAACGAGATGGCCCGTACGATATCCAACCGATGCTGCTGTAACAGTGGAGACAACTTATTCATACGTCGGAAAGCTGAATGTGAGAAACACCCATTGAACTTCTCCACCTCTGAGCACCCCCCGACGAGGCACCACCTTTTCGTGTTGGGGGGATTGAGTGTCCTAAGGACCCGGATTCCCAGTACATCGGTGAGCCGGCGAGGGGCCAGACTAGGAGTGCCTCACTCGTCCTTCCATCCATACGCTCCCATTCCAATGCCCATCTCATCTCAACATCCATGTCCTTCACCTGGCCCTGCAACACCAACTCTCCCTATCATGAGCAGGTAGGACATCTTCCCCGGTCCTACCTACTAGCTCAGTTTTATCGGGGTAGCCGCGCCCCCTCGGCCCGCCCCCCGGGGTTGACGGAGTCCTGGAGGCTGAGGTCCCCCGTCGCACGGAGCTAGCTGTGGCGGGGGACCAACACTCCTCTTTGGTCCTAATATCCCGGAGGGGCGGGCGGGCCCGTAGGGCCCCATACGGGTCAAGTGGCCGGTCGCCTCGAGCCGGGGACCTGGGATTCTTCCCAGTGTCTGCCGGCCCGGCCGGCTGGGGTCAAGGGGTGGGCGGCGCTGGATCCTGGTCGGGGTGGTGAGTCTCTCTCTCCCGGCCGGGTGAAGGCGCCGCCTGCCCCGTATAGCTCCTCGGGCGCCTGGCGTCCTCCCGTCCGCGGGGCCCAGGCGTCCCCCGGTAGGGCCCCTAAGTGGTGGGGCGCCCGAGGAGTAGAAACCAAGAAACAGCACATGGCACCAACAACAACAAAAAACACTCCTGGTCCCTCCCGTGAGGGCCAGACCACCTATTCAGGCAGCACCAAGATGTTTCCTGCTATTCCTCGGATTCTCATTTTCCGCGGACAATCACAGAATCTCTCTGCTCTGTCGCCCTTTCAGAGACGAAATGGATGCGACCGGCTGGGAAAAATTATTCGATGCGAAAAGTTGAAGGATGGAGCGTTGAAGGTCGAGTTTGCGGTAGCGGAGGAGGCGGAGAGAGCGTTGTTGACGACTGAGTTTATTTACGGTGTACGGAAGGGAAACAAGCATGTAGATGAAACTATTCGACTTCATGTAGAAGCACACAAAACAAAGAACTCATCGCGAGGACTCATCAACTGTTATGATTTGAAAGATGTGTCGGAAGATGAAATTGTGGATGGCCTGTCGGAGTTTGGGGTTACGGAAGCAAGGAAAATGAAGGTGAGGAAGGGTTCGGAGATGATTTTAACGAACAACGTGATATTAACCTTTAGCACCACAGTTCTTCCCACTGAAATCCGTGTGGGCTACGTCCGTGTGAAGGTTCGAGTTTTTATTCCCAACCCCATGAGATGTTTTAAATGCCAACGATATGGCCACACCAACCAATACTGCCGGAATCGCCCCGTGTGTGGCAAGTGCGCGTCAGTTGAACACGCAAGTGAGGCCTGTACTTCCGAGATGCATCATTGTGCGAATTGTGGTCGGGGACAGAACCCCCACACTTCGTATGATCGTACCTGCCCAATGTACACAAAAGAGAAGGAAATCATATCAATTAAGCACACACAAAGAGTAACATTTCGAGAGGCGAGAGATATCTACGAACAAACTCATCCTAAAATATCATACGCGTCCAAAGTTAGAAATACCACGTCGATTCCACAGAACACTCAGTCCGATAGATCTTTTGAGTTGATCGAGAAGCTGTCAGCCCTTCTCCGAGCCTTTGGAGCGCCTCTCGAGTCGCCAGCGGCGCGAGGGTGGCAAACCCAAAGGGACGACGCGACCGAGGTACCACCTACGAGTGGCCCCCCCGACGAGGCACCACCTTTCCGTGGTGGGGGGGATTGCGTGCCCCAATGACCCGGCGACCATCTTACCGGCGAGGGGTGAGACTAAGAGTGCCTCAATCGTCCTTCCATCCATACGCTCCCATTCCAATGTCCATCTCATCTCAGCATCCATGTCCTTCCCCTGGCCCTGCAACACCAACTCTCCCTATCATGAGCAGGTAGGACAACTTCCCCGGTCCTGCCCTCCAGCTCAGTTTTATCGGGGTAGCCGCGCCCCCTCGGCCCGCCCCCCGGGGTTGACGGAGTCCTGGAGGTTGAGGTCCCCCGTCGCACGGTGCTAGTTGTGACGGGGGACCAACACACCTCTTTGGTCCCGATATCCCGGAGGGGCGGGCGGGCCCGTGGGGCCTCACGCGGGCCAAGTGGCCGGTCGCCTCGGGCCGGGGACCTGGGGTTCTCCCCAGTGTCTGCCGGCCCGGCCGGCTGGGGTCAAGTGGTGGGCGGCGCCGGATCCCGGTCGGGGTGGTGAGTCTCTCTCTCCCGGCGGGCGAAGGCGCCGCCCGCCCCGTATAGCTCCTCGGGCGCCTGGCGTCCTCCCGTCCGCGGGGCCCAGGCGTCCCCCCCGTTGGGCCCCTGTGTGGTGGGGCGCCCGAGGAGCCGAAACCAACAAACTCTCATGGATACATCAAACACTACTACTCCTCCAGGACCTTCGCAAGAGGTCCAAGCCACCGTAACACCGGGTGGCAATATGACATCGAATCCGACCCCAGCAGAAGCATACCGTCGGTCTCCTTATAATGTTACGAACGAGCGCGGGTCTCAGATTACAAACACCTCCAGTGCCCCCCACCACGCCAGCCCAGCTAAGGCAAGGCTACCTGCCCCTCGAATACTTATCTTGAAGTCTCGTGATCCCGGAAAATCTCTATCATCACTTTCACCATTCGAGCGTAAACGTGGCTGTGACCGTCTGGGAAACGTAGTCCGCTGCGAAAAACTACGTGACGGAGGTGTGGAAGTTGAATTCAGTAACGCTGAGGACGCCAAGAGGACCCTTGAAGTTAATGAATTTAAATATTCCGTGCGAGAGCATGGTGGGAGGCGCGAGGTTGTGATACCGATATCGGTGGCACCTCACAACACAAAAAAAACATTCAAAAGGGGTGATAACATGCTTTGAACTCAGAGATGTTCCCGAAGCAGAAATCGTTGACGGCTTGTCGGATTACGGTGTGATGGATGCCCGTAAGATGAGGACGAGACGAGGAGGTGAACTACAAATGACCAACAACACTGTTCTGACTTTTAACTCGACTGACCTACCCGCCGCAGTATACGTTGGGTACGTGAGGGTGAAGGTGCGTACGTTTGTCCCCAACCCCATGCGATGCTTTAAGTGTCAAAGGTACGGTCATACAACCCAGTACTGCCGCGGCCGCCCAACCTGTGGTAGGTGCGGTTCGTCAGGACACATAGGGGATAACTGCGCCTCCACACATGTGTGGTGTGTCAACTGCGGCCAGGGCCAGGTGCCGCACACCGCTTACGATAAGACCTGTCCAGTGCATATAAAGGAGAGAGAGATCATAGCAATCAAATGTTCAAAACAAATTACCTTTAGAGAAGCTCGAGAAGTATACGATGAAACCCACCCGAAGATTTCGTACGCAGAGAAGGCGAGAAACACGCGACCCGTTCCCCTACAGCAGCAGCCTACTAATGCTGCCCAGCTCTTATCCCAACTACGCAACCTATTGACATCTTTCGGCCTCACCTGTACCCCTCTGCCGGAGCGGGGCCTACCATCCCCCTCTGCGGAGACGGGGCGCGCGGCCGATCCATACGACCCCTCAAGGAGCAAAGGCACCGACGAAACTGCACTTCCAACACCCAATACGACCGAAACGCCCCCCACTGTGATGGAACCGATGGGATCTCGTTCCGAAACACCAAGAGAGGCGGCGGGGCTAGCCCAGTCCACACCCACCCCTACTCCCCCGCCACCACCGAATATTTCGAGAGAGACCGACGTCGCTTCCAGACGGGTTCCGGTGGTCGCACCCTCTGCGGCTCGGCCGGAACTCGCGGTCAAGGTTCACCCGAGGGCTCCCGATATGGGGGCGCCTGGCCGTGCAGCCCGGACTGCGTCCAGGGACCCCTCGCCCAGCGCACGAGTAGGAGGACCGTCACCTAGAGGGACACCTCCACCATCATCAACTTCACACGTCAGCCCTGCGATCACCGCAGAAACTGGAAAAGTGATGGGCCCGCCTCCTAGAGCGACACCTCCACCATCACCAACTTCAATCGAGAACCCCGGGACCACGCAGCAGACTCTAAGGGTGATGGGTCCGCCTCCAATACCACCACGTGGTGGTGAGAAGGCGGCGCACTGGGATTCCCCTGCGGCCGGACGTAAGCGGCCACCCCCGTGGACACCATCTCCACCGAGCGGGGGAGCTCCCAGATCTCGTCCGAAATCGTCTTCATCTCTCTCATAGTGTGATTGTGCTACGTTTTACTGGCATTGATTGTTCTTGGACGATCCTGATAGAAGGGAAGGAACGGAACACGATTTTCAAGTTGCCATCCAGTTTTACCCGATACATCCATGCACCTACTTTTGCTCTGGACCGTGGAGATAGTAAGAGCTGCCTATATGTGATGTTTCCACCCAGCTTTAACCCATTTTAAATGGATCGACCACGGTCCATTTTACAATGGAACTGTAGGGGGCTGAGAACCAGCACCGAAGAGCTCCAGGCACTCTTAAACCGCCACTGCCCTGCGGTCATTTGCCTCCAGGAGACTAAGGTGACGCCGGGATACTTTTTCAGCATAAAATGCTACTCAGTCTTTCGTGAGGATACGCACTCTGACACCATTGCTCATGGCGGTGTGCTGCTGGCCGTCCACCATAGCTTAGCGGCACAGAGATTGGTGCTCCACTCCAAGCTGCAGGCTGTTGCAGTAAGAGTGCATTTTAACCACCGCCTCATATCTATTTGTTCTCTGTACCTGCCACCTGGTGCTGGGTTTCCATCCACTGAGTTACGACATTTCATGTCAGAGCTGCCCCCGCCGGTTTTAATACTAGGCGATTTTAACTCACACCATACAGCATGGGGATGCGAGGACATCAATGCACGAGGTCGGCTCTTGGAGTCTTTTATGCATGATGAGTCCCTGTGTATTCTAAATACCGGCAAGCCGACGCACTTTACCCTGCCCTCCGGCCATACATCTGTTTTGGATCTTAGCCTATGTAGTCCACAACTAGCACAACTTTTTGCCTGGTCCGTGGCTGATGACCCTCATGGCAGTGACCATTTTCCGGTGTGGCTGGAGTACCAGGACGGCGCAGTACTTGGAACACGACCACGCCGATGGAATTTGAAGAAGGCGGACTGGACAGCATATGAGGCACGATTAGAGGAGATCTTTTCCGCGCAGCCTGGAGTGACACCTATGTCAGTTGAGACATTTACCAACGTACTCGTGCAGACCGCCACTCACTTCATCCCCCGCACCTCTGGTACTCCTCGTCGCGCTCCCGTTCCCTGGTGGACGGAGGAGTGCCGCCAGGCTATCCGGGAAAGGCGACGAGCCTTCAGAACCTTCAACCGAAATAGTAATACAGTCAACCTCATCGCCTTTCGACAAGCTCGGGCCATCGCACGGCGTACCATCCGGGAGGCAAAGCGTACCTCGTGGAGGGCCTATGTGGCCAAACTAAATCGTTCCACGCCCACGTCACAGATCTGGTCGAGGATAAAGCGCATCGCAGGACAATACAACTCGACCCCTTTGCCAGCACTACGGGTGGGTGGCAGAGACGTTACGCACCCGGTTGAGGTGGTAAACGAGATGGCCCGTACGATATCCAACCGTTGCCGCTGTAACAGTGGAGACAACTTATTCATACGTCGGAAAGCTGAATGTGAGAAACACCCATTGAACTTCTCCACCTCTGAGCAGCCCTGCTATAACGAGCCATTCACCATGACTGAGCTTAGTTCCGCTATTGGAGGCCTTCGAAGTGTATCCGAGGGTCCCGACCTTGTACACAACGACATGCTCAAGCATCTCCCAACACGTGCACTTGAAACTATGTTAGACACCATAAATACACTTTGGGAGAAAGGCGACTTTCCATCCACCTGGCGCGATGCTACAATGATACCAATTTTGAAACCAGGCAAGGATGCCTCAGACCCGGCGAGCTACCGACCCATTTCACTAACATCATCACTTTGTAAACTGATGGAGAAGATGGTAAATGTTCGTTTGACCTGGTTTTTGGAATGCTTTGACATTTTAAGTAATGCACAGTGTGGTTTTAGGAAAAACCGCAGCACCAACGACCATCTTTTAACTCTGGACACTGTGGTACGAACAGCTTTCCACCAGAACCGACATGTCGGTGCAGTGTTTTTCGACATTCAAGGAGCCTACGACACAACTTGGCACTACGGCATTCTGAAGAAGGTCTTCAGATATGGAATACGAGGCTCCATGGCTCACTTTCTTGAGAACTTTCTGTCCAAACGCTTTTTTCGCGTACGCATCGGGAACTACTTGTCAGACAGGTATCCACAAATTGATGGAGTACCACAAGGAAGTGTACTTAGCGTGGCGCTGTTCGCCATCGCGATTAACGACATCGGCGACTCCCTTCCACGCAGCATTGGCAGATCACTCTTTGTTGACGATGTAGCGATTTGGTGCTGTACATCCAGTGCACCTTCGATGGCACGACAGCTGCAGTTGGCGGTATCCCAATTGGAAAAGTGGAGTTCCGAAAATGGGTTCAGATTCTCGATTGCAAAAACAGTTGGCATGCACTTTTGTCGGCGCCGCCGGAACTGCCCGGACCCTGCCCTCCAGCTGTATGGTGAGCGGATTCCCTTCCGGCAAGTGACCCGATTCTTAGGAGTTATTTTTGACACTCGTCTTAATTACAAGGAACATTTTAAGACACTTCGGGAGAAGTGTTTTAAATCCCTAAACCTGCTAAAAATGGTTGCACACACATCTTACGGAGGAGACAGGAAAACCATGTTACTGTTGTATCGCTCCCTCATTCGTTCAAAACTGGACTACGCGTGTTTTATATATGACAGCGCATGTGCAACAAGCAAGCGCTCACTGGACACTGTACACCACTCGGCGCTCCGCATTGTGACCGGCGCTTTCCGCACTTCACCTTCTGTCAGCCTTCTGGCTGAAACTCACGAACCACCACTCTCGCTCCGCCGCGAAATGCTCGGGATGCGATATGCCTGTAAGCTGCGCCAATTCCCTGGTCACCCTACATATTCGCATGTGTTCTCCCATCGACTCATTGCATCATTTGGTCGAGGACGCCTTCTGCATGCCATTCCTTTTTGCGTTCGAATACGCAGGCTCTTTGAGGACAGTGGTATTCGAGCGAAGGGAATTATGCAGTCCAATCTGGCTGGAACGCCGCCATGGCAGGTGACTCCTCCTATAATAGATATGTCACTTTCCTCGGTTGGAAAGGACCATGCGACACCACAGTACCGACTGTCATGTGCGCTGGAACACATAGCCTCGTTCGAGGGATACGTCCCAACTTACACAGATGGATCCAAGACGGATGATGGTGTGGGCAGTGCATTTGTTACTGGGCCTCTGTCAAGATCTTTTTCCCTACCACCACATGCAACTGTTTACACTTCAGAGCTGGTGGCGATCTCAAAGGCTCTCAGTTTTATTGAAGTGGGGCGGGATACCTCGCATGTGATTTTTACCGACTCTCTCAGCAGTCTCTGGGCGCTAAAGCAGTTTAACCCACCTGACACCATTTTACAGGACGTTTTACGGCGTCTGGGATCACTGGCTCAAGCTGGGAAGACTATCGTCCTCTGTTGGATCCCGAGCCATGTCGGCATTGTGGGGAACGAGGCAGCGGATGCTGCTGCGAAACGAGCAGCTCAAGCACCATATTTGCGATCTATGCCGCTCCCCGCGAGGGAGTATGACCGTTCTATCGCGACCTTTGTTTTTAAAAAATGGCAGTCTAGTTGGGACACTCTGCAGGACAATAAACTGCGAACAATCAAGCCATGTCTTGGGGAGTGGTCCTCATCCTACCGTAGGACGAGGCAAGACGAGGTCGTGCTCTGCCGCCTTAGGCTAGGGCACACCCACGCAACACACCACCATCTGCTCTGTGGGGAGGACAGGCCAAACTGCCCTCGATGTCACGCACCACTATCAGTACGTCACGTTCTGATATCCTGTCCCCTGCTCGCCGATGCTCGAAGACGCCTTCTCGGAGTCGTGCAGTCTCCGTCAATCCGCGAACTCCTGGGTGACCACTCACGCGTAGTAACCTCAGGACAACTGTTTCGCTTTCTCTCGGATGTCAAATTTAGAGCGATTTACACACCTCACTGACACGTAGCACTATACGCTCGGAATGATCTGCCTATATTTTGAAAGCTCGCGTACTACCGTTGGCATGAATCCTCTTAAGTTGTCCATCTAAAATTGTTATGGGCGCTGTATGACCAACGCAGTCGATGCGCCCTTAAGCCCAAATAACCAACCAACCAACCACCTACGAGTGGACGCGTCCATCAAGAGACCTCTCGATCAACGTCGGAGGGTGGGGAGTGGACTCTGGTCCAGCGGTCTAAGAGGCCTCCCCGGTCCTTTCAACCAAATTCCAGCCCCTCTCCATCTACCTCGAAGTCCCTACCTCTCACTTCTCATCGGCCCCCCAACCCACTCTCGCCTCCCATGCTCACCACCACCACCATCTCCAAATCTCTTCTCTCCACCTCCTCTCTGCCTGACCGTTCTCCCCTTCCCGTGAGTCAGACCTCACCCCCACCCTCAACATCCACTTCCGCACCTTCATCGCCATCCAGAAACACCCGAGCAATCCAAATCCCAGATATTAACCTCCACTACCAGGAGGTCGAGAGACGCGCCCGCGATGCGAAGCGGGCGCGCCTTGCTGAAATGGAGAGGGCTCGGGCGACGAGCCGCCAATGTCATGATAAGGACACTCGCGCAAGGCCGGCTACCCCATCGCCACGAAGGCGAGTTGAGGGACCGGCAGTAACTATCGCTGCCCATGAGATGGGCCCTCCTCCACCTCCGCCTCGGCTGGGGCCCCAGAAGCGAGGCTTACCGTCTACTGGCTCCCCACCGGGCCACGAAACGCCCAGCTCCCGCCCCAGAACTCAGTCCATTGGACTGAGCAGCAGTGCATCGTCCGAACCAAACCCCTGCCTAGGGCGGACGACAAACACCAAGTTTTGAAAACGCACGTTCCCCGTGCTAGTCACTCCTAGTCACCGCAATCGACTACCAAAGTGCGCTCTCTAATCTTACAATGGAACATCCGCGGTTTTAGAGCGAATTTTACTGACCTGCAGCGAGTTTTATCTCTGGAAGTTCCCATGGTTGTTTGTCTCCAAGAGACAAAACTGGCGCCCGGTATCCATTGCTCTATAAATGGATATTCCATCTTCCGGAAAGATGTAGGCAGGACCGACGCCGTGGCATACGGAGGCACTATGTTGGCGGTGCATCACAGCGTACCAGTGCAGCAGGTCCCATTGTGCACCTCACTACAGGCGGTTGCGGCACGTGTGGCCGTTCCCCGCCGTGCAATGACTGTATGCTCCGTATACCTACCGCCTGGAGTTCCTCTTCCTTTAGCAGAACTAAGACGGCTAATGGTAGAACTCCCCCCTCCGGTCCTTCTAGTGGGCGATTTTAATTGCCATCACACTACCTGGGGATGCAATTCCGTTAACGCTCGCGGGGGACACTTGGAACGTTTTATCAACGATGAGTGCCTATTTCTTTTGAACACCGGCTCGCCTACCCACATTACAATGCCTTCTGGTAATACATCAGCTTTAGATCTGAGCCTCTGTAGCCCACTCTTGGCTCAGAGCTTGGAGTGGTCCGTGGACACTGATCCACTTGGGAGTGACCACATGCCAGTATGGTTGGAATACAAGGATGGAGGTGCTCTTGGCAGGAGACCTCGGCGATGGAACCTACGTAAGGCCAACTGGATAGAATTTGATGCCGAACTTATGGCAAAATTCACATCCGACGAGCATCCACCATCAGTAGCCGACTTTACGCAGCGCCTCATTGACACTGCCACTGCCTGTGTCCCGCTGACAACAGGAGCACCCCGTCGCACCCCGGTGCCGTGGTGGACCCTGGAGTGCCGGAACTCCATTCTGGCTCGCAAACGGGCTTTTCGAGCTTTCAACCGACAGAGTACAACGGCTAACTTAATTACCTTCAGAAAGGCCAGAGCCTTTGCGCGTAGGACGGTTCTGGAGGCCAAACGGGCATCCTGGCGCAAGTATATCGGAGGAATCAGCTCGTCCACACCCTCAGCCGAGGTGTGGGCTCGCATCAAGAAAATTGGTGGCAAATTTTCCCCGCCCCCTTGCCCGTCTTGCGGTCAGGCGGTTGTGACGTATTTCAGCCATCTGAGGTTGCGAACGAGATTGGCCGAGCCTTCTCGCAACGGTGCCTGGCTGGCAATGTAGATCCGGAGTTTCTGCGGTATCGCTCTGGGAGTGAGAAAATTAGAATAAATTTTACGACACGAGAAAGATTGGCTTATAACGAACCCTTCTCCAAGACTGAGCTTTTTTCCGCACTACATGGCCTTCGAAACGTATCCGAAGGCCCAGATAGAATCCATAATGAAATGCTACGACATCTCCCGCCATTTGTCCAGGACGTGTTATTAACCACCTTTAACTGTATGTGGGCAGAAGGTCACTTTCCCGAAGCCTGGCGTGAGGCTACGATCATACCATTGTTAAAGCCTGGAAAAAGTGGACACGATCCACTGCACTACCGCCCCATCTCTCTGACGTCTTGTCTCTGTAAGTTGCTGGAAAGAATGGTGAGCACCCGTTTGGGATGGTATCTAGAAGATAGGAACATTTTAACAAACTCTCAGTGCGGTTTTAGGAAGAATCGCTGCACCGTAGACCATCTTGTATCACTTGACACTGACATTCGTTCTGCTTTTGCAAAGAAACGGCACCTCGGTGCAGTGTTTTTTTTTATATAGAGGGCGCCTTTGACACAACGTGGCGACACGGAATCCTTTTAAAAGTGTACGAATGCGGCCTCCGCGGTCCAATGGCTATGTTCATCCAAAACTTTTTGGCAGATCGCCGGTTCCGTGTTCGCGTCGGTAACCAGTTTTCTGACTGTTTTTTACAAGCAAACGGAGTCCCACAGGGCAGTGTGCTTAGCGTGCCGCTGTTTGCTTTAATGATTAACGATATTACCTGTGGATTGCGGCCTTCCATCTGTCGCTCGCTCTTTGTAGATGATATTGCAATTTGGACTTCGAGTACATCTGCACCGGCACTGCAGAGACAGCTGCAGCTTGCCGTCCTATGCCTAGAGCGATGGGGAAACAAGAGTGGCTTCCGGTTCTCACAAAGCAAAACGGTTGCCATGCACTTCTGCAGGCGTCAGGGATGTGAAAGCATGGAAATACATATGTACAAGTCAGCAATCCCAACAAAGCCGGCGGCCAAGTTCCTCGGTGTTATATTCGACAGTCGTTTGACATACAGGAACCACTTTAAAATGCTCCGCGACAAATGTTTTAAAACCCAAAACGTTCTAAAGGTGGTATCACGAACGTCGTATGGCGCTGACAGGCGAACTTTGCTTCTCCTGTATAGATCAACGATCCGGTCGAAATTAGACTATGCGTGTTTTGTTTACGATGGTGCTTATCGCACAGCGAAACGAACACTAGACACTATCCACCACACCTCTTTACGTATTGCTACTGGCGCATTTCGCACCTCTCCGGTTGCCAGTCTTTTAGCAGATGCAAACGAACCATGACCATGCAAACGAATTCACGGCCTTACGCCGTGAATTACTCGGGATGCGTTATGCATGTAAACTGCGCCAGTTCCCTGACCATCCTACTTACCAGTCGGTGTTTTCGCGGCGTGTTCTGGCTTTGTTTAGAGGACGACGCGGAAGTGCCTTACCTTTCTGCGTCAGAATCAGAGCGCTATTCGAGGAACACAACATAAGACTTCGCGGGGTTATGCGTAAAACGTCATTGAGATGTCCTCCCTGGAAATTGGCATCGCCAAATATCGACGTATCACTCTCGTGCTTGAGGAAAGGTGACGTCCTTCCACAAGAACTTAAATTACGGGCGCTAGAACTGATCTCATCATACGAAAACTATACACCGACATACACGGACGGCTCGAAAACCGACACTGGCGTTGGAAGTGCCTTTGTGTCGGGTACTGTGAGCAGATCGTTTTCTCTACCAGCCAACGCATCTGTATATACATCAGAATTGATAGCCATAAACAAAGCATTGAGTTTCATTGAAATCTCTGATTATGCACGACGCGTACTATTTAGCGACTCACTCAGTAGCCTACTCGCTCTGGGGGCGTTCTATCCAACGAACTCTATTTTACAGGATATTCTATCTAGACTGACATCGCTGACCATCCGAGGAAAAACGGTAGTGTTCTGCTGGATTCCGAGCCACGTGGGAATCAGTGGCAATGAGGCTGCTGATACTGCAGCAAAGCGTGCTGCTCTTGCTCCCTACACACGATGTCTCCCTCTCCCTGCTACCGATTTCTATCCGGAAATAAAATGCCTCCTCTTCAAGAGGTGGCAGGTCAGTTGGGACGACACGGTAAGCAACAAGTTGAGAACAATCAAACCCTATCTTGGTGAATGGCTATCATCATCACATGACGTCAGACGGAACGAGGTGACACTATGTCGCCTGCGAATTGGCCACACGTATGAGACTCACCGCTACCTTTTGACCAACGATGACAGTCCGCTCTGCCCAAGGTGCCATGATCCACTCTCAGTGTGCCACGTACTAATTGCCTGCCGCCTACTTAACCAGGAGCGAAGGCGTCATTTTGGGCGTACCTCTCTCTCCCTTAGGGAAGTATTAGGGAACGAGTCATCAATCATCCAATCGGGACGGCTCTTCCGCTTCTTATCAGAAATAAAATTGTCTGCGATATATACCCCTCGGTAACGCGTTTTTATACCTCACCACATGAGAATCGTAGCACGGTATGATATTACAATTGTACCTAACCTCGTGACATGCAATTCTGGCTGACTTTTGTTTACATTTCACTGCCTGATTAACGATGATATGGGCGCTACATGACCGACGCAGTCGATGCGCCCCTAAACTCCAACAACCAACCAACCATCCACCTCTGAGCAGCCCTGTTATAACGAGCCATTCACCATGACTGAGCTTAGTTCCGCTGTTGGAGGCCTTCGAAGTGTATCCGAGGGTCCCGACCTTGTACACAACGACATGCTCAAGCATCTCCCAACACGTGCACTTGAAACTATGTTAGACACCATAAATACACTTTGGGAGAAAGGCGACTTCCCATCCACCTGGCGCGATGCTACAATGATACCAATTTTGAAACCAGGCAAGGATGCCTCAGACCCGGCGAGCTACCGACCCATTTCACTAACATCATCACTTTGTAAACTGATGGAGAAGGTGGTAAATGTTCGTTTGACCTGGTTTTTGGAATGCTTTGACATTTTAAGTAATGCACAGTGTGGTTTTAGGAAAAACCGCAGCACCATCGACCATCTTTTAACTCTGGACACTGTGGTACGAACAGCTTTCCACCAGAACCGACATGTCGGTGCAGTGTTTTTCGACATTCAAGGAGCCTACGACACAACTTGGCACTACGGCATTCTGAAGAAGGTCTTCAGATACGGAATTCGAGGCTCCATGGCTCACTTCCTTCAGAACTTTCTGTCCAAACGCTTTTTTCGCGTACGCATCGGGAACTACTTGTCAGACAGGTATCCACAAATTGATGGAGTACCACAAGGAAGTGTACTTAGCGTGGCGCTGTTCGCCATCGCGATTAACGACATCGGCGACTCCCTTCCACGCAGCATTGGCAGATCACTCTTTGTTGACGATGTAGCGATTTGGTGCTGTACATCCAGTGCACCTTCGATGGCACGACAGCTGCAGTTGGCGGTATCCCACTTGGAAAAGTGTAGTTCCGAGAATGGGTTTAGATTCTCGATTGCAAAAACAGTTGGCATGCACTTTTGTCGGCGCCGCCAGAACTGCCCGGACCCTGCCCTCCAGCTGTATGGTGAGCGGATTCCCTTCCGGCAAATGACTCGATTCTTAGGAGTTATTTTTGACACTCGTCTTAATTACAAGGAACATTTTAAGACACTTCGGGAGAAGTGTTTTAAATCCCTAAACCTGCTAAAAATGGTTGCACGCACATCTTACGGAGGAGACAGGAAAACCATGTTACTGTTGTATCGCTCCCTCATTCGTTCAAAACTGGACTACGCGTGTTTTATATATGACAGCGCATGTGCAACAAGCAAGCGCTCACTGGACACTGTACACCACTCGGCGCTCCGCATTGTGACCGGCGCTTTCCGCACTTCACCTTCTGTCAGCCTTCTGGCTGAAACTCACGAGCCACCACTCTTTTTTTCTCTTTTTTCTTTTTTTTCTTTTTTTTCCTAAATCTTTAGCTGAGGCAAAGTGCCATCTGCTAGAGATTGCTACGTTAAAGAAGCAGTTACGTTAATCCGGCTTATGTGACATCCGGTTATATCAACTAGTCAAGAAAGGAGAGACGCCGTCAAACAAGAAATATGGCGTAGAGACGATACACGCATGTCATACAGGTACATATACATAGATACAGACACTCATGACAATGGAAGGACATTTGGAGGGTGGGCAGCATCGTAACCTCCGGAGAGGCTCCACTGCCCACCTGCGACCTGAAAAGCGAAGCGGAGGCCCGACGCCCAGGGCGAGTCGTGGGCGTCGGGCCCGACCTTGTGTGTGTAAGTGTATGTTTTAAGTTAAAGCCTGGAAACCCCTAAAAAGGGGAAAACCAGGCTGCTTGGAAAACCCGAGGGTAAAAAAACCAAGCGCAATTTAAAAGGAAGTCTGTCCGTATTAGCCAAATTGGATCGGATCCTGCCTACCTAGTGTGAGATAACCTATATGTATGTGTTTTGCGACGACGGAGAGGAAGAGATGTGGAGCGGAGTCATACAGCCAGTACGGAGTGTGGCGCGTGTCTTATACCTTTTATCAGGCTAGCTTGGAAAAGGAAAATGCGACGGAGGCTTTATATCAGTTCGGAGAGTTTGGTGTCCTGGAGGAAGCGAAAGAGTAAATCAAGTAGTTCCGGGTGGTCATTCCCGAGGAGAGCTTGAAGCGAAAGTTGCGAGTGGATCTTGGCGACATATTGCATGATATAGCGACGGTGAAGAGCGTATGCTTGACAGTCAAGTAAGATATGAGTGACAGTAAGGCGTACGTGACATGTGTTACAAAGTGGAAGGCGGTGAGGTCTATGAAAAATATAATTGTGTCAAATTGGTGTGTCCCAGGCGAAGTCTGGCGAGTACCACCTCGTTCAGACGGGTGTGCTGGTTGGAGGAGGGCCAGCTGGAGAGTGTGGGCTTGATGGTGTGTAGGTGTGTGGTGTTGTGTGACCAGCAGGCCTGAATATACTTTTTGAACAGATTATTTGTGAGGGATAAAAGATCTCCGGGGGGTACTGGGGCTCCGTTGTTATCGGGGAGGTCGATCGCCGCGCGGGCGAGACCATCAACCCGTTCATTTCCCGGGATGCCCCTATGTCCAGGGATCCAGAGCAGTGTGCGTGGTTGGCATCGTAGAGGTGTCGGCTGGCGTGGAGCGTGGGGTGTGTGGTGTTGTGTATTGAGGCGAGGGCGTCCACGGAGGATCGTGAGTCAGTGCATATTGTAGTAGGGGTAGTAATACGTTGCGCAATGATGTGTTGTTGGCAAGTGAGTATGGCGACTAGTTCTGCTGTGTATACCGAATGGTCAAGTGTTAATTTGGTTTGACCAGTGTCGGGCCCACCGCACCAGGCGGCTCCCGTACCATTGCTGGTACGTGAGCCGTCCGTGTAGAAGAAGGTATGTTGTGGGTGGGCCTCTTGATATTCAAAAAATATGATTTGGACTTCAATGGGGGTGAGCAGGTTTTTGTTTTCCCGAAAGAGATACTTAAGTTTGGGGTGTTTCATGTGCCAAAACGGGATTAGAGGAGGCAATTTGTCGGGGATTACGTTGGGGAATTTGAGTGCGAATGTGAGGACATGGTCTAAATGTATGGCAATATTGTATTTGTTCCTATTATATGTACGTCGAACGGGAGGATTAGAGAGTGCGAGGGTGGCAGGGTGGTTGTGTTGTGTTGTGGTGCGAAAGTGGTATCTGACTAGTTGAAGTATTCTGCGGTGTTGTAAGCTGGGGAGGTGGGCCTCAGCCCGGAGACTAGTGATGGGCGTGGTGCGGTGTGTGCTCCGGTGATGAGGCGAATTGCGTTATTCTGTATGCGTTCAAGTGTTGTGATGTGTGAAGGGGATATATTATCGAAGATAAACGCATTGTATTCCAGGATTGAGCGAATCAGAGTAATATACATTGTGTTGAGTGTGGCCCTGTCTGCACCCCAGTCACGACCGGAGATGCAGTGCAGGAGATTTAGACGTTTTGCGCAACGTTGTTTTAGATAAGCAATATGGGGGCCGAAACAAAGACTTTTGTCTAGTACGATGCCAAGATAGGTGAAGGTGGTTTGGTGAGGGATAATTTGGTCGCGGTAACGGAGTGGTGTAAGAGGTGGAATGTACGTGTTGAGCCGGGAGAAAAGCATTGTGACGGATTTGGTGGGGGAGATTTGCAGTCCCCAGAGGGAGCACCAGGAATCAATTTGATTCATGGCGCGCTGCAGTATATAATTTGCATTGTCTGCCGATGGGTGCGTGCACCATATGGCCAAATCATCGGCGTAAATGGAGTATTTTAGACAGGGGGCTATGTGATGGAGGTCAGCGAGCGCATCGTTAATCATGATAAGAAAGAGGGTGGGGGATAGCACGCTGCCTTGTGGGACGCCTTGATCTAATTTTTGGGACCGAGAATGGATATTGCCGCAGCGGACGGTGAATGTTCTATTAGCGAGAAAGTTGGTGATAAATTTTGCCATTCTGCCTCTGATGCCAATACGATGTAATTTGATTCGGAGTGCCGAACTGTGTACTTTATTGAAAGCGGATTTTAAATCGAGAAAGAGTGCCACGGTTTCATGTTTTTTCATGAAACCGCGCTGAATCGAGTCAACTAATAGAATGAGGTTGTCAGTGGTGCTGTGTCTGGGTCGAAAGCCGCTTTGAAAGGGTGTGAGAATTTCGTTGTTTTCGAGGTGAACTCTGATTCGTCCATTGACCATGCGCTCAAAAAGTTTAGAGGCACAACTAGTGAGAGAGATAGGTCGATAGCTAGAGGGAAGGTCGCGAGGTTTGCGAGGTTTAGCGATAGGAATGATAGTGCTAGTAGACCAGGAGAGGGGGAAGGTGCCGTCAGTCCATAGTTGGTTTAGTGCCGAAAGGAGGTTGTCTTTTCCGGAGTCGGATAAATTTTGGAAGAAGGGGCATGCCAATTGGTCAGGGCCAGCCGCGGTGTTTGTTACTTTGGATAGGGATAAATTTAGTTCATAGAGAGTAAAGGGGGCATTATATGGTTCCGTATTGTCCGAGGTAAAGTTGCAGGTGGCGAGAGTGGTTTGTAGGAAGTCGGTGGTTTGTTGCGAGTATTGCGTATTTGAGGAGATGTCTGCATAATAGGTGGCAAAGTGTTCCGCGACGTCCGAGGGTTCTGTGATGCTGCGTTGATTAATTGTCAGTTGTGGGAATCCGCGGTGTGGGTATCTGCCATTTGAGAAAGAGCGAATTTTGGTCCAAATCTGGCCGATGGGGTAAAACGGTTGAATGGGTTTGAATAGAGTTGCCAGCTGCGTTTTTTGGCGCTGAGGATAATCTGCTGACAACGTTTTTTAGCCTCGCGGGCTTCTAACATGTTTTGGGTGGTGAGATTTTTGCGAAATTTTCGCTCAGCCCGCCGCCGCAGAGCGACGGCGCGTTGACACTCGTCGTTTCACCACGGCACGTGATGACGGCCGGGGGAGCGACGAGTGTGGGGGACATGATTTTCTGCCGCGAGTAATATGGTGTCAAGAAAAGCTGATATTGGGGGGTGTGAATGAGGAGGGAAGACGGTGTCAATTTCCTGGGAGAAAGATGGCCATTTCGCCTTGCGAATGGCAATGTTCTTTACAATGGGGATCTGACGATGAAGGAGGGTGTCGGATACCCCCCCGACGAGGCACCACCTTTTCGTGGTGGGGGGATTGAGTGCCCTAAGGACCCGGATTCCCAGTCCATCGGTGAGCCGGCGAGGGGCCAGACTAGGAGTGCCTCACTCGTCCTTCCATCCATACGCTCCCATTCCAATGCCCATCTCATCTCAACATCCATGTCCTTCCTCTGGCCCTGCAACACCAACTCTCCCTATCATGAGCAGGTAGGACAACTTCCCCGGTCCTGCCCTCCAGCTCAGTTTTATCGGGGTAGCCACGCCCCCTCGGCCCGCCCCCCGGGGTTGACGGAGTCCTGGAGGTTGAGGTGCCCCGTCGCACGGTGCTAGTTGTGACGGGGGACCAACACGCCTCTTTGGTCCTAATATCCCGGAGGGGCGGGCGGGTCCGTAGGGCCCCATACGGGCCAAGTGACGTGTCGCCTCCGGGCCGGAGGCCTGGGCCCTGGTCCAGAACCTGCTGGCCTGGCCGGCAGGGGTCAAGGGGTGGGCGGCGCTGGATCCCGGTCGGGGTGGTGAGTCTCTCTCTCCCGGCTGGGTGATGGCGTCGCCTGCCCCGTATAGTTCCTCGAGCGCCTGACGTCCTCCCGTCCGCGGGACTCAGGCGTCCCCCCGGTAGGGCCCCTTTGCGGTGGGGCGCTACGAGGAGCAGAAATAAACACACTTCATGGCAACTTCAAATACAAAAAACCTCTCACCTGTCCCCTCTAGTAGGGTACAGACAAGCCAACCTACCACGAATTCGCGTACTACACATGTAGGGCCTAGCCTGGAAGCTACGCTTCCTGCGCCACGCATTCTTATACTGAAATCATTAGAACAAGGAAAAAGTCTTTCATCTCTTACCCCGTTCCAACGGAAAGAAGCGTGTGACAGGCTGGGGATCGTGCTCAGATGTGAAAAGCTTAGGGATGGCGGGCTAGAAGTAGAATTTAAAAATACTGAGGACGCGAGGAGGGCAAGAGGCGCAACAGAACTAACGTACACTGTACGAAGCGAAACAAACAGACGAACAACCACGGTACCGATTGAAGTCCAACCCCACAACACCAAAACCTATTCAAAGGGGGTTATAAACTGTTACGACTTGAGAGATGTGTCTCATGCTGATATTGTGGACGGCCTGGCAGAGTGGGGAGTAGTAGAGGTACGACGGATCACTATGAGAAAAGGCCAAGAAACACAAAGCACAAACAATTTCATTCTAACATTTCGAACAACTGATCTTCCAGAATTCGGTTATGTGGGATATGTCAGAGTGACAGTTCGGGTGTTTGTTCCAAATCCAATGAGATGTTTTCGATGCTCCAGATTTGGTCACACGTCGCAGCATTGCCGGAACCGCCAGACATGTGGACGATGTGGGTCATCGGAGCATGTGGGAGAAAAGTGTGAAGCCGAGAATGCAAAATGTTCAAACTGCGGTCTTTGTTCAAACACCTCACGCAGCCTATGACCGTTCCTGCCCAATTTTTCTGAGAGAGAAAGAGATATTCGCGATCAAATTTTCCAAAAAAGTTACATTTCGGGAGGCGCGTGAATTGTATGAGTCAGCTCACCCAAGGATATCATATGCAACAAAGGTAAAACCGAACTCCACAACTACACAACACACTCGCAAGAAATCGCTGATTGATCCCGAACACACACAGCCCGACATGACATCTGAGCTCATAGCTCAGCTTATGACCCTGCTACGGTCTTTTGGGGTATCTCTGTCGTCGCCTGGAGGGCAAGGACAGCGAACCCGACACGACGACGAGGCAACGGAGGTCCCACCCTCCACGAGTAGATCCACCGATTACCCATCCGATCCCCCTTCCGACTCAAACCTCGAAGGTGGGTTGTGGACTCTGGTCCAACGCTCGAAGAGGCCTCCTCGGTCCTTTCAACCCAATCCCAGCCCCTCCCCATTTACCTCATCACCTACCTCCAAGTCCCCACCTCCCATGTCCCAACCACGCTCCACCCTCCCCTCGTCTCGTACACACCCCAGCACCACCCATAAATCCATCCTCTCTACCTCCTCCCTACCCGAACCTTCTCCCCTTCCCGTGAGCCAGGCCTCACCCTCACCATCGTTTCCCACTTCCGCACCTACATCGCCACCTGGATGCAGACAACGACCAGTCAAAATTCCCGACATCAACTTGCATTACCAGCCCCCCCCCCGACGAGGCACCACCTTTACGTGGTGGGGGGGGATTGAGTGCCCTTAGGACCCAGAATCCCAGTCCATCGGTGAGCCGGCGAGGGGTCAGACTAGGAGTGCCTCACTCGTCCTTCCATCCGTACGCTCCCATTCCAACGCCCATCTTATCCCAACATCCATATCCTTCACCTGGCCCTACAACACCAACTATACCTACTATGAGCAGGCAGGACAACTTCCCCGGTCCTGCCCTCCAGCTCATTTTTATCGGGGTAGCCGCGCCCCCTCGGCCCGTCCCCCGGGGTTGACGGAGTCCTGGAGGTTGAGGTCCCCCGTCGCACGGTGCTAGTTGTGACGGGGGACCAACACGCCTCTTTGGTCCTGATATCCCGGAGGGGCGGGCGGGCCCGTGGGGCCTCACGCGGGCCAAGTGGCCGGTCGCCTCGGGCCGGGGACCCGGGAATTTTTCCCAGTGTCTGCCGGCCCGGCCGGCTGGGGTCAAGTGGTGGACGGCGCTGGATCCGGGCCGGGGTGGTGAGTCCCTCTCTCCCGGCCGGGCGAAGGCGCCGTCTGCCCCGTATAGCTCCTCGGGCGCCTGGCGTCCTCCCGTCCGCGGGGCCCAGGCGTCCCCCCCGTAGGGCCCCTGTGTGGTGGGGCGCCCGAGGAGCAGAAACCAAGCATACTACATGGATTCGTTCAACACAAAAACCCATCCTGGACCCCGTGGGGACCAGAACACCGTCTTACCCAGTGGAAGTCGCACCACCAACCCGACACCGGCAGAGGCATACCGCCCTACACGTTCTCGGCGCAATCCACCTAGCAGAGATCAGCATCTTGGTCACACCAGTACCACGTCGGCGTCAAGAAAAACTATACCACGCATTTTAATATTTAAATCCATTGACCCAGACAAGACCCTATCATCACTCTCGCCCTTCCAGCGTAAGAGAGGATGTGACCGCTTCGGGACCGTCACGCGCTGTGACAAATTACGGGACGAAGGGATAGAAGTGGAGTTTCAAAATCAAGAGGACGCAAGGAGGGCTTTAGGCATGGACAAGTTCATTTACAGCATACGAACCCCCGATGGCACTAGAGACATCGCCATTCCAATAAAAGTTGAACCACATAATACGAAGAATTTCTGCAAAGGAGTGATCAACTGTTACGATCTAAGGGACGTTTCGGAGGCTGAGATAGTTGACGGATTAACAGAATATGGTGTGGTAGAAGCGCAAAGAATGAAGGTGCGAAGGGGAAGGGAACTCCAACCCACTAATAACATCATCCTCACTTTCAGCTCCACTGACCTGCCATCAGCAGTGCAAGTAGGCTACGTAAGAGTAAAAGTGAGAGTCTTCGTCCCGAATCCAATGAGGTGTTTCCGATGCCAGCGGTATGGCCATACAACTCGATACTGTCGCGGCCGCCCTGCTTGTGGAAAATGTGGATCACCAGATCACACTCTTGAAAAGTGCGAATCGCAGAATATGTGGTGTGTGAACTGTGGTAGGACACAAGTGCCACACACAACCTCTGACAGATCATGCCCAACGTACATCAAGGAAAAAGAGATATTGTCGCTGAAATGCACGAGGAATCTGTCCTTTCGGCAAGCCCGCGAGGCATACGACGAAAACCACCCGAAAGTGTCTTACGCCGAGATGACTCGCGGTAGCCTGACAAACTTTCCACAACAGCAGCCCACCATCACCACGCAGCTGCTTGCCCAACTTAGCACTTTGTTGAGTTCGTTTGGTATTGCTTGTACACCTTCCACGGGATCGGAGACACCTGAGCTGCATCACACAGTTCAGTCGTCTAGGCCGGAGGAGGCCAAAGAAACGTCAACCCGAGAACGACCACGGTCTTCTGAGATCTCAGAGACACAAAAGGAAGGAGACGAGTGGACCCTGGTACAGCGTGCCAAAAAACACTCCAAACTCCCGGATACTCCTTCCACCACACCCAATATTCCCACATCCAAGGTAACCCATCCCGCATCACCGCGATCAATCCCTGCTCCTCCCCTCCTGCTCCTCCCCCTCCTCCCCTTCCCCCTCCAACGTTCTGCTGTACATCATCGAGACGCATCCCTGTCACGCCTCCACCAGTGACACGAGACCCGAAGGCCAGTGTTCGCCAAGCAGCCCCGGACCTGGGACCGGTTGGCCGGGCGAGCCGAAACGCGTCTCCAAGCGTACAGTCGAGAGCCCATGCCACCCAGCTGACAATCCAGTCGACATCGGCACCTCACATTCCACCACCCATCCCACCACGTGGGGGCGATGCTCCGGCATCCCCATCCCCGATCAGAGGACGGAAGCGTGCTCCACCTTGGCAGGAATCCCCTACCGACGGAGCAAGCCCTAGGGGAAGGTCACGGACCCACTCTTGTTCCACGAAGTTCCAGTGACCGCCCTATTAGTCACTCCATCGTCTTAACTCGTTTTAACTGGCTTCTTTTACGGCAATTTTACAGTGGAATTGCCGAGGTTTGAAGACTTCCGTTTTTGATCTTGTGACCGTTTTAAATCGGCACAACCCTGCAGTCATCTGTCTCCAAGAGACAAAGCTGGCACCACAGGACACAGTGAAACTCAAATGTTACCAGGTGTACCGTAGCGATGTACACCCTACACACATTTCGCATGGAGGCGTGCTACTAGCCGTCCACCACAGCATACCAGCACGTGAGCTGGTCCTCCGAACACCTTTGCAAGCGGTCGCAGCGCAGGTTACGCTTGACCACCATTGCATAAACGTGTGCTCCCTGTACCTGCCTCCTGGAACATCATTCCCTACTGCGGAGCTGAAACAGCTACTAACGGAGCTTTCTCCACCTGTTCTGCTACTGGGAGACTTCAATGCCCACCATACTGCTTGGGGATGTTCGGATATCAGCATACGGGGTCGAATCCTGGAAGATTTAATCTTGAACGAGCCACTCTGCCTCCTAAACACAGGTGCGCACACTCATCTGGCGTTGCCATCGGGCCGGACATCAGCACTAGACCTGAGCATAGCCAGTCCTGAACTGGCTCAGCAGTTCGAATGGTCAGTTCATGATGACTGCCTGGGAAGTGACCACTATCCGATATGGCTGACTTTTCGGAGAACCGTAGTTCTGGGAGTACGGCCGCCACGTTGGAACTTAAGGATGGCAGATTGGACCAGTTTCGAATCTCGGGCACAGATGGCTTTTACAACCGACATTGAAAATAACTGTACTAGTGTGGAAGATTTTACATCACGACTACTCCAGTGCGCCAATGAGTGCATTCCACGCACCTCTGGCACCCCACGCCGTATTCCAGTTCCCTGGTGGACCGAGGAATGCAAACAGGCTATCTGCGACCGCAAACGGGCTCTTAAGGAGTTCAGCAAACACAGCACTATGGCTAATATGCTAGCGTTTAAAAAGGCCAAGGCACTGGCTCGACGAACAATACGTGCCGCGAAGCGTGCATCCTGGCGAGAATATATAGGGAAGATTAGCCGAACAACACCAACCTCCGAAGTATGGTCGCGCATGAAAAAGATTGCTGGTCGGTTTAATTCAGTCCCACTCCCGGTCCTCAACATCAGAGGAAATGTCATAACCGATCCAGGCGAGGTAGCCAACCACATTGCTTCCGCTATTGCGAAGCGTAGCCAACCTACCGACCCAAATTTCCTGCAACACCGTGCTCGGTGCCAGAAGGACGAGATCAGTTTTAACACAACTAAACAACTGCACTACAACCTGCCGTTTACTCAAGCTGAGCTTGTCTCCGCACTCAGCCAGTTGAAAAGTGTGTCTGAGGGACCGGACGCAGTACACAATGAAATGCTACAGCACCTATCGACGAGCGCAAAACATATTCTTCTCACCATCTTCAACAGACTGTAGACAAGCGGATGTTTTCCATCAGCCTGGCGGAAAACAATAATAGTACCAATACTAAAGCCCGGTAAAAGCGGCGATGACCCCTCTCACTACCGTCCAATATCGCTCACTTCATCATTGTGCAAGCTGATGGAGAGAATGGTCAGCCTTCGACTGACTTGGTTCCTAGAATCCCAGAACATTTTAACCAACGACCAGTGTGGCTTCCGGAAAAATCGCAGTACGGTAGACCACGTTTTAAAGCTGGACACAGATTCGTGTGGCTTTTGCAAAGAACAAGCATTTGGGGGCAGTATTTTTCGACATTGAGAGCACCTTTGACACCGCCTGGAGACACGGCATCCTGCTTAAGATCCATAAGTACGGACTCCGTGGAGCTTTGAGCATGTTCTTAAACAAATTCATGACAGACAGACAGTTCTGTGTGCGTGTGGGTAACCAGGTTTCAGGTTGGATGCACCAAGTCGAGGGAGTTCCTCAGGGCAGCGTCCTGAGCACTTCTCTCTTTTCTCTTATTATGAACGACATCGGCGACTCACCCCCCTCATCATTTGGACGTTCTCTTTTTGCTGACGACTTTACTATCTGGTTGCACGGCTCGTCACCCCATCTTATGGAGCGACAGCTTCAACTTGCTATTTTCCGCCTGGAGAAGTGGGGACATACAAATGGATTCAAGTTTTCCATAGCTAAGACAGTTGCAGTACATTTCTGTCGACGTAGGCGTAACTGCCCGGACATGGCGTTGAAATTGTACGGGCAAGATGTGCCTACAGCACCAGTGGTTCATTTTCTTGGTGTGCAGTTCGATCATCGTCTTACATACAGAGAACATATCAAAACACTCCGAGACAAATGTTTTAAAGCACTTGCGATATTGAAGTGTATCTCGTACGTCATATGGCGCAGATAGAAAGACACTACACCTGCTGTATCGTAGTCTGATCCGCTCGAAGCTCGACTACGCTTGTTTTGTATACGATGGCGCGTGTGTTACTACAAAGCGAACGCTTGACCCATGCTGCGGTGCGAATAATTGCAGGTGCATTCCGCACCTCTCCCGCGGTTAGCGTGCTAGGTGATGCGCATGAGCCTTCACTATCTATGAGACGCGACATGCTGGGTCTGCGATACGCCTGCAAAATGCGACAGTTCCCGGCACACCCGTCATATCCGGCGGTCTTTGCTCATGACATATATGCTCTTCGTAATCACATTAGGAGAGGATCTCCTTACTGTGTGCGAATGAGGACGCTCCTGGGACGAATGGAAATACGACTACAAGGAATTCGAAAATATGAAGAACTGTCTACTCCTCCGTGGGAGCTGATCTCCCCCTCTATCGATATTTCCCTCGCGGACATGAAAAAACAAGATGTCACAAAAGAGGAGCTACACTCACACTCGCTAGAACATATATCCACAACGTATCATAAACACCTCATCACCTACACGGATGGTTCGAAGATAAATACCGGAGTGCGTAGTGCCTTCGTGAGAGGATCCGTCACAAGATCATTCTCCCTACCGTCACACGCCACGGTCTTCACTGCCGAGTTGATCGCCATCAACAAAGCACTAGTGTTCATCGAAGTTGATGACGAGGTCTTACATGTTATCCTGACTGACTCTCTCAGCAGCCTATTGGCACTGCGTAGTTTTATCCCCAAAACGTCATTGTACGACACATTTTATTGCAACTCACTTCGCTCCATCGTATGGGAAAGCAGGTCTCACTTTGCTGGATTCCAGCACATGCAGGAATCCGTGGAAATGAGCTGGCAGATCAAGCTGCAGGGCGTGCGGCACACGCCCCATGTCGCCGTGCGCTTCCACTTCCTGCTAGTGACTACTACCCTACTATATCATCATTTCTTTTCAGGCAGTGGCAGGAAAGCTGGGACCGAATAGACCTAAACAAATTGAAGCGAATCAAACCACACTTGGAGCTGTGGCCCTCATCACTCAATCGAACTAGAAGGGACGAAGTGGCCATTTGTCGCCTCAGAATTGGTCACACTCTAGCAACACATAGATACTTACTGTGCGGGGACGACAGACCGGAATGTGTGAAGCGTAATGCCGCGCTGACCGTGCACCATGTGCTGGTGGTGTGCACAGCATATGCAGAAGAACGCAGGCGGCACTTCGGATATGAAGCGCATACTCTTGGATTAGTGGACTTACTTGGAAACGATTCACGATTTATATATAACAGAGCAGTTTTGGCTTTCCTCGCGGAGATACGATTTCAAGTAATATATGCACCTGCCTAGGTGACAGCTCACTCCCCAAACATAATTTAATTCGAACGTGACAATCTGACACGTGTCTAAGCAAGTTTGTTATGGGTGCAATATAACCCACATGGGTTGACGCACCCTAAAACCCCAATAATCATCATCATCTCTCTCTCCATGCCGGGCACACGATGATTATACCCCAAAAATATTTCCTCGGGAACTCCGTTTCGAACCGTTGGCTGACGTTTTTAATTTGATTTTTTTTTGGAGGACTTGGATTGTCTACGCGTTACCTGCAGATAACCAGATATCCATTGCTCTGTAATATATTTGTTTTTGCGTCCAGGCTACACATTATTTATCAGGACCTAGCTGATAACCTAGCTGATACTTCGAATCAGCGTCATGTATTGCATAGTTCTCGTATTCTGTGCATGCATGTTTTCAATGTCAATTATTAAAGGCAACAAATGCCTCGCTTTGTCGAGCTGCCATGTTTGCTTCATTCCCGCGTTCCGGTGCCCGTGTCGACGTGACGCGGGCATCACTGTTACGGTGTGGCGATGCTGACGGTGAACAGAAGCTGTCGCGAGGGTAGGCTAGCTAATGGTGTTTCCCCACCGCCTCGCTAATCATCCTACACAAGCCGTGGACTTGGGTGATATGTTGTGAAGGCCAAGGTTCAACGGCGAATCCCCTTGGAAGGCTGCATTATAGGTTACGCGGGATAGGCTTTCCTGGATGTTGCATTTGTCCTCTGTACGCGTGTATGTAGCTTATGTGATTTACAGTAGGGTTCTTGTTTCATGCAATTCCCGGGTTTGCGAGATGCTACTACGGCAAGTCGCGCCGATACGGCAATAAATAAAATTGTGAAGTTTCGTCGCAATCGAAAAACGATTAACCGTGCTTCGTCGCATACGAAGTCCAATTCAATTTAACAAAAAATGTTTACTTCAATGAACTTCTGACTTCTCAGCCGCAATGAATGCGCATGACTAGCGGATATTCATCTGAATGCATCACATAATCTCCTGTCCCTTTTGAGTCCACTGGTGATATTTTCACCGATATCCATCACGAATTGGTGGTGTTAGCCCTCGTCAAGCCCTTGCGCCTGTCATCTACTGGTAGGAATACCAGATTTACACTGAAGCTCATATCGGCATCCAGTTTTTTTGCTGTTATAATCAACATAGTCGCTTTGTATACACTAAGAGGGGCCACCGGTCCTCTCAATCATTAATCTGTCCTCCCCTTAACGAGATCGAAGGTTAACCATGGGGCACGTGAGCGTACTCTGGATGAAAATGGTTTTCGAAGATACTAGCCATCAAAACGTCAACTGGCCCCTGTCCCCAATCAATTTCACACAGTAACACCCAGAAAGGGGAGAGCTGGGAGCATTCGACAGTGAATAACCTATTGATCATTCGAGTCTGGAAATAATAGCGGATCCTGTTAATGTTCCAGAGGCCGAATCCCAACAAACAGAAAAACAGCAAATAAACTATGAACTGTCGTTGCGATGCGATTAATACACCCCTGTCAGTCGGAACACGTGGTGTATGCTTAAATCGCGCCAGCCGAACACATTCAATCGTCGATATCCATGTGTATGTATATTAAACTGTACACACTGCAGCTACTAGAAATGGGGACTTGCGTTACCACAAAGGGCGTGGTGCATAATGCGCTATATCTGTATTTCGCACTAAGGTCACATGTCTAGTAGATTAAACGACCAAACACTGCCGCTGTCACCTGTTGCAATTACGAAGTTATGCAGTTGCCTTGCCGGTGCCACCTTCACAACCTACAGGGTGAACTGGCTGTTTCGTCATATTTGGTCAGTGCGTGGCTGTTGGCCTATACCAAAACAATACCACGTTCAGACAAATTGTTGACAACATGTCAACAATTTCGCTCGCCGTGGCAACATCGTTTATCCACGTCCGGTGTAACGCTCCCAGGGACCGCTGTTTATTTCCAATCCTAACTTAAACCCAACAGGTTTCTCACTGTCAAAAGCTTCCAACTCTCCCTCCGTTTGCCAAAGCGAGCATCCCTGCTACAAAAGCAGCATTTGTGACTGCGGTGGCAGCGGGAATAACAGCAACGGAAATAAGATGCCAAAACGAGCAGGAAGAACAGAAATGAGCACCGGGAGCAACAATTTCAGGAGCAGGCTTACTCAGCACAGCAAATACAGTAGGAGACCCAGGCTGACACCACCGATTCATAATGGATATCAGGAATAGATGAAGAGGTCGGCTAAAAGTTGGTAGAGCTGTTGGATATTCGAGACGTGACCAGTTAATGAGGTGAAGGTTGATAGAACTTTGACACCAAGACAGCGGCCGGCTTGCGAGCGGTGCAATCTTGGTGCCGTGAGCGTGACCGAGTGATGAGTTTGCAGGACGGTCGAGCTTAGGCAGCTCTACAGCATTCGCCACCTGTCGCCGCCCGGATCGGATGTCTGTGCGTCGGTGTTCGCCGCCTGTGTCCTGCGGACAGCAGCAGGTCGGTCGGACTCGGACGTCGGTGTTCGCCGCCTGTGTCCTGCGGACAGCAGCAGGTCGGTCGGACTCGGACGCACGCTACGATCACGCTACTATCACGCCCCGACGCCCTCCGCCCGCACTTGACCGATCCCTAGAGACGCCGCCCCTCGGGACGTGCTTCCGGACCGCATCTAACTTAAGCGCTGATAATGACATTCCATGTGCACCTGCAGCATCTGCCGTCTTCAGTTCAAATTTGTAGACGTAGTGCGGCCTCGTCGTGAGCAACTCAATGCTATTTTGGAAGTGGGGGTGAAGGCTAGTCCACGTTCTGTGTAGTTTTTCTTTATAGTCGTAATAGTCTGTATGGGCGTTATAATTTGACGACAGCAGAGTCCATCTTGAGGAAAGAACAGCATGATCTCAGTTTGGTATGTATATGTTGTAGCTACCCAGAAAGGCGGCACTTTTGAGGTTTAGGGACATTACTCTCTGCCCTGTTCCAGGTTACAATGACCTTTGATGGCCTTGACCTGAACTTTAAATTTGTACAATATATGCAACACAGGTGCATAAGGAGGTATTGAAAGTTGCCTGTGTACTCATTCGGTCGTTATTCCGGAAAACAAATATGAGGTGGGCTCGAAAGACACTCCTCCCCCCCCCCCGCCAGCCGGTTAAGGGTTAAAATTCACCTCCCTAACGTTTTTTTTTGGTAGAGCTGAGTTCTGCAGCTGATCATCTTTGCCGTATGTGCTCATGCACTAAGCATTCTTCCTTACTATGTGATCTTTCTGAATGCAAAACTGGATGCAATATTTTTCAATGGTCGGAAACATGGTCCGGAAAAGGGGATGTTGGATGGTGGACGAGGTTGGAAAAACAGCACTATTTTTGGCGCACAAAGTAAAAAGGCACAAGTCCCCTTTAGGCTCATTTAGACAGCAAATTTACCATGACAAATGTCCGAACGAGTTGACCTCACCTCAGGTCATTTAGTCGTGCTCTCAGATTAGGCCAGTTAATCAACACAATTTATATATAGAGGTCAATGAGCGCAGCAGAAAGTGGATCGAAATGTGCCAAAGGTGCCTTCGTAAATGGTGTGGGAACTCGCGGATATAGAAAGTCGGTAGCATGATTAAAATGGGGAAGTTTTTCGGCGTCTTCCATTTTCTAGTTGGGCGTAACAATCATCATGTCGTCATGGGACGGTACATCGAGAGAGCATGCTGGTAATGGTGATGAGATGTCCATTGCGTTGGCTCCACTCAAAGTACCACGAGTAACCATTCAGCGACTGGTACCTCAAACCGAATAGTGAGTTGATTGGACCTGCTTACTGGCCTCGGCGATCGCGTCGTGGAACCATCTCCCACTGCGCTGTGGCCAATCGAGTCGGTGGGCTGCCCGCCGCGATGGCCTTGCACGCCTGTGTTGGAGCGGCGCCAGCCGCAAAACAATATGCAAAGTGTGGAGGCCGAAGTGGAGTACGAAACGCACAGCGACGTCCGGCAGCCGGTGTAGTCGTGGCCCACACGCGTGCGGACCTGTGAATCTGCACACGCCCAACCCCGAGCAGTACCAGGTAGGTGGTCCGGTGCATTAGTTTGATTGCTCTGCGTGCTTGTCTGCGCATGGTATGTTCATGTATTAACCGTGGCCCGTGCAGGTGAAGCGGTTGGTGCAACACCTCCAGGATTGTTTGGTGGCCACGCAAAGCGACATGCGATAGCTCATCGCCGTTCGGTACGGTTGGTGTGGCATCCTTTGCCGACCTTAACGGTTCACAAATAATGGGCGCTGAATGAGCGTGTAGTCGGCGCACTCTTAAGCCCAAATAATCAATCATTCGCATCGAAAAAGAACCGTCATATCCGGTCGTTAACCTGTGACGTCACAGGGAGAATATGGCTGGCCGTTATTCGCCGAAATCACGAACTGTCGGCAATTCACGACACATTGCCTTCATACGGCTAATGTTGGATGCCGTGGGGTAATGGGACAGCTCGTCTGACCTGCTTGCGTAGGGCATTAACTTTCAAAGGCAGTGTGCCAAGGATTATTTTCTGCCAGAGTGTCGGGAGAAGAAAATTATGCCTGAAATGGTGGTGTAAGAGTGAACAATTAACAACTTTGGAAAGTAATGGGCATAATTGTAACAATGTGGAATGATGAGCACTGGCACTCTGCACCTAATACATGAGTGCTGATTTCTTCTTAACCTGGGAGCACATTACCACGCAAGTATTGCAGGAATGATGTATTAGAGCTGGATGGGATGCAGGGTTTCTCACAGCATTCAGGCAAGTTTTCATTTCTCTTAGTTAACCAATCGAGGCCCAAATGATATCCAAATATGACTAGGCACCCAATTATTGGCTAGCCATATCATACATACATACTTCAATATCAGCACATGCCATAGGTATGGACACGGTTGTTCTTTTTATGAAGTGCCAAGTTCGCAAGGGACTGTTCCTTCAAATGCTGCCAATACAGCTAAAAATAAAATGTGTGCTAGTTTCGTCGCGATTCAACAACGTTTAACCGTGTCTCATCGCACTGCACCAACTAACAAAAATCGTGAATTTAATGAACTAGCTTTTCGACGGCACTGAAAGCGCGAAGCTCCACTGTATATCCACATGCATGTTCCTCTGACTCTCCTGTCTCTTCTGAATCCGCTGGTGCTATTTACATGGATATTCATCACAAACTGGTGGAGTTAGCCTCGTGGAGTCCTTACTCCTGAAGCATGCGCTGGTGGCGCTATCTTTTGATAGGGATACGAACTTCTCTCGGAAGCTCATTTCAACGTCCAGTTCTTTGCCGCCATACTCAAACTGCCATGTGAAAGGCCTGCAGGAGCAATTGTCGACTTATAACCAGGTTTCTAAGCCATGTTATAGCCTTCCTCCCTCCTCTTTCCAGCTCTTCCAACTCATTTCACCCTCAATTGAGCTTCGACAGGCGCCAGCCAACGCCACGGCGCAGCTGGAGACTGCCTGCTGCGCTGCTGGATACTATTTTTAGCCGTATTGGTACAATTTGAGTGTTTAAGCCCTTGCGAACTCGGAAATTTAACAAATATGAACAAGAACACAAGTTAGGTAGCGAATAATCGCCAACTTATCGTCTGCTTCTCATCATCTTTTCATGTATTTTCATCCATCACGAGCATACATGATAACAACGAGTGGCATTTCAGTGTTGAGGCAAGCGATGTTCCGGAAGCCGGAAATTAGGGCTCGGACATGCGCAGCATGACCGCAGGCCTCCGTCTAAAGCATTGTAGCCACCTGAGTTCCTCACATCTGGAGGCAGACTGTTCCACGTCCGGCAAGCTCTCGCTATGAAGGAGCGCCGCGTGAATTCTGTGCGGCATCGTGGTACCTGGAGCTCACCGTTAGCCGTGGCCCTGGCGCTCCGTTGCGACACAGTTTAGCGACAGTTCAGTTGACCGCCAATGCGTTCTGAGCTCGTAAACTGATTCATCATCTTGAAAACTGAGTGAACATCGGCCTCGGTCCTCCAATTTGAGCCATCCTAATTATTTCAACGATGGCGACACATGATCCCGTTAGTGCAAGCCGGCGACAATCCTTGCACCGAAGTTGGTGCATGTTTTACGCGCCGTTTCTGGGCTCTGTTACAGCTTCCTCGGAGAGACACACAGTATCTAATGCGATGGAACACGAGTGCGTCAATGAACTGTCACGTATCACGTGACAGTTCAATTCATCACGTGACAGTTCATCACGTATCAATCACGTACTGTAATGTGAGACAACGTATGACGCAGTCTAGTGAGTCCAATAAATATGCGGTTACACAGACGCACAACCGTAGGTACATGCACATCCCAGCGCAGGTGTGAGTCAATTTTGCACACCAACAGACTTCGTGGGTACTATTTCCAACATGCTAAGGCGACCAGAGAACCCAACTGGCGTATGCTGTCCAGAATATTGAAGAACAACACCTCATTTTTTTAGATATTTACTTTTAGTCGATTTAGAATGAATCAGGTAACGGCAACTGCCAGTGATATATTGAATTATTGGCTAATGGCTGTGATTTCGTTTCGCGTTCCGGAGTCGAGGAACTGGACATCATCGGCATACATAACAATCTTGCCGTGCAGGATATATTGTGCGGGGTCACTGGAGAATATTAGTAACATGACCGGGCCCAAGATCGAGTCCTGCACCACACCATGTGCTATCGACAGAGGGCTAGAAACCTCCACCGTTTGCGATCGGCCCTGAAGCCACGCGCGGAACCAGACGGAGTTGACGCCGTCCCATCCGAGCTTGTACATGAGGCTACTATGCTCCACGATGTCGAACTCCCTTGAGGTGTCGGCTGTAACCAGAGGAGTGATATCGCCTTTATCGATCTTGAGAGTGGCGTGGATGGCCGTGTCTAGCAGAGCCGCGGCGCAAGGTGGACAGGCCGGGCCGGAAGCCGTACTGTTTGGGGCGCAGTAGATGATGACTAGCCAGATAGTCTATCAATTGTGCACAGACGACACGCTCACAGATTTTTCGACCGCTGGCAATATCGATTTTGGCTGGTAGTTGTGTGTGTCGCTTGCATTACTACTTTTGTGCATAGTGCTACATCGTCGTTTTCCATGACGGTGGCAGCTCACAGCTTGTGATGCATGAGTTGATGATACTTAGTTGGTGCGGCTCAACCACGCTAAACGTCATCTTCAGCATCTGGTTGGTGATGCCATCAGCTCCGGACGCTCGTGAGCCACCCATGCGCTGCAGCGCCTTTGACAGCTCTGACGTCACAGGATACGGTGTGAATGCGCCGCTACAGGCACGTGGTGGCCTCGGACAGAGGGGCTCTCCGGGCGGCGCCGTCGCAAGATCAGCAGCTGCCGCGGCACCAACGCCTGCGAAATGTCGGTTGAGCCGTTTCTGCCAGTCAGGCGGTTGAATGGTTGTGCCAGGCTCTTCTATCCTTGACTTGCTGGAGGCGATGATGAATTTACGAATGTCCTTCCACGGCGTGGGAGCACCAGCAGTCTGGAAGTATTCTGGGCATGCGTGATGTTGAGCCGACTGGAATGCGTTCTTGTGCTCATGGTAATTCCGCTGGGCTTCTTCGCTTCGTGCTGCATCTCTGTGCTCGCGCGCCTGTTTCAGTGCTGCCCTTGCTGTATGGACGTCATCATGCTGCAACCAAGGCGACGATCGGTGCTCAGCTTGATTTGACGAAGCGGCATGTGATGGTCGATTATTGGCTGCCATGCAGTCAGCCATGCGTCCCACTTGTCCGAGGTGGTGGTCGCTTGATAAATGGCGGACCAGTCGGCCAACAACAGATCCAGGCGCAAAGCGTTTTGATCTAAGTGTCTTGTCGAGCGGATCGTAATGACGGTGGGCCGTGGGCGACACCCGTCAACTGTGACAGATGAAGCAATGACGTTATGAGTGCTGAAATCTGTGTGAGTGACTCGAACTTCTGTGGTCAGGTCAGATCGATTTGTGATGAGATGATCGAGGAGAATCGGGCTGTCTCCTTCTCACGTGGTGAGTGTGTGACGTTGGTTATCAGTTGGGTGAGGGACAGGTCGCAGAGCGTACGCAGATAAGCCCGCACACCTGGTTTGTCGGGCTGTAGCACGTCAAAGTTGGCGTCTCCGAGAAGAAAAATGGTCTTACCCATGCTTAGAACGTGTGCCAGCTGATCATGCAATTCCTCATTGGCCGGTCACTGCTCTATTTGGGGAACGGTAGACAGCTCCAATGACAACTGATGTTAGATCAGTCACAGTGATCCATAGTGACTCGAGAGGTGAGTTCGGTGTAGGCACCCACAGTGGCTCAACAATGAGACGATTGCGGGAGATATTAGCGACTCCACGCCGGTGCGAGACTTCCTTCCGCCTGATATTGAAGCCAGGAAAGATGAGGGTGTTGTCGTTCGTATCCACGGAGAGCAGTGTCTCGGTGGCTCAGAATACGTCAAATTCCTCAGTCGATATCAGTTGGTGGATGTCGTTTAGGTGTTTGGTCAGCGAGCTGACATTCCCGTGGTCAATTTTGAGTAGACGGCAACGTCTCTGTTGCTGGACTTTACCGGCGTTCCGCATTTGACGAAGCGTCAGTCGCGGAGGCTGCAAGAGACATCGGCTGAATGTTCGCCGTGGAGGCGGTATCGCACCCGCAGTGCTTTGTTCAGCGTAACGAACATGAACGATGCAGCGAAGTTAACTGCCGACGAAGGGTGGAGAATCGTTTTCAAAGTTGTTGTGACCTAGGCGGTGACCAAGGCTAGATTTTCCGAAAGTGACCCCCTCGCATTTTTCATTGCTGTTCTGATTTGCCCTACTAATATTTGCCGTTTCCACGAAAAAGCTGAATAAATGACATGCTACATGCAACCTCTGACCTTTCATGTGTTGTTTTCATGCAATTGAGGAATTTTCTCGCCTCTCAGGTACAGTGCACAATAAAAGTGCACTGTACCTGGTACTATATATATATGGTACTATATATATATAGTACCATATACTGAGCAACGTCAAACCGTCTTGTATCTTCAAAATGACATGAGATACCAAAGTGACATTTGCTACGACAAAGCGCATGACACCTTGGTGTGAGTATGTAATTGATTCATGCTTTACGCTCTTGTAGGCTTTGTGTAATTCCGTAAAACAATGCTTTTTATTCACCCGCTCGACTCGGGTGGTGTTTGCCTGAGTGCGGGCTTGCTCGCTGCGCGCTAGATGCCCCGTCCGGCTCCGCTCACCCTCGGGGCTGGTCATATCGTATGGTATCATGTGCAGAGGGTGCATTCCGATGCGATCTGTGCATGCTAACAAGCCCGGTCAGACTGGCTAGGTACTGCAGCCAGATAATGGCTCGCTGTGCGTGATGGGATGTGGTCTTTTCATAATACCTGTGCCACGACGAGTAATGACGCTTCCCGGTGTATTGGCGATGCCACCAGAAAGGGAGAGCTATTTTAGCTCGCCCCGTCTCCAGCCAAGGCTGTTGAATGCCATGAATGCTGGCTTGCCAGTTTATGGAAGAGGTGTCAGCATATTTGTACCACAGGGAGGCCGCTGCTACAGACATGGCTGGGGAGCTGAGCTTCACTTAATCTAATTACCAAGGCTTCTGCCAACAAGGCTGCCAAACAAGGCAAAACAAGGCTTCTGCCAAAAGCCTTGTTTGACAAAACTGACATGGAAGAATCTATGATTTTCGAAAGTTGGGCATGACTAAGGTGACCATTCCCAACCAAACGGATCACATAAGGGAGGATCTGCAACGCAAATTATGCATGGAGACTACATCTCTCCCTCCCACTGATAATCTCCTGGTTCACGGGATCCGCTAAGTGGCAAACTACGCAAGGCCGATGAAATGCAGCACATTCACACGAGCCGATTCGCACGGGTGCTGATCTTTCTGGGCGCATGAGGAAAATCGTAGTGAAAGTGCAAAATCCGATACTTCGGAACATGGGTGCATGCACTGTAAAACAAAGACACTGGAGGTGGAGGGGGAGGGGGGTGGACAGATCCCCCAAAATACCGGACCAAACCCAGCAATTCGTACGATGAAGTATGTTGTCTATCGCTGTACAGATATTGGCCTTAAGCCATCATAATATTCCGGTTCATTGGCCCTCTCAACCTACATTTTTGTTTTGGGGGCGGGGGGTATGCGTCACGTCTCCCCGCTCTAAGTATATCTATTTTGGTATGGGAAGTCCAAAACTATTCGGAGACCCCCCCCGACGAGGCACCACCTTTCCGTGGTGGGGGGATTGCGTTCCCCAATGACCCGGCGACCATCTTACCGGCGAGGGGTGAGACTAAGAGTGCCTCACTCGTCCTTCCATCCATACGCTCCCATTCCAATGCCCATCTCATCCCAACATCCATGTCCTTCACCTGGCCCTGCAACACCAACTCTCCCTATCATGAGCAGGTAGGACAACTTCCCCGGTCCTGCCCTCCAGCCGCGCCCCCTCGGCCCGCCCCCCGGGGTTGACGGAGTCCTGGAGGTTGAGGTCCCCCGTCGCACGGTGCTAGTTGTGACGGGGGACCAACACACCTCTTTGGTCCCGATATCCCGGAGGGGCGGGCGGCCCGTGGGGCCTCACGCGGGCCAAGTGGCCGGTCGCCTCGGGCCGGGGACCTGGGATTGGTTCCAGTGTCTGCCGGCCCGGCCGGCTGGGGTCAAGTGGTGGGCGGCGCTGGATCCCGGTCGGGGTGGTGAGTCTCTCTCTCTCCTGGCCGGGTGATGGCGTCGCCCGCCCCGTATAGCTTCGCGGACGTCTAGCGTCCTCCCATCCCCGGGACCCAGGCGTCCCCCCAGTTGGGCCCCAGCGTGGTGGGACGTCCGCGAGGCAGAAACCAAAACACACTACATGGCAACCAGAATAACCAAAAACGCCCCTGGCCCCTCTCGTAGGGGCCAGACCAGCCCCCCACTCGCGACGGGTGGGGGCTCCCCTAACACAGACAGCGGTGCTAACGTTCCCCCTGCACCTCGTGTCCTCATTTTCAGAGGAATAACGAGGAGTCTTCCTCTCTATCTCCATTTCAACGACGAAACGGATGTGACAGGTTTGGGATGATTGCTAGATGTGAGAGGTTGAAGGATGGTGCTTTGGAGGTGGAGTTTGTGGTGTCCAAGGAGGCCGAGATTGCCTTGAGGGTATCTGAGTTTGTGTACAGTGTACGGAGAGGTGACACGAGAGTGGATGAGAGTATTGGAATTAAAGTAGAACCCCATCAAACAAAAAACACATCTCGAGGAATAATAAACTGCTATGACCTGAGCGGCGTACCAGAGGACGAGATAGTTGATGGACTGTCCGAGTTTGGAGTCACGGAAGCGAGAAGGATGAGGGTGAGAAGAGGTGCGGATACAGTTCCGACAAATAACATAATTTTGACTTTTAACGGAACAGACATACCATCAGAAATACGTGTGGGGTACGTGCGTGTGAAGGTGCGTCTCTTCCTCCCCAACCCAATGCGTTGTTTTAGGTGCCAGAGATTTGGGCATACGACTCAATTTTGTAGAAATCGCCCAGCGTGTGGTAAGTGTGCCTCGAATGACCATATTTTCGAGCATTGTACTTCCTCGACCCCCCATTGTGTGAACTGTGGGAGAGAACAAAGCCACCACACTTCTTCTGACCGATCTTGCCCGTCCTACTTGAAAGAAAAAGAAATCATAGCAATCAAACACACACAAAAAACAACCTTTCGGGAAGCAAGAGACTTATACGACCAATCCCATCCCAAAACGTCCTACGCTTCGAAATTAAAATATACACCAGGCCTTAGTCTGACACCTCCGCAACACTTACAGCCCGAAAAGGCCTCGGATCTCATCTTTCAACTGACTGCCCTCCTTCGAGCCTTTGGTGTGCCTCTTGCGTCTCCGGTGAGGCAGGGGCGGTCCACCCAAAGCGTTGCCGAGGGAACCATAGCGCCACCCACCACCAGTGAAGGCGCTGACGAACCGTCTGAGGCCTCATCCCGAACAACACCTAGGGGTGGGGAGTGGACACAGGTCCAGCGGTCTAAGAGACCTGCTAGATCCCCTCCACCCATGCCCAGCCCCTGCCCATCCACCACGAATCCCCCGCCTCCCACTCCACGTCCTCCCTCCAATCCCCCCTCGCCTCCCCCACGTACCGCCACCACCTCCAAATCCCTCCTCTCCACCTCCTCCCTCCCTGAACCCTCCGCCCTTCCCCCGAGTCAGACCTCGCCCTCACACTCAACCTCTACTTCCGCACCTCCATCGCCGTCTCGTAGTACAAACCGACCCTTTCAAATACCCGAGGCTAGGCTTACTCATCAAGAAGCTGAAAGGCGAGCTCGTGAAGCGAAGCGAGCGCAGCTCATCGATATGGAGAAGGCCCGAGCGATGAGCCGCCAAGGGGCTGACAAGGCTCCACCCCAAAGGCCGGCCACCCCGTCGCCACGACGGCGAGTGGAGGGACCGGCTTCCTACAGCATGGGTCCTCCCCCACCCCCACCCCGACTGGGCTCCCAGAAGCGAGGCCTGCCGACGTCTGGCTCTCCGCCGGACCAAGGATCGCCGAGCTCCCGCCCTAGGACCCAGTCCCTTGGACCGAGTGCCGGTGTGCCCTCTGATGCACCGGCTAGTTCGTGGGCTCCGTTAAGCTCGTCGTGAACTGTCCTGTTTACCTCCCTTTTTGAAATACACACAACATTTTACATACGCTACACGTTGTCAACCCATGCACTCACTGTTGCTACAATGGACCCTTAGGTCTGTGCGATTGTTCTGTGATAGTAACTGTGATATCTCTACATACCTACTCTAACTCGTTTTAAATGGATCCGCCTCGGTCCATTTTACAGTGGAACTGTAGGGGGTTGAGGACCAGCATCGAAGAGCTGCATCGAAGAGCATCGAATCGCCACTCTCCGGCAGCTATCTGCCTGCAGGAAACGAAGGTGACACCAGACTACTTGTTCAACCTCAAATGCTACTCTGTTTTTCGAAAAGATAATCCCTCCGACACAATTGCACACGGTGGTGTGCTGCTGGCTGTCCACCACAGCGTCGCAGCGCGGGGCTTAGTGCTCCACGCCAAATTGCAGTCGGTTGCAGCAAGAGTGCATTTTAACCACCGGGTTATATCTATTTGCTCGCTTTATCTGCCGCCCGGTTCTAGGTTCCCATCCAGTGAGCTTCGACACCTGATGTCTGAGCTCCCCCACCGGTCTTACTGCTAGGCGACTTCAACGCCCACCACGGCATGGGAATGTGATGACATTAATACACGTGGACAGCTATTAGAATCATTGATGCATGATGAATCGTTATGCATTTTAAATACCGGAACCCCGACCCATTTTACCCTGCCCTCCGGCCGTACCTCGGCGTTGGACCTGAGTCTATGCAGTCCACAACTCACCCAACTTTTTGACTGGACCGTGGCCGATGACCCCCACGGCAGCGATCATTTCCCACTGTGGTTGAACTACGAAGATGGTGTTGTACTTGGAACGCGACCACGCCGATGGAATTTTAGGAAGGCTGACTGGTCAAAATATGAAACATAACTGGAGGATATTTTTTCCGTATCGCCTGGCGATGCACCTGTGTCGATGGAGAAATTTACGAACGTTCTGGTCCAAACCGCCACTGACTCCATTCCTCTTACTTCTGGCGCTCCTCGTCGCACACCCGTCCCGTGGTGGACGGAGGAATGTCGCAAGGCAATCAGGGCAAGACGCCGCGCCTTCAGAGCTTTTGACAAGTCTTGTAACACGGTCAACCTCATCGCCTTCCGACAGGCTAGGGCCTTCGCACGGCGAACTATTCGAGAGGCAAAGCGTACCTCGTGGAGGGACTACGTTAGCACGCTAAATCGCACCACACCCGTCTCAAAAGTGTGGTCTAGAATGAAGCGAATCGCTGGCAAATTCAGCTCTTCCCCTCTGCCAGCACTACGGGTTGGCGGTTGTGACGTCACCAACGTGGTCGACGTGGCCAATGAGATGGCCCACACAATATCTAGTCGATGTCGGTGCAACAGTGGAAACGATGTATTCGCACGCCGCAAAGCAGACTGTGAGAGAAAGTCATTGAACTTTTCCACTCCTAAAAGGTTATGCTATAACGAACCATTCACCATGGATGAGTTGCTTTCTGCCATTAGAACCCTTCGAAGCGTTTTTGAAGGTCCCGACCAAATACATAACGACATGCTGAAGCACATTCCATCACGTGCACTTACTACTCTGCTGAAGACCCTGAACTCCCTCTGGGTCAATGGCGACTTTCCACCAACCTGGCGTGAAGCTATTATGATCCCAATTTTAAAGCCCGGCAAGGATAGCCTAGACCCGATGAGCTACCGACCAATATCATTAACATCCTCACTCTGCAAACTGATGGAGAAAATGGTTAATGTGCGTCTGACGTGGTTTCTGGAACGATATGGCATTTTAAATAATGCACAGTGTGGTTTTAGGAAAAACCGCAGTACTGTCGACCATCTTCTTACTCTTGACACCGTGGTACGAGCAGCCTTCCATCAAAATCGTCACGTTGGTGCAGTGCTCTTTGATGTTCAAGGAGCATATGACACCACTTGGCGCTGCGGAATTCTCATGAAAGCATTCAGGTATGGAATCCGTGGCTCCATGGGACTCTTCCTCCAAAACTTTCTGTCAAGACGAGTTTTCCGTGTACGTATTGGAAACCACCTGTCGGAGAGATATCCGCAGACGGAGGGGGTACCCCAGGGCAGTGTACTAAGTGTTGCACTGCTTGCCATCATGATTAATGATATATGCGAGTCCCTTCCTCGACAGATTGGCAGGTCTCTTTTCGTGGATGATGTTGCAATTTGGTGCTGCACATCCAGTGCACCATCGATGGCCCGGCAGTTGCAGCTAGCAGTAACCCACTTAGAAAACTGGAGCTCTGAGAACGGGTTTCGGTTCTCGGTCGAAAAAACCGTTGGGATACATTTTTGTCGGCGTCGTCGAAGCTGTCCATACCAAACTATCCAGCTGTATGGGGACCCCTTCCCCCCCCCGCCCCCCCCCCTTTTTTTAGAAATTTTTTTAAAACCTTTTTTTTCCAAAAAAAAAAATTTTAAAGCACTTTGGGAGAAGTGTTTTACATCGCTAAACCTACTGAAGATGGTTGCACGCACGTCCTACGGAGGAGACAGAAAGAACCATGCTGCTGTTATATCGTTCCCTCATCCGAGCAAAACTGGACTATGCATGTTTTGTATATGACAGTGCATGTGCACATAGACCGGAGCGTCAGAAGGCTTTTTCGGAATTTCCAATCGGCACTGGTGGTATGACTTGGCCAGATATATGTCTAGCCAGGATACGTTCAAAAATGTTGAAAAAAATTACGTTTACCTTTGCCAACTAGTCGCCGAACGAAACCATGCAAGTTGACTCCCGGCGTTGAAGTCTCCGGCGGAATTTCACATCTAGTGCCCTTAGGATCTCGAGAACTAAGAAATATAGAGAGATGCGGTTTTCACCTGCGGGTAGGCCTATCCGTAGGTTAACGTTTTGGTCCCCTAAAATGTTTACCTAACTCACACGGTTGACCTGCAAGGTCAGGTCAAAGTGGCAAAAGTGGGTCATTTGGCGAAAATCGGCTGTTTGAGGTCATATCTTGGTACACATTTAGTCTAAGTGTAACAAATGATGTTAATGATGCAATGGCCTAGTTTATACGCATTTATAACAAAGAGATTGAAGGTCAAGTTCGTACTCAGTATTTCGCATAGTCTCAGGCATAAACAGTTTTGTTTGAAAATGTTATTGTTTACATTTCCTGATCACATAATCCGCTATCAGTGCACGGTAGAGCTTCAACGAATTGTATAATGATAGATCACTAAAGATTGTTTATACAATACAGGTATGCACGTGTATTGGTTCACATTTGGATACATTTGCACGGGTGATATGCAAAACAAGCTCTCGTTACATGCATACAAAACAAATTATCACATACAGCGATGCCAAGAGCAGCCAACAGACAGGGAATTGGCCGATGTTGTAGGCGGGACATATCGCGAACTAGTTCACGGCCATTCGAAGAAGTCGCGTTTGCTCTCCATGAGTGGTAAGTCTGATCTGGATCGTGCCCTCGAATGAATGAAGCGATGACGGGCATCGTGGCCAACTTTTTTGGCAGATGCCTGTGTGACCTCAGCCACCCACCTCTCTACGCTCTGTGAGTGACAGGGAACATCTGCGAACGTGATGGGCGCATCCGCTGCGGCGCAGATAGCCGTATCACTGAGGACCATTGTGAGCGGCGGCTCTGTCAGCGCCACGGCTTCCCACTGCACCAACTCTTTCAGTGACGATGCACCAAGATTGACATTATCCCTAGGAGGCTCAAATTTCCTAACATCCGCAGCATTCGCTCTACCCTCACGACAGGCCATGATCTTAGCAACAGCAAACTTCCGTACTTCCTCATCAGAGTCCGCCAGCATTGAGATCAGCACGTTTTCATGGTGAGCCCAGAAGCTGTTCCAGTTCAGAACGGCGTGTGTTACCTTCCTGTCCTTTTCGGGTAGCCCTTTAGACAGCTGCACCAAGAAGAGGAAGTTTTTTGCCCCGTCACTGACATTTTGGAACTTCCTGAACCTGAACCAGCCTGGAACGTATTGGTTCAGAATGAAAAATACTACGCGACGCAACGCGCTCCACGGCTTCTTGGTCGACACATACAGTCGTAGGATGCGGTTGGCTAAAGTAACCCACCTGGCGTTGTGCAGAGTTCCGGGCTCCATAGTCAGAAGCGTTTTCTCGAACTCAGATGGTCCTTTCTGCACGGCGATGCTCAGTTTGTAGAGGTACCTTTGATCATGACTGATCGTGTTCTCTACTTCTGGCGGCATTTCTTCAATCAGGCCGGGTACAGGTTTGAAAGGCGTCATAGGCAGTTTCGTGAGATCCTGGCTGATTGACACTCCCATTTTGCCCTTATAAGATGCCGGACCACTCGTTTGTCCATCCGCATTTAGAAACACGTGCTTCATCGTCAACTCATTCATATGCAATCCGCATATCGCGTGCTGCAGCGGTCGGCCCAAAGCTAGTTCTATCCGTCTGTTGATCCCGCGGTGTGACCCCGTATTTACGGCAGTTCCATCCGATCCGATGACTACCGGCTCCGCGTCTATGTCGGTGATGACGGACGTGATAGCTGCTGCGATGTCTTTCGCTTCATGACTCTCTGGTGTGACGTGATCGATATATCTGTGTCCAGGTTCAGCTACAACTACTTCGTGGGGTTCTTTTATCTTCCGAATTTTACCGTCTTCGGTGATCAGGCTGGTGTCGTTTCGCCCGTCATAGAAGATGCCGATGATGTTGTTCTCTTCTCGGTTCTGCCTCCGTCTTGTTTCTACCTCGTCTTCTCCCCACTTCTTTCGCTGTCGTCGTAGCTTACTACGGTCGACCAGGCCACTCAGATTTTCCTGTGTCACAATTCCGTAGTCGACCAGCGCAGCGTTCAGCAGCGCCGATCCTGCGCGGTCCGATATTCCAAACCGGTCACACATCCGATAAAAATTCCTCAGTTCGTGTCTGTTCCGCTTGACATCGCGCCCTCGCGCTTGGTTGGTGTAGGGGTCGACGGCAGGCTCTGTCACTACGCCATCGTCGTCATCTTCGTCGCCTTCGTCTGCATTCATGTCTTCATCACGATCGGAATCCACCTCCTTCGACCCTGATGACGCAGCCTTTTGCTTCGCAGCTGATTCCTCCGACCTACTTTTTTCCTCATCTTCTTCGTTCCTTTCGTGTCCACTGCATGCGATATTATCAGCTTGCGTTCTGTCCGCTGATCTTTTATGAAGGGAACTTCTAGGACAGGGATCCTCATCCCTGCAGGACAGGAAGAGCACGGCTTGTTGTCTTTCAGGTCGCATTGACAGAGCAGAATATCGAACAGTTCGTCTTTCAGAGAATCAGAAACCTTGTGGAATGCCAAGCCACGCTTCTCCGCTTCCGTCCACTTTATGAGCTGTCGCGCACTGTCTCTCAGTTTCAGAATCTTTTTCACGATCGATTTGGGTTTTAAAACATTGCTTCTCTCCAGTGCATACCCGTCGCCTTCAGTTTTAACCACAGGTGTTTCTCGCTGATGTTTATGTATGCTTTATGCTAAACTGAACGGCGCTTGAGCGATCCCATATCGCCAAGATCTTTTCCATCACAACGTTCGCGACCGTTACACCCGGAGCACGTTTTCCGAGCTGATCTTGGACCAGCATGAAGTATCCAAGCACTTCACTTTTCCAGGGAAGGCGGGTTTCTTTCAGTTCCAACGGACCGACTGTAAGCACGGGATGCTTTCGTTCCGTACTGCGCGTTCGATAATCGGCCTGAGCCATAACTTTAAACGTTAACTATTGCTCAGAATTATTATTTGATATGTCGTGCAGTCGTGCACACTTGAACATGTAACGGATGTAAGAATCTAAAACAGAGGGTGGGTTGTATGAGACAGGCACTTGGCAGGTATAGGTACTATCATGTGAAACACATTCATTGGATGGAACTCAGAAACACATGGTTGGACAAACTTTGTGCAGAATGCGATAGTTGGGATTGGAGTTAAAATGTCGACATAGGTATCTACCAGTTTAAGTCGCTATTATCAGTTGTTCGTTTGTGGAGGCCAAGAAAAAGATATTTATCATATTGACTGCACTTGGCTCTGGCGGCTGGCCGGAAAACTTACGGGTGATGAGTTTATACTCGACCTTGAACCCAATTTTGTTATAAATGTGCACACATTAGGCCATTATATCATGCATGTTGTTTTTACCGCAGATAATACGATTTCTGTGAAGCTTGGACCTCAAACACGCTGAAATTGGGCCGATTTTCGCCAAATGACCCACGTTTGCCTCTTTGACCTGACCTGGCAGGTCAACCATGGGAGATAGGTCAACATTTTTCAGGACCAAAACGTTAGCCTATGGGTAGGTCCACCCGCAGGCGAAAGCCGCATCTCTCTCTATTTCTTAGTTCTCGAGATTCTAAGGGCACTAGATATGAAATTCCGCTGGAGACTTCAACGCCGGGAGTCAACTCGCATGGTTTCGTTCGGCGACTAGTTGGCAAAGGTAAACGTTATTTTTTCCAACTTTTTTTAACGTATCCTGGCTAGACATATATCTGGCCAAGTCATACCACCAGTGCCGATTGGAAATTCCGAAAAAGCCTTCTGACGCTCCGGTCTACTGTACACCACTCGTCCCTCCGCATTGTGACCGGCGCTTTTCGCACTTCGCCTTCTGTAAGCCTTCTGGCGGAAGCTCATGAACCGCCACTCTCGCTCCGGCGTGAAATGCTCGGGATGCACTACGCTTGCAAACTGCGTCAATTCCCGTCCATCCTACATATGCGCACGTTTTCTCTCGTCGCCTAATCGCATCATTCTGTCGAGGATGTATTATGCATGCCACCCCTTTTGCGTTAGGATACGCAGGATCTTTGAGGACAGTGGGATTCGACTGAAGGGAATCATGCAGTCCAATTTTACGCAGACGCCGCCATGGCAAGTGACCACTCCGGTAATAGACATGTCACTTTCTTCGGTAAGGAAGGAGGATGCTACACCACAAGACCGTCTGTCACGTGCCCTAGAACACATAGCCTCATTCGAGGGATACGTCCCGATTTATACAGATGGATCTAAGACTGACGCTGGTGTGGGCAGTGCATTTGTTTCTGGGTCTCTGTCAAGATCTTTTTCACTACCACCACATGCAACGGTCTACACATCGGAGCTGGTTGCCATCACAAAGGCCCTCAGTTTTATTGAAGTGGGGCGGGAGGCCTCGCATGTCATTTTTACCGATTCCCTCAGCAGTCTCTGGGCGCTAAGACAGTTTAACCCACTTGACCCTATTGTACAAGATGTTTTACGGCGTCTTAGACTGCTGGCTCAAGCTGGAAAGGCTACTGTCCTCTGTTGGATCCCGAGCCATGTCGGCATCGTGGGGAACGAAGCAGCGGATGCTGCTGCGAAGCGAGCAGCCCAAGCCCCATACCTACGATCTATGCCGCTCCCAGCGAGAGAATATTACCGCTCTATCGTGACCTTTGTTTTTAAAAAATGGCAGTCAAACTGGGATACGTTGCAGGACAACAAATTACGAGCAATCAAGCCATGTCTTGGAGAGTGGCCCTCGTCCTACCGTAGGACGAGGCGAGACGAGGTTGTACTCTGCCGCCTTCGGCTGGGGCACACCCACCCAACACACCACCATCTGCTTTGTGGGGAGGACAGGCCAAACTGACCTCGATGTCATGCACCGCTGTCAGTGCGCCACGTTCTGATTTCATGCCCCAATGCTTGCAAATGATCGAAGACGTATTTTTGGAGGAATGCAGTCGATGTCACTCCGCGATCTCCTGGGTGACAAATCGCCCATGGTAACTTCAGGACAACTTTTTCGCTTTATCTCTGATGTCGACTTCAGAGTAATTTACACCCCCACCACTGACATGCAATACTAGAAGTTGTCTCCGTGACACATGAAATGATCTGCTTTTATTGTGAAGGCTCGTGTGTTGCCGTTACTGTCGGAACCAATCCTCTCAAGCTGCTCATCTAATATCGTTATGGGCGCTGTATGACCAACGCAATCGATGCGCCTCTAAACCCAAATAACCAACCAAACTGCTCGGAGAAAAGCGGAACGATCGATTTTCCAAGCATGTTCGGTATAGCTAGCGCCATACGATCCGGGTTTGTTTAGCAGCTGCTCTCGCTGCCCAACACTCCCCAACCCCCCCCCTAAAAAAAAAACTATATAACAAACAACAAAAAAAAGAAAAAAAAAAAAAAAAATTTTTTTTTTTTTTTTTTTTTTTCCCCAAAAAAATAAAAAAAAAAATCTCCCCCCCCCCCCCCCCCCCCCCCCCCCCCTTTTTCTTATTATTAAAAATTTTTAGTTTTTTTTTTTTTTATTTTTTTATAAAAGGCCGAAAAAACCCCTGGGGGGGGGGGAAAAAACAAACAATGGTGCCTGCCCCGGCCCCCCCCTCTGGTGGAGAAAACAAGAATGCAACTTACGAAAACTGAGAAATCGTGAGAATCTGGAATGAAGTGGCCCAAGGTACGGAGTTTTTCATTCGATGGGCGATCCAGGGGACCCATTCTAAAGCTGGACCCCTGGCAAGAGATCTCCATTCGTGACTTGTTGCATGGCGTATCATACTAGTTTGTATGTCACATACCGAGGGTGGATAATGCAAGAAGACGCAATACGCCTATGCAGACCTGTTTCGTTCACAAATACGGAGACAACACAAAGCAATATTTCCAATACTGGAGCAATGAATGGCTGCTCCTGTGGCCTAACGTGACCATCCTCCACTGTTTTCGACCACCTTTCGCATTCGTCTGGGAAAGATACCAGTTAGGCGCTTACAGTACATAGGAGTCAGATGGTTCCAAACAGCTTGAATTGGTTCCCAGAGTTCGTCGCTGGTTGCACAAGCGGATCCGAATTCCGGCATTATGTTGTTGGTCATGCGCTTCCCGAAACGTGACGTTTTATTCCTCACAATTGCGCTCTTAAAAAAATGTTTATTCTACACAAGAGTGGAATGCCAACTGATCCCCAAGCGCTTATCTGAAACATAGCCTTTTCTTTATCACAATTGCACTCTAAAAATGTTGTGTTCTCCGCCAATGTGTGAGTAGAATGTTTGAGTAGAATGCCAACTGAATGAGTGCAGTAAATATGTAAATGAGTAAAAGAAAAAAGAAAAGCATTATATCAAGGGAAGCGAAAGGCAAATACAGCCGTACACTACAAATTACGGATGGATTGTGACCATCCAGAAGTTGCAGGATTGAACGGACGAGCAATACATCTTAACAGAGATGGGACGTCTGTATTTTTGCTCACAATGCTAAGAGACAAATTTTGGTTGATGAGATTCTGTGATGCTATGACTGCGCATGTAATGGTGTGATGCTGTATTTCTTCAGTGGGAATGCATTCGCTATGGGTCGCTCGAAATCAAAGGAAGTCCGCGAACACGCGGCACGCTGTTATAAAACTTAGAACTTTGCACTGTGACTCACTTTTTGAGGATTTGAATTTTTCGTTCCGCTTCGTAGCGAATCAGTAGCTGTGTGAAATAGCTATAAAACACGAAAAGGAATTACCTGGCAAGCGCAAACGCCAATACGACGAACCTTCAGAGCCACAGATGACTTCTGAGAAATGTTACAGGCAGTACGCAAGCTAAATCCAGCATCAATCTAAGAGATGTTCGTAAAATGTTCAAGTAGGATAGGAATGACATGGAATGCAAAAGAGCACTAAAAGTATGATCTTATCACGCAGAGCCAATTCTGCAGGGTGACTTGAGGGTTGTCAAGAAACACTCTTGTGTTCGAATTTCGTGATCCTACGTCCATTCGTTATGGATCAAATGAGACCAACTATCATACCATGCCATTTGCGTGCGTTTTGGCGCCATTGACATAACGGTGTTATTAATGGAAATACTAACGCTAGATATGTGAAACGCGGCATAATCTAAGGCTGGTTAATCAGATATGTTGTGTTATCATTTTGATGACCAGGTGAGCCTAGATTAGATCAAAGGATGTCGTAGAAACATGTGCCTGGAGGATCACGGTATTCCTGTAATGTTAACAACTATGTCATCCACAGATGATCGGTGTTGATATTGAGTTCATTTGCGCTACTGTTACACATAATATATTCAAAGTATCTGACTTATCGTAGGTGATGTCAATAGACCATGGCCATAGTGAGAAACTACTAATTCGATGGAATCTGTCACTCATTTAGCAATGTAAGTAGCGAATATGTCAACTAGCAATGAGAGATGTAATAATTTATGCTGCATTATCCTACTGTATGTTTTTTTTTATAATTAATCTTGTATCACATTCCACGCACAGGACATGACCGCAGTTGACGTCGCGTGACCCAGCGCTGCCTTGTGTTCATAATGTTCTAAATTGAGCTTCTGAGGCATTCAATGTCATTCAGTAATACATGGTTGAAAAAGCGGCCGTTTTTATCGTTTTTCACGATTGGGTCTGGTGCTGGAAAGCGGCTGAAAGTGACGATAGACCGTTAACTGCATTGCCCGGTGTCTTGTACCGGCTATCCTTTTTCCATTGGCCATTGGCACCTGCGGTGAGCCAGTGGCGATCCATCGCGACGAGAGTGACAAGTATCGCGACCCTTAAAGCAGGCTCTGCTTCGCATCCCATCCACGTCCCTGCCAGACCCCATTTTGGATGAAAAGTGGTAGGCACGCATAGCCTCAACTTTTGTGATTCCCACGAGACCTTTATATATTATTTCCGTCGAAGATATTATCCCTACAATCAAGGCCGCCCTGAAACATTTCCAAGCATCATTTTCGCCCTTTTCAGCCGGCTTATTGCATCGATGGATGACTGGCTTTGCTGGAGCCAAATTCACCGGTTGGAGATGTTCATTTACACGTGCTGCCACGCCAGCCAAGCTACCGTGCAATAATTTTGTAGGTGAACATAACTTATGGTATATGCAGGGAAATACAGCTGTATTATTGTACGCATGGAAATGGAGTTTGTAAAAGGCAGCATGGATGAGATCAAATGAGGTCTGCTTAGGTCAGGGCAGGTCGTGTTGGTTAGATTAGGTTTGATGAGATTGGTGAGATTTTGTGAGGTTTGGTGAGTTTGGTGAGGTCAGGTTTGGTTAGGTTAGGTTAGGCTAGATTAGTGCAGATTAGCCAATTTTGGGTTAACTCAGTTCAGACCCGCTTGGGGGCGTAGTGGCCTGGATCGATTTTGAACACACCAACATTTTGCGGGTCGGTGTGCATCTAATTTTTTATTTTTTTTTATTTTACTATAAACAACACATCGGTAAAAAAACACACACAGGGCCACGGCGGAAAAAAGTGCCATGAAAGCCATGGCTCGAGAGACGGCCCGCCCAAAAACAAGAGGTAAAATGTTAAAACACTTCCCACGCCGCGGCCCGCAGAGCCGGCCCGGCGCGGGCGCCACACACCCAAGCCCGGAGCGGCGCGCCAACACAGCACGAAATTGGCTCGCTACCCCGCGGCCCAGCGGCCACGCCCGCATGGCGAGCATGCGACCGGCCAAAGTTCGGGGCGGCAGCACCCAACGGTGCTCCAGGCAGCGCCAGCCGCCGCCGTAACGCCCGAAGGGTGGGTGGGTTCCGGGGAAGGACAAGGAGCTCCCAGGGCGGAATCGTCGAAATCCCTTCGCCTCCTCCAGCCATGGCCCCGCATGATATGGTGCAACACCCTGTCTATCCGCGGTCCTGACGTACGGCCGTGGGTTGCTGGTACTGGCGGCGCCCGGTGACGTGCTCGACGTACACGTCACGGGACCACCTCAGAGTGTCACTCACCATCAGCTGACGCATCAGCTTCGCACTGACTGACTGTGACTGTGACTGACACTCAACTGTTTGAGCACGGCCTCGTTCCCCCGGTACCAAGTACCGAGGGAGTCCACGACGAAGGCGTGGATCGAGGCCGTCTTGACCTGCTGGCGAAGCTGCTCCACGAGGGGGGCATACTTCGCCAGCTTCCCGTCGGCGGCGGCGCGTAGCGTCGCGGCTCGGTTCTCGAAGCCGATGGCAACATTGACAAACGAGACCTCGTTGCCGCGCGTCATAACTAGATCCGGGCAGAGGACAGAGTCCACGCCCGCAGTGGCGTCGCCACGAAATTCTTCCAGGGGGGGGGGGGCGCAAAGTCCAAAGGGGATCTCCTGTTCCCCGAAAGGGGGCCTCCATTGTGTTAGGGTCTCATATTGTTTTTACGCTCTTACTATGGTTCGAGAATGGGGAACATGATTTAATATTGGTGTTTTGTTTGTTCTTGGCATGATGCATCATTTACTCAAAACGCAATAGCACTAATCATTTTCGCTGAAAACTGGGCCATACCAGGGTATAAATAAGCAATATTTGGATAAATGCATAAGTGTCAAAACAAACCAACGTCTCAATGCTTTCTCGAATCTTCCCGCTGGCCTCTAGATTGCAGCGAACTGGTGGGACTGGTGCTAAGCATATCTTACAGATATCTGCCATTGACCAACCCACTTTTAAGTCCTCCAAGTCTTACTGAATATAGCTAGATTCATCACAACTGTTATTTATTCCCACCAGCTTGATGTCATAAGCAAGGCTTGAACGTTCACTTCTCAGTCCTTGGACAACAATTTCGCAAAGGTGACAACGAGAAGTGGATTGTATTGGTTTTCTGAGCGCCATCTTAGGAATTTGTTTGTTTTTATAACATTTGGTGCTGGCTGCAGGGCAACTGTCACACGAGCTAAAATATATCCTCTGCGAATAATTTCACGGTAAGAACAAGCATTGAACAGCAATGCATAAATGACAATGCAACAATGCAACAATGTCAGTGCATACATAATCCAAACCTCCAAATTCCACGCCGTCACGCCCATCGTTTTCGCTGTGCTGTACCGTTTTGTAAATGACGTTGAGAAGGTATGGAAGCTGGGAAGCTCTAATCATGCAGGCTGTAATAACAGAAAAGAAGTTTGTGGGAAGAAAATGCATTTAAAAACATTCATCCCATTTTATATGGGGCGTGGATGTTGTATTGTATGCTTGTGAGGGTTAATTTGTCCCCTCAATGTTAGCTTTGCCCCATGGGCGTACGTTTCGGAAAAGTATTGAGGGACCAGTGGAGTACCTATATTTGCGTCAAGCAGGAGGGGGCAAACGGATTTGCAGGGGGGTGGGGCACCTACGCCCATTAAAAAGTCCTTGGATTTCGACCGCTATTTTGTCAAAGGGGACATTTCGAAATAATATAATTAGTTATCAACTAAATTGTTCTGTGGAGGGGCCTAATCTACCACTATGGTTTCTGATTGGTCTGATTTCAACCCTAACTCCACCACCCAGTTCTAAGGTTTTCTTTTGGTATCCCGTGATAAGTTACCTCACACTGCTGAAATTTCACCTATGCCACAAAACCGGATCGGTATCCCAAAAAATCAAGCTGGAGCCCTCCAAAAAAGGAGGGATTCCAACAAATAAATGTCCGGGTCAGGAAAATGGCTCTGGAGCACCGAACATTTTTTTCCCAGATGCCTTCAAAAATTGCGTATGGCACCGAAAAGCATACCGGATCTCGAAAATCGAGGTGGGATGCAAAAACATGGCGCCAGAGGCTCGAAAAATGAGGCCAGGATTCGGACTTAAAAAAAAACTGAAAAGATCCACAAAAATCGCGTTGAGCCCAGAAAGCTGGCGTTGGGTCTCCGGAACCACGCGCCTGGGCGCGATAAGTCGCGCTGGGACCCATAAAAATCGCACCGAAGCCCCAAAATCGTACTGGGGCCCCACAAATGTGCGTCAGAAGCCCCAAATACACACAGCGGGACCCTAAGAGTACAACGGTGGCCAAAAATACAACTAACCCTCCAAAGCGCACTGAGTCTCCCAAAAAGCGATAGGGCCTTAAAACATGCGTTGCAGTCCTAAATAAACATACCGGGAGCTCTTAAAAAATACACTGCAAGCTCGCAAGGCGTACAGAGGCCATAAGAACGCACAAGGGCCTGAAAAAGAGGCTGGGGCCACAAAAGGCTCCAAAACGTACAAAACAACCGGGAGCTAAATATACACATCGGGATCTTCGAAGACGCCCTGACACGTAAAAATATTATCGGTGCGCAAAAAAAGCAACAAAGCCCTAAAACGAGCAGGGTTTCGAAGATGTATTAGGCCCATAACTTCAATTTAAAATGTATTACCCACCACTTTAAAATACAAAATTTCACAAATTCAGGCATTCCAGTTCATAGCACCCGGTCGCCACGACGGCAACGTCAGTGCACGTGCACACCCATCTTTCGCATTCGGTGCATTCGCCACACTTCGTGCGATGCTACGGTTTCTGCTAGGCCTTCTGCGTTTTCCTAATTGCTGCCACATGATAGACTTGCGCCATATTTGACGTGTTGGAATGCTTTGTATGGGCATTCGCTGCGAAAAGTCGATTGATTAAATTCGATCATTAGTTTCCTACTTCACACATTTTCTGGTAGTTATGAAATGCGGTTTCCGCTGAGCTTTGATGCACTTCATATCTTTGGTGCTATCATCCCAGATTGGCTACCGAACCGAGGCCCTGCCTCAGCGTTCTTTTTGGACCCGTTGCGTCTTTCTTGGTCTATGATTGTGTATTATGGCTCCAATCCATTTTTGTTAGGGGCCTAAAACATTTTCGAACCCCCTGCTCGTTTTAGGGTTTGTTGCATTTTTGTGCACCGATTACTTTTTTGGGACGTGTCAAGGGCGTTTTCGAAGATCCCGATGTGTTTATTTAGCGCCCGGTCTTTTTGTTTGTTTTGGAACCATGTTGCCTTTTGCGGCCCCAGCCACTTTTTCAGGCTCTTGTGCGTTATCATGACCCCTGTGTGCCTTGTGAGCTTCGGGTGTATTTTTTAGACCTCCCGGTATGTATATTTATGGCTGCAACGCATGTGTTAAGGCCCTGTCGCTTTTTGTGAGACTCTGTGCGCTTTGGAGGGCCAGTTGTATTTTCCGCCCCCGTTGTGCTCTTAGGGTCCCGATGTGTTTCTTTTGGGATTCTGACGCACACTTGTGAGGCCCCAGTACAATTTTGGGGCTTCGGTACGATGTTTCTAGGTCGCAGAGCGACTTATCGCGCCCAGGCGCGTGGTTCCGGAGACCCAATCCCAGTTGCCTGGGCTCAATACGATTTTTGTGAATATTTTCTGATTTTTTTTTAAAGTCCGAATCCCGACCTGATTTCTCGAGCCCTTGGCGCCATGTTTTTATATCCCACCTCGATTGTTCGAGATCCGGTTTGTTTTTCGGTGCCGTACGCAATTTGTGAAGGCATCTGATAATGTGTTCGGTGCTCCAGAGCCATTTTTTTACTCGGGCATTTAGTTGTTGGAATCCCTCCTTATTTTGGATGGCTCCAGCTTGATTTTTTTCGGATACCGATCCGGTGTTTGTGGTCACACTGTGCTTACGTGTGGCCCTAGACACCAATTTTTTAGAGCTTCGACGGGACTACCGATGGGAATTGTGGGTCCCGAGCGCGATATTTGGGGGGCCCGGTTCGAGTTTGTGGGACGCGTCGTATTTAGCTGTGGCCTCAACGCGATTTTGACGGTTCCTGTTGCAATTTTTCTGGCCTCAGAGCGAGTTTTCCGGGGCTCGCCGTATTTATTTGGAGACCCATACGCGAATTCTGGTGGACCGACGCGAATTTTGGTGGCTCCAGCGCGATTTTTTAGGCCCCGGCACCATTCTTGGGAGCTTATCCCTCTTAGCATGGAGGGGGCATTTGCCCCTTTGATATAGCACTGCGGCCACTGAAGGAATTTTTTTTTGTCCCAGAGTGACATTCCGGTTAAGGATTTATTTTGGGGGCAGCTGCAACTTTTTGGGGCCCGACGTGACCTTCTGGGCCCCCAGTGTGATTTTCAAGGGCTGTGATGCGACTTTTTTAGTCCAATGTGATCTTGTGGGCCCCGACGTCATTTTCTCGGATCCCTAGCGCGAGCTATAGCGGCCTCGACACTTTTTGGGGGTCCAATGCGTTTTGGGGGCTTTTGGCGTCATTGTTGGGCCCCCAGAGTGATTATCCATGTCCGGATTGCTTTTCGTTGCTCCGGCTTCATTTGTTTTGGTCCCAATGAGACTGTCGGGGCACGGTGCGACCTGTCGTGCCCCTGGCATGATTTTCGTGGTCCGGGCGTGAATTTTTGGTACCCCAGGCTCAGCGTAATTTGCGGGGGCTCCGGCCGGATCTTTTGGGGCCCATATCGTGATTTTAAATACCCAGACACGACTCCTACTATTTCTTAGTGGCTTCTTCTTGCAAATTATAGGCCTCCTGTCGCGTCTTAAGAGTCTCGTCTCATTTCCTAGAGCCTTTTTACCGGTTTTCGACGTCTCCTTGTGTGTCCTACTCTCCTCCATATTCAATGGTCCTCCTCTCCCGTCTTGGAGGGCCTCCTCTTGCATTCTGGGGCCCCTTTAACATGGCATGGGGCTTCCTCTCATCTTCGAGGGGCATTCTCTGCCAAATTAGGGGCCTCCTGCCACGCCTCGTGGGCCTCCTCCTTTATCCTGGCAAAGCCTTGCCCGTCTTGAGGGATCTTCAATTTTGGAAACCTCACCTCCTTCCGTACCTGCTACCACTCCCATCTTAAGGGCCTCCTCTCATTTCCTGGGAACTCTTTCCGGTCTTCGGGGCCTCATTTGGTCCTGGAGACCTACTCCTTCTTGAGGGACTCCTGTCGAGTCCGGCAGGTGTCTCATTTCTCTTCTAGAGGACTTTTTTTTCGAATTAGGGGCCTCCTCTCACGTCTTGGGGGTATCTCCTGCTCTGCGTGTGGATTCGATCTTTACCCATCTTAGGGGTGGTCTCTTATCTCCTGGTGGACTCCTCTTCACTCCCAGGCGCCTCCTCTGCCAAATTACTGGCAACCTTTCCTATCTCAGTGGCCTTGTTATTTCCCGGGGACCTTCTTAGCCGTCTTCGAGCCTTCTTTTCCGCCTGGGAGCCATCTCTCTTATCCAATGGCCTTGCTCTCTTATTTTAGGGGCCTCCTCGTTCATCATGGGGTCTCATTTCCCATCTTGTGTCGTTCTCTTCCGAATTAGGTGCCTCCTGCCACGTCTCTGGATCATCCTTTTCTATCTCGGTGGAACCTCACCAGTTTGGGGCCTGCCTTTGCGTCTCCGAAACCTCATCTCATATCCACTGGCTTCCTTTTCCGTCTTACGGCCTCCTCTCATATTCTGAGGCCTCCTTTCCGGTGTTGGGGCCTCCTTTGCAATCCTGGTTTCCTCCGTGCCATTTTTGACACTCTCTTGATTTCTGGGAGCTCCTACCCTCTCCTAGGTGACTCCTTTTTCAAATTAGGGGCCTCCTCTCACGTCTCCTTATCTGTGTTTGGAGCCTCATTATCCTCTTAGAACGGTGCTTTTGCGTCCTAGTCCTAGATCTTCTCTTCTAGGGTCCTCCTCTTCGAAAATATGGGCCTCATCTGGCTGGTCTCGGTGGCCTTCTCTCATTCCTGCGGAGACCTTCTTACCCGTCTTGTGGCCCCTATTGCGTCCGGAGAAATCTCCCCTATCATGTCTTAATTTTATATTGCAGGGGCATCCTCTTCCGTCTTGGGGGCCTCGTTTTCCAAATTAAGAACATCATGCCACCCATCGGAAGCCTTTTCGTCTAACCTGGGTGGCTTCTTGCCCGTCTCGGTGGCATCCTTTCCGTCCTGAGAGACTACTTTTCGTGCTGGGGCGTCCTTTTCGTCCTGGGGGCTACCTCCCAATCTCTGTTCTACGTCTTAGGGGCCTCCTTTTCGTCCTTGGGTGCATCCTTTTCGTTCTGGGGGCCTCCTTTTCGTCCTGAGACCTCCTATTAGTCCTGGGGGCCTCCTGCCAATCTCTGTTCTACGTCTTGGGGGCTTCCTTTGCGTCCTGGGTGCATCCTTTTCGTCCTGGGAGCCTCCTTTTCGTCCTGGGGGCCACCTCCCAATCTCTGTTCTACGCCTTAGGGGCCTCCTTTTCGTCTTGGGGGACTCCTCCCAATCTCTGTTCTACATCTTGGGGCCTCCTTTTCGTTACGGGGCCTCCTTTTTCTTCCTGGGGCCTCCTTTTCGTCCCGGGGCCTCCTTTTCGTCCTGGGGGCCTCCTCCCAATCTCTGTTCTACGTCTTGGGGCCTCCTTTTCGTCATGGGGGCCTCTTTTTCGTCATGGGGCCTCTTTTTCGTCCTGGGGGCCTCCTTCCAATCTCTGTTCTACGTCTCTTATAGAGACCTGATTATATTTCCTGGGGGCCTCGTCAGTCTTGAGGCCTCATTGACAGCATGATCTTCTGTCCCGTTGGCCTCCTTGCTCACCTTTTTTGCTGTGCATTTGCGGATTGGGGCCTCCTCAAATTTCAGGTGGGCGGCGCCCCCCCCCCCCCGGCGGCGACGCCCTTGCACGCCTGTCGATTGACGCGCAGCTCCGTGCCGCCACGCTGAGGAACCGCCTTTGCGAGGCGGACAGCACTGCGCTGTGGCGCAGCTGAAACGCAGCATTATGCGACCGACAATGGTTCAAAACGTGGGGCAACGTCTCCCTAGCGTAGCCGCAACGCCGACAGCGCCGGTCCCGTGCGCCGCGCTGGTAGCCGTTAAGCAACACGGGGCCCAGCCTTGCTCGGTGCACGAACTGCCACTCGGCAAACCGTGTGGAGCTCCCATTATGGATATAATGGGAGCTCACAGGCTGGCTGGCGACACAGTGCATGACCTTGTCCTGGTGGGGCTTGGCCAGGAGGTCAGCCAGTGCGCGTTGGCGGATCGCACCCCGGACAGTGCGAGCCTCCCCGTGCGGATTGACACCCGCGGTGCCGGGCCAGGGACAGCAGCGTGTCACGCGATGGCCACACGACAGGCCAGCGCCACAGTGGCGACACTAGTACGCGTGAATCATGAAGACACGTCACCGCCATGTCGCATCCACTCCCCATTCAAGTAGGCTGCCAGGTCAGCTGGTGTGGGTGCCCGGCCGAACCGACGACGGCTCACGGTCTTGAGCTCGACGCTAGCGAGCCGCGCTATCTCGGGATCACGGGAGCAGACGAGCTGCTATATGGCAGCCGCCATTAAGACGTCCGCCTCCGTCACAATCTCTGTCAGCCCCACGCCACCTGACGAGACAGGCGTCTACAGGTAGCTCCCGGTGGTACTGCACGGCAAACGGAGAATTACCTTCACTCGCCAGCGTAGCGCCACGTGGAAAGCTCGAAGTAGCCCCTTAGTTAGCACGCCGAGCCGCAGGCAGTGGGTGAGTCACGGGACGATGAAAGCGCGCAGCGCGTCCAGCTTTTGCCATAGTATAAATAGGTGTATCCCGATGCAGCATTCACTAGGCACACATGCATTGGTACATACATACCATCGATAGTTAACTTGGTGCATTCCGGTACAGCATTCAACATGGGCGCTTGTACCAGTGCCATCTGGCGATTACAGCACATCTAGGTGCGCTCCAGCAAGTGCGCTGACGTTGTATTCAAGGCTAAGCTTACCCCGCGTTGCTCTAAAGTGTTAAGTAGAAGGTATCTAAAGTCATCCAAGATCATTGACTTTGATGGAGTCACGTCCCTACTTCCACACATCCATCTAATTGTCAGGCGGCCTATGATGCCCACCCTAATCGATAATTCGAACGTGATCGCACGTGTACCTCACCAATCAAAGAAAAGGTAGTGGTTTCGCCAGTGACGGAACTCCTGCTACCTGCCACATGATAAACATATATAACAGACAAACTTCGTCGATATATTTTGCGATTTGTGCCACACCATGTCACAACCGCACCATTTGATGTCAGAGACACCGTGTCATGTGTTACTCACTGAACCAATCGCATTAGAGACACGATGCGCTGATTGGACAGATACATTCAGCATTTGTGTGCAGTATGTCCGGCGTTAACGGTTCACGTCGTTCTTATGGGCGCAAAATGACCAACGCAGTCGACGCGCTCTAAAACACAAATCCAACACCAACGTCACGTCGTTCGGAACCAGGCCATCGCGGAGCTAGTTGTTTCTTCTCACGAGAGCACTCTTTCGGAACTCGGTGTGTTCCTGTCTGTGACTTTCAACAGCTTGCAAGAGCCATTGACGCTGGTGTTCGTCTTCGACGACGATGTGAACAAACTGTTCAATTAAAGCGACACCTCATACGGCGTGCTCATTAACAGTGTGTCTTCATCTAGGAATTTATGTAGCTGAATAAATCCATCGTATTCGTGCCATTTGCTGCAATCGGGTTCATTCAACCAATCGTGGCTTATGTCAAGAGTGACGGTGAACCACGGCTGGTCGGCGATGAGATCCTCCAATTTATTGGTTTCATATGCAAACACAGGCCTAACCCCTTCGTATTATTCTGGCACTGGGATCGTACTCAAAGACTGCGAAATAGCTATTTTCGTGAAGGCATTCGAGCTGCAGAGTGAACAAACCATTCCGCTCTGGTTTCAAATGCCACTGATGGCGTCTCATGATACGGAAATCTACTTTTCGTAAATGGATCCAATTTTGAGCCACATAGTGAAACAAAACGGTCAGCTCTGGTCTGAAGTGCCACAGATGGCGCCTCATGACGCGAAAACACGGCGTCAGTCATCTCTTGGTCGGCGCCTCTGTACTTCAGAATCATTTTGAACAAATATAAATCATTGTGGGATGTGTCTGCCGCAACGGGTGCTGTCGGCCAAACTTGATTGTACATCAGAGAAGAAGAAAAAACCGAGCCATTCTGTCGTAGTTTTTGCCTGATGCTGGAAGCAATATTGAACTGGTCTAAAATATATATTTTCAGATCAGTCACTAGTGAAGATGCATCTGTGGATGGATTTTCACGAGGTAAGCTTTGCCGTCCATCCCGCGTAGTGATCGGCATCTGAACGAGTCAAATGGATATCCCGGGATGAAACGGGCCCGAGATTATGAGAGGAAGCTCCGCGATGTCTTGATAATCCCACCGTGAAAAATAGCTGCTTGAAAGGATACGTCGGAATTCAAAGAGCTCTGTTTCGTAGATGAAACAAATACATTAGAATATCTTATCGACGATCAGTCGTCGTTCACTTATTCACTCTTGACAAAAGCCACGGTTGGCTGAATAAACCTGATCTGCAGGAAATGGCACGAGTATGATGGATACAAGAAGCTACATATATCTGTGGATGAAGTTTACATTGCTGATGACGCCGCCGTACGAATTAAACAGTGTGTTCACATGGTCATCGAAGACGAACACCAGCTACAACAGCTCCTCCAAGCTGTTGAAAATCACAGACAGAATTACCTCGAGTTCAGAAAGAGCAATCTCGTGAGATGAACATACTAGCTCTGCGATAGCCTGCCGAGAACGAACGCCGGACAGACTGCTCACAACTGCTGAATGTGTTTGCTCAATCAGCACATGTTTGTAAAGGAATTTGTTCCGTTAGTGAAAATTAACGCAGTTTCCCTGATATCAAACTATTGTGTATGTGATGTGGTGTAGACTAATTGTAAAATATATCCACGAAAGTTGTCAATTGTATGGCATGCTTATCATTTAGTTGGCACCAGGAGTCGCGTCACTGCGAAAGCACGACATTTTTTTGTGATAAGTGAGGTGAGCTCACGCTTGGATCATCGATTGGGTTCGATAAGTGAGGTGAGCTCACGCTGGGATCATCGATTGGGTTCGATAAGTGAGGTGAGCTCACGCTTGGATCATCGATTGGGTTCAATAAGTGAGGTGAGCTCACGCTTGGATCATCGATTGGGTTCGATAAGTGAGGTGAGCTCACGCTTGGATCATCGATTGGGTTCGATAAGTGAGGTGAGCTCACGCTGGGATCATCGATTGCGTTCGATAAGTGAGGTGAGCTCACGCTTGGATCATCGATTGGGTTCGATAAGTGAGGTGAGTTCACGCTTGGATCATCGATTGGGTTCGATAAGTGAGGTGAGCTCACGCTTGGATCATCGATTGGGTTCGTCATTTATGTTGTTTGACAACTAAAAAGATGTGTGGATATAGATCAGTGACCTCATCAAGGTCAAGGACCTTGGACAATCTACGATGGCCTCTTTCTACACTTACGCCTAGAGCAGCATGGGATAGCTTGAGACCCTGAATACCACATTGGCGTCTAGTTGTACACAGAAAATGAACGCTAGCAAACTTCGGACATTTTGCACACTTCGAAACTTGAGGTCACCGATTTGACCTGACCTGGCAGCTTCCATATGGACCTGAGCGATGACTATGTGAATTATGAGGTCTGGTGGCAAGATATGCACTGGTTTTCGCTTCATGTCTCTAGCGTGCGTAGTTTGAAATCGCCAGCTGGAGCGAAGGCTGGAGACTTTAACTACACACGCACGAGTATAATTACCAAGTAATCATGTTTTCAAAAATGCGAGCTGAGGTGATCGAGATCGGATTTTTGTTTCGCGTTGAAAACTATTACGTCTGTAATATCCCAAGACGCCATAAACTTCACAATCCGAAGCGCTTCGAGACAAAACATTTAACCGCCCAACTGTGTATGTTCTGGCTTACTGTTGCTGAGCCAGCGTGTATGTGCAGACGGCCCTCGTGACTTCCGCCGAGTGTGGTGAGTTATGTGTTAGCGTTCCCCCGCCTCAGCAGAGCGCCCGGCTGGGCAGGCATACAGACGAGATTCACAGACGAGGTGAGCAGATGTGCTGCTGCACGGGTGACCGTCACGACAGTGACCGACCGTCACGGTGTCGAGAGGGACTTTGAGCCGCTGACTTGGGAAAGACACGCGTCGGTGTCTGCCTAGACGATCGTTGAAACCATTGGTGTTGTATGGCAAGCCGTCGTCGTTTTGTGTGCTCGCAAACCCTGTCAATAAAGGGCAACTGACGGCCGTTGCATTTTCGGACAACTTGTCTCGGATCGAGGTCTGATCTTGACGAATTACCGCCAAATAAGAATTACAGGAGAAGGGAACTCTCCTGCACTGAAAGGCGTATTTCGTAGACGCATGAGAGCTATGGAGTGTGATGCATATACATCCGGCGTGGTATAATTACATGAGGTTTGACATTCAATTAGCGATTAAGCTAATTTGACTTCAGATTATTCGGCTTATATTGTCACGTCCACCAAGGAGTGGGGGATCCGCCCACCGTTTCTGTTTTTCGAAGACGTCTCACAAACTGGAAGGGATATCGCAATGCAATTTGGTAACATTGTTGTAAGCTGAAAGTGCCAGCCATCCAACTGCAGCATAGCGGTCAACATTACCAGACCAGATTAAGTACTATCATAATATGGGAGAACATCATTGCATGTTTTCGTACCCTATGGCTACCGCTTATTCATACACTCGGGAGAAATGCATGTTAGACTGCTTGCTTCCCTTTCAGAGACCCTGTCCGCAGTATAGTTTGCCTTTTTAATGAAGGCTGCGTATAGGGAAATTTCAGCAGGTAATAAAAGTAAGTGGAAATTAGGGTTTTTACAAGTCCATCGGAATGATTACCAGCAAAGCTCATGTTGCACGATATACGCTGTGATGCGAATTGGTGGAAACTTGGCGTTGCACTTTATGGCATGCAAAAGTAGCGAAGCGCAGCAGAATAGTATGTTCCCACTACGCAAACTGGTGTGGCAACTACAATGCTTGTCATACTACCTTCTCCACACATGTATATACCTTAACTGAAATATTAATAACCTAATGGAATGCTATCAATTTTGAATAGTTTCTTGTGCAACCATCTATCGTCCGAACATATTGTTCTTCGTTTGTTTCCGATTTGCTCAAACATTGTCGTTGTTGCGTTTCCGACAACAGTTTGTCTGCCTCCAGACTGCACCCATTCAGTTCAACGGTTGCCTCGTTATAGTTGTGTTCCCGACAACAGTTCGTCTGCCTCCAGACTATTCAGCTCATCGAGAGCCTCGTTATGGTAGCCGAACTGCTAGATTCCGCCAATCACGTCTGTTGTCGTTGTATTATGTATGGAATGCGACGTTAACTACTCACGGTTCAATTTCTTCAGGTGACGATCTCCAGATATTTGCATGTTATGCAGTTGCAGGTGTTCCGCAGAACATAATGATATGGTTACCATGCGATCATGTTGTAGGCGTAACTGCGCGAGCCATCACAGGTAGCTTACGGTGGATACTCTGCGAGCTTCTTTTATGTTCTCAGGATAGCCTCGGCAATATGTGATTAGATAATAATTTTACTGCAAGGCAAGTGACGTTTTCATGTCGCAACAGTCGTGTCAAGACATATTGCTGTCCGCATTTTCTTCAAACCCCCAATGCATAAGGCCTGTGTTTTGTTCTCTTCAACGTCAAGCATGATATTTCGTAGGAAGTATTAAAACCTTGTCACAGCCGTTCTAAGTGACTCTTTACCGTCGTCCAAAGCAATCAAGATGTTATCCGCGTACGCAGATAATCCTATATTTCGTTTTTTGTTAAACTTAATCCTCTTAATCCTTAAACTTAAACTTTAAACTTAATACTTAAACTTAATCCTCGAACTAGATTATTTCGTCGAGTCGTGCTTAATAGTGACTCTATGCAGAGCAAAAATATATATGGAACATATCCACATTCCTGCCCGATCCCACGTAATATGTGATAAGGCTAAGAGAGTGATCGATTCAAGTAAATTATGCCCTTTGTAGGAGAGCTTCTCGGGACGTATGTAATAATGTCGATGCAGTTTTCCATACATAGATCGAACACGCATTTGCCAATTTCATATTTTACATAATTCCAATTCACAGTGCCAAAGGGTGTCTGCCCATCCCAGCATGGCAGAAGTGCAAGAACGTTCAGTTCCTAAGTGACTGCTGCCAAATACATCACCGGCCGCACGTCCTCACCGATGGATCGGCACTGATTGTCAGAAAATGCGCTGATTGCTGTCGATTGTATTCCTGACAACTCTACCCATTCGTTTCGTTAACGCTTCGGTCAGCAGTATATTGGTGGCGTTTTGCCTGCTCCTGCCATCTTTGAATCTTGACCGCAAGACCTTCTGGTCTTATATTTGCATTATTGCTGCAGCTGTTAAATTCTTAAGGCCTTGCCAACAAGCTTCAAAGAATGGCACTGCATAGCCGTCAAGGCGCAAACTAGACGACTTCCATATTCATAAGTACCGCGTATAGTTCGTTCTGAGTGACCGCTTCCAAACACAAGACGGTTTGCGTCTCATCTGGCTGCCTAGCATTGCAGCCGGGTAGGCTTTGACTGTTTGAACTGCAGTACAATTTCTGGAGGCCAGTTCGGCATTCTTAAAGTATTTCTTGATATGTGTCATATTTTCCTAATTTTGTGTTGATGGGGTACGTTGACGTGAATACATGCATTTCGCTTATGAAATGCGTGGAGGCATGCGGTTCCTCCTTCAGCCATGTGCCCCAGATTCCACTGCACTGAACCGTACCGTGTTAGGTTCGTTTTTCGATGTCGTTTCATTTTCCATGACTAATACCGAGCATGCTTCTGGTGGCAGACAAAGTTGGGTGCCTAGCTATTCAAGTTATTTCGTATTCGACAACGTGCGAAATCATACTCCTTTATTTTTCAAAATAGTGTATACTATTATTCAGTCGCGTATAACACACAGTACTATTTCAGGTATTAGGCATTTTGAGGAAACAAAATAGCCATTCGATGAAACCATTTTTTGAATTCGCATTCTTCCGATGTCACAAAGTGTTCGTCTATGAACAGTGCATCATTCAATTTCTAATTGGATTGGCAAATAGTTGCCGGCGTAGCTTGCACTATTAACGTAACAATTTTCTGCCATGAAATATATCACTCCATAATTTCAGCCTTATGAAGCATCGTATCCACGAAAAAGTATCGTAGTGTCCCAGCAGAAATTACACTTATTGCCTCATTGTTTTCCTGATGTCATCGCATGTGTCCATCAGACTTCGCGAGCAGTTGTATTGTCTATACTTGGTCCGTATTTGTAAGCGTTATTTTTTAAACCTGATATTTCAAGTACCATAAACGTGCCGGTGTCCAGCGACGGAGCCGAACCTACACCATCGTGAACAGCAAGGTCACATGCTTCGTGGATACAAACTATTGGCAAACCACGAAATACTGGTGCTAGCTTTACTGAATACTAGTGTTGTGCTGCAAGGTATTCCGCTTGCTTTGCAGTCATCAACCTCTTCCTCGCTCTTTCGGTTACAGAAGAAACCGGCTCGGTCCTGCGCCAGGGGCAGGAAGGCCCAGGCATCCATGGCGGGGGGCTGCCAGGCCGCTCCGGCACCGCTGTACGCTGCTCATGCGCCGACCCGCGAGGTGGCGGTCGGCGCACCTCTGTGCCCGCAAGGGACCTGTTGATGACACTGACCACCACAGCAGGTTGATGACAGGGCGTGCTCGGCTGGCTGCCTGGCAACAAGGCTGGTGCACCACAGCAGCAGCAGTACGCTCTGTCGATGGCTCCTGCCCAATGACTTAATTTTGGTCGCTCAGGTCACTTTTATACTGTTGCAACATCCTTGAGTGTTCGTGAGTTACACTTACCGGTATATCCTCACCCATGATCCAGTTTCTGAGACTTCTGTTCGATTCCGGAAAGCCTGAATAGACGCTACCTTTGATAGACGACAGCACGTGGCCGTTGCCCACGCCCATCGGCCGTCTGATTCGGCTGAAGGCGTCGGGTCTGAGCCTCGGCCCCCGCTGTTGGTCGGCGGGGCCGACGGCTGCCACGTCCACACTGGCGCTTCGCACCGTGTACCTTATTCTTCCCAAGCCCATCGCCAGGTCCATCACCATCAGGCGCGAAGAGTTGACGCCTTCCTGTTCCTGGGTCCGCGTCTTCATGTGCAGCCGAAAGCGGTGAATGACTCCGGCCGATTCATAGCTGCCTGACCACCACCGCCGGCCCAGCGCCCGCTCACTGCGAACATTCCAGAGCACCGGAGCACCGAACGGGTCAGGCCATCGTCGCCCGCTACACTGGGTTGCGCCAGTGTGGATGGTGGCCTCTCTCACCCCATTAATCCAGTCGATACTTGTACCGCCATACAATTGAAGGCGCGCAAGTCAGTATCGGAGAAGTGCGTGCCCCTAAAAAAATGCACACAACTACAGCCGTGCTCAAAGCTCAAATATTGCTGGTCCTTCGGTCTTCTGTGGTCCTCTGCGGACAGAAGGGCCGCAGTGGACTGGTTAGGTCCCGTTCCTTCATAAAAAACCAAAGACTTACTCGATCTAGAGACTTACTATATCTATCATCGCCGTCATCCTCGCACCTGCAACTGTAGGGGTGGCGGCTCTGCCGTCGGTGGGGTGTGGTACGGTGGTTTGGTGGGTGTCGGGTGTTTTGTGTTGGTGTGGGAGCTGTGCTGGGTGTGTGAAAAAGTAATGCTAACCAAGCCTAAACTCAACTGAAATTGACTGAACTATTTGAGGGCTGATCTTAACTCGGACTGAGCTAATTAAGACTGAGCCAAATCACTCCTTTGCTGATTGGGCCTATGTCGGGGGTGTGTTGTGCTGTGTTTCCCCTCCACCTCCACCACACATTCCCCAAACCCCAGCCGGCTTGATGTTGTTTGAGCTACCGTCCCAAACACGAATTTATATGTGTGCGAGGTCAAAGTTTTTGGAACACCATATGGGTAAGTGAGTGCCTCTAGCCAAATTAGAAAGAATACGTTGTATTTAAAAAAAATGATAATGAGAATGTAGTTTGTCCGTATTTTGAACGACTTGTCCCGAGTTGGGACTTTTGGATGCTAATAGTAATATAATTTTGTGCAATGTACCACACGTAATAGGTGCCTGTGATAAGCCCCGAGCGGCTTCCGCTGGTCCTTAAAGTTATCTACACACATTCATTATCCTCATTCACTTCACATTCGCTCGCCCCATTCATTCTCTCCTTATTAATTAATGAATTGATTGGTCCCCAAATTTAGCTCCCCCCCCTCAACGGTACACAAACACATATATCGACAGACCATTGCTCTATTTTTGATGGTATGTTGGCCGAATATGTAAACCTTCCACTGCCATCATTGCTGGCCCCGCCATTATTGGCAGCGTTCCTCGCCTGGATAAAGTCTTAATGCTACGAAGGGCTCATCGTACTGGCTCCGTGGGCTTATACAAGTGCTCTGGTGTCTTTGACCGACCTACCTAGCCTTAAAGTCAGTCGATTCCGCGCCGGGCCTTATTCGCCGTACACTTGCCACCAGGTCAATTTATCCACGGGTGGGCACGGATCTCTACCACGTTGGGCACGTCCCCTGGCCGTCTATGTAACCTAGCCTGCCCTACCTTTCAGCCTCGGGGCTTACGGCACGCCAAACCTGTCCGGACGTTCCCTCGAACCGCTGTACAACTCCGTGCCCAAACGTACAACGAACGGAGGCGGACTCACGACCGTGCAGTGCTTTGCAATATCCTATCATATTGTTCGGCGCCAAACTCGACGGACGCAATGTGGTGCCTCCCTCAACGGCCCATCCCACCTGCATGCTATGCCCGCCCCATCTGCGACCCTGGGTCACAGAGGCCAACGGGATTTGACAGTCAAAGAACCAGAGCATGTGAGCCCCCGAAGTGTCCGTTTATCGCACCCTCTCGCAATTCGACATTATCCAAACGCAGATCATATACATAACAACATTAATATTCTAGACAATTTAAACTGGCTTAAACACTCACTACCATCACCCGAGAACGTTCAGTACATGGGAGGACGGCTCGCAGGTCGGCTGGCTCGCTTATATATTTACTTCATATGGCAAGTTAATCTCAGGCACATATCCGAGTATCATGTGTGAATCATCCCTTGTGTCGGAAAGTACACACGGTACTATCTACGCCTACTTGTCGGCTGTTAGTGACCCGGTCAAAGCGAAAAGCGCGGCTCGCACCCCTCAGCGCCCGAGGCACGGCCGCCATTTCAGTTCTGGACGTAAATATCCTCCCCTCCATCCACCTGGTCGCCGAGGTATTCACTACGCTACCGTTGGTCTGGGGGTCGTAACCTGTCGTCATCGAGTTGCGTTAATCCCCACGGAGGGTCACTTACTGCTGTCGGTACTCGCCCCATCGGAATTTGACCTAAATGTTATTTGTTGTAAAAATGGCTACACCACTTGAATGCAAAGCTGAAGGGTATCCCTTGAGTTCAGGTAAAGTTTGGATTGCAAAAAAAAGGTTGCACCACGGCAGGTGGGTAGCTGTAATATTATTGTTTGAACTCCTGTTAGTCTAAAGGCCGAGTATATTTAGACGGGGAGAGGAAGACAGGAATTGTTGCAAGCATAATTTTGCTGTACTCCATGTTTTACTTTATCCGATCCTGCTCCGCTGCTCCTCATGTCCGTCCCTGCCGAATTGCTACCACCGGTCTCTGCTAATGCCACCACATAATTTCTATGCATAATCTAATATATTTACATTTATATACACCGCATCACATTACGCCCACGCACTGCTTACACGCACACTACTCGCCATCTCCCACATCTCCATTCTTGCACGCGACACACTTCCTCCCCACCCCAAATTTATCTTATATGGTCCCTCCCATAAACAGGTCGCTCCTTTCAGTAAAGTGAATGAAGTTGAGGAGGCAGAAGCTGCATGATAGAGCTTAGGTTGGTTCGGCAAGGTTTGGGAAAGAGGAAGACATGTCAGACGTACGACACTCACATACCCGATGGTTGTCGCCCTCCAGCCGTACGTCACTCTCCGCCGCCCGGCACTTCACGTCACATCTGCCTCCATTTACACTGTCGTACCATGAGTGGGTCCCTCCTGAGTGTCCCCCGTCCGCCTGTCTGAGTGTGAGAGTCCGCGTCGGAGAGATTAGAGACAGAGATTGTCCTTCTGTCAGACTGCCAGGTTTTCTTCCCTTGCTCTGGCTCCGCTTCCTCTACTCTCCGGCCACTCCAAGGGCTCCGGATTGGGTTTTTCCTCTTGATTGGTGGGAGTGCATTTTTCTTCCCCTTAGGCCGGGTGGGTGTATCGTGAAGCCGCCTGGGGCCGTCAGGACGGTCTGTAGGTCTGGACATTTGCACTGAGAGTTTTCACCGGGGTCACCGATCTCACAGCTGGCCGGGAACCTTTCTTTTGGTTTGGCTCAGACGCGAGGCTGATGTTGTTCTAGATGCCGCCTTTGATCGGAACACGTACTGAGGGTCAGGTTCGGCTGCGCTTCAAGGCCAGTAATGAGAGGGGAGGGAGAAGGTGGCCGGGATCTGGCTGGGCGTCTTGCGGCCTGGTCGGGGAGGAAAATATTGAAAACTTCGTGCCGAAAGAATGTAAGTCTCCTTACACAACACAAAGTTTACTATGATTTGGTTAGCAACTGTGTCGATGGTAGGGTGTAGCAACGTAAACGTAACGTGTCCTTTGTCGCTTCTTCGAACATCGATCACTAACTTTTGTCACTATGCAGCGAAATCCCATCCCACATTTCAATTTTGCCTATTTACCATCTGGGAGCGGATTATGCGGTAATACTGGTCTGAAGCTTTTCATCTGAGATATCCTATAGTTCAATTCAATCGCATGATTCGAGTACGGTCGAACCGCGGTCTGTGATAACCAGCTGCAGACCTCATTGTCAGCTTTGAAGCGCTGTTCAGGCTCCCTCGCGAAGCCTCGTGGCATGCAACGCTGGGAACTAGTTCACCGAAGCGAGGAATAGTTCTGAAGCCTTACGCACCGGAAATTCGTTGGTGGCCATTTAGTTCAGCACTGTGACTGAGTTAGACCAGCAAATTCCCTTACTCGCGCTAGCACTAAATCATGATCATGTCTCACTAGCTGAGATGACTATGGCTACGTGCAACAGGCTGAGTTTCGTTTGATGTCGCTCGCACTCTCCGTTTGAAAACGCTGGTACTGGGGAAGGTGGCAAAATATCGCGCAAGGGTGTGGGCTAAGGGGCCGCAGTAGCTCAGTCTGTAGGGTGTTGGAATTTTGATCGCAAGATTTTGGGTTCGAATCCCGCTACCGGCGGGATTACCGAGTCCACCGACGACCAACTGGGGTGAGAGGTTGGCGACGTTGTATGACCTAACAGTTGAATACGTCGTAAAAGAGCTCAAGATTCGTGTTGGGTGTGGGCTAATGCGTGATGCTGCGAGCGGCTCAGTTCAGTCGTCGAGTGGTTTGACCCTGGCAAAAAGGTTTAGTTCGACTAAAAATGTTTAGTTGGATTACAAAGCTCTAGTACGATTAAAAACGTCCAGTTCGATTAGAACGGTATAGTTCGATTAGAAATGTATAGTTCGATTAGAAATGTATAGTTCGATTAGAAATGTATAGTTCGATTAAAAATGTCTGGTTGGACTCAAAAGGTCTAGTTCGATTACAGAGGTCTAGTTCGATTAAAAAGAGCATTGGTGTTTTTTGTTCAATGTGCATTATGGTACCTGTCTGCATCCTAAGTTATGTCGCTGGAGCTAAATTAGTAAATAAGAAACTGACCTTCTTAAGCGCTGCAGAATATTGTACATCGGGACATTTCTATATCGCAATACCTTTATACAATTAATTTAATGAGATCGTGGGGCAGTTTACACGGCCTAGTTTGGTTCACGAAGTAAAATGCAGACCTAATGTGAGCTAAAATAACGCCGCTAAGCTCTGATACCATAGGAGGAAAACATGTTTATTTCGAAGAGTTTGTGTTCCAATAACGCCGGATGCCGCATTTCGGAAAATGCAGTAAATTAGCACGCCTGGACCCTGCAGGCAGAATGGATGATTAAGTTCGTCAGACCTAGTGATCAAACTTGCTTAACACCGACAAATTCCTGGAGAGTCGCACGCGATGCTGTGTTCGTAAACATCTGTCGTGTTTTTAACGCGAACTACTATGCACTACACGAGTATGATTGTGTATAGCGGTACTTAAGCTCACAGTAATTAACGGCACGTGCACTCGCAGTTACGTAATGACGCTCAGGACACCACGCTCTTACAATTCGCTGGGCGTGGCAACAATACCATGCTTGTTGTGCCATCTACGGCCTAGGCACTGCACCCGGTGCGCCGAATCTTAAATCAGAGACGTCTCCGACGTCTCATCCGGCACTCAGTAAATTCGTTCAGAACTTCATGGCGTGGCTACTAACTCTCAGCAGAGGCAGCGACCGGAAAGACAGATCACCCACCAAAGGGACACAAATCCGATGACAATGCTCCACGCCGGCTGAGGTCTACTGCCTGCTGACTCCGCTGTGCTCAGCGAGGTCAAAATGTCACTGTTGCCGGGGACCGAAAACCACGATAAGAGCACCACTCCTGGGCAGTTGTAGGTATGATTTAAACGCACGTGAAGGTGGAAAAGGTCGGACGCGTGATATTGATGTTCAGTCGCGGCCACCAGTCCTGATCGCTTCTATTGATTGGCGTTTGATTTACGGATACCCGGCGAGAGCATTCTGCCTGGTCGGTGCGGGATCAGATGCGCGAGGACCGCAGCATGGGCGTAGCACTGCTCCTAGCTGCAGTATGGATCGCATGCAGCCGACATCAGCCCAGCAGTCAGGCGCGGCGGGACGTCTGCCGGAGGGGCAGCTTTTAAATCACCCCCCCTCTTTCCCCCTCGTGGGAAGGGGGTACCCCCCCCCAAAAAAAAAAAAAAAAAAAAAAAAAAAAAAAAAATAATAAATTTTTAAATTATAAAAATTATTTCTAAATAAATAAACAAAAAAAAAAAATAAAATAACGAAGAAAATCGTCAGTTATATGCCTTGTCTAAATATGACGACATGGCCGGAAACAGTGCTTCTGGAACATAGAGAGGTAGGCAATGTGCTTGTGGCTTCTGACAAGCATCTTGTTTGTGCAATATCGATTATCAATGCACAGGACTGGGGGGAGTGATCTTTAGAGGCGTGCCGGACCATAAAGATCATTTGTTCTGCCTTTAAAGCGAGTGTGTTTTGCGAGCAAAGCACATGCAAGTGCACATGGGAGTAGTCTGCATACAAGTGTACATGTATTATGCTATGGAAGGGTTACGTTATAGTGTGTGTGTGTGTGTGTGTGTGCGCGTGCGTGCGTGCGTGCGTGCGTGCGTGCGTGCGTGCGTGCGTGCGTGCGTGCGTGCGTGCGTGTGTGTGTGTGTGTGTGTGTGTGTGTGTGTGTGTGTGTGTGTGTGTGTTTGTGATGTTATAGGTGCTGAAGGCGAGGGCTGGGTGGGGGACATCTCCCGGATGTCTAAATGGTCCTAGTCTTACTTTACTCCTCCGCAGAATACTCTGTAGCTGGGGTGTGGAGGGGGTGATTTTAAGAGTGATGAGAAAGTTGATTTTGCCAGGGTGCAGGAATTAGCCTACTCTTGTCGAAGAGCACCGAGGGGTCTTTAACGTGCGAACAAGGAGGAAATTGTCCACTCCATCTATCACGCCGGCCGCCGCGTGTTAGCTGTTAGTAGCGGGTTAGTCTAAGCATGCCATGCAGGGTTTCCAATGGGGTTAGTACGGTGTTTGGCAATTCGGCTCATCTACGTCCGCTCTACCTCTGGGTAGCCGCTTTACGTTACGAGTTGCAAGGTAAATCGGCTCAGCTACGTTCGATGCCTCCTGTGGGTAGTCGTTTTGCGCCATGTTAATTTTTCCCTAAAGCAAGTCGGCTCATCTAAGTCCGACGGCACCGCTAGGTAACCATTTATTTCTAATTGGAAAGCAAATCGGCTCATGTACGTATGACGACATTCGAGGATGGCTCTGTACATGCTTCCTACGAGTGTATCGCGGGCATGCAGCACGGCTGAAAGAAGCCACATCACTTCATGCTAGAGGTCAGGCTAGAAATGACCAAGCGCGCCGTCACGATGGTCTCAGGGAGACGGGCTAACGTAGTTACGGGGATAAAGTTCTGGCGATGCGTGCCAGAACTTCATCTCACTTGTTCAACTTCATCTGCAAGCTGACAGACGCATTTGCTTGTCAGCTTACAATGTAAAAAACATGATAACAATTTCCACACATCTCACGTCCGTGCTGTTGTCATGATTATCAATATAATCGCTCTCTTTCCTGGTTATAGAATAAATGTTTTTGCTCGTCTTTTCTATGCTAGGATTAACACGAGCAGAAGCGTGTGGGACAAGGTTGTTACAACACCACCCTGGGTTTTTGCATTATAAATATAATAAAACGGCTTGCGCGAAGCGCTGAAGTCTTTTGTTGCCGATGGAGCATTCATGGCTTGTCTTTTATGTGTAATTTGTGTATTTAGCTTATGCAGTGTTCTAGTTCTACTGTTTTTAAGAAACACTGCATATTGCATTTCAGCTCCGCACGTAGTTAGGTAGGAAAACTCGGATTTTTCATCAAGCATATTACAGAAATGGCTGAATAAAATGCAACAGAACTCTGTACATACCTAAGGCTGATGAAGCTCCCATTGAGTTCCGACCCTTTGGTCAAGTCACTAGCCGTCGAGTCTCGGACCGTTGGTTCTGAGGTCGCCTACTTGTGCGACCATCTGCGGCTGGAGAATATCTCACCGAAAGGACTCAGCAAACATAGGCTAAGGTCTCTGAGGGAAAAAGCGACCCGGTATTGGCGAACCCCTATGGTTTGACACCACATCCTCACGACGCAATGGGGAATCAATGGCTGAACAATCCGGTCAGCCTTTTTGGCCGGGAGTACATCCACCTGGCCAAGGCCGTCTCTGAGAATATCCCTGTCCGGACTAATCTGAATCGTAGACGAAATCAGCCGGTGAGGCCCTGTCGCAGGTGCGGCGCCAATGCAGAAACCCAGGCACACGCCCCGAACGGGTGCCGCGAATTGCGGTGTCCCCACATCACAGCGTGAAGAGTTTGTGGCGGCAAAGTGGGCACTACTCCGTCCATCGGGCACCTCAGTCGAAGTAGGCGGCGAAACCTTCCGTCCAAACTACATCTTGGTGACGGGACGGCGGAGATCGGCGATCGTTGTGGATTTTACCGTCCCCTACGACTATGTCACACGTACGGAACATCTCGCGTTACGTTCGTAATAATACGCACGTAAGTACGTAACACGAGCGGACGCACGTAACACCTGTTCCTCCATACTGTCTGTCAGAATTGGTTTCTAGATCCGCCAAAGCTTCTGACCGGAATCTCTGACCGGGATCTTATTAAGCTTTATGATGGTATCAAGTTAGTGTTCTCTTCCACATCGTGGCGGCTTGCTTTATTAGACAACCACTTCAATCTGTCTATTGGTAATATATTTAAATACCTAAGAGCGATAGGATTCCATTCCATATACGCTCCTCAAAAACACGATAGGATTTTAGCATGTTAAATGAACGTTATAGGCGCTAAATGATCACAATTTTGGTCGAGGCGGCATAAAACTCAAATAACTAACTAACTAATGACACATTTTTTGTGTAGAAGAGAAAGCAGCGGTCCGATGAATACAGTTCACATGATTCATATTGAAGTCATCGATTTTGTATATCAAGCACGGCGGTACGATCAATCACTCCCGGCAAAAGGAAACCTCCGGGGATCTGTACTCCCGCTGTCAGGGACGCAGCCAAGGTCCCCCTTCCCTCATTAGCAACTAAACATGCACTAGATTAAGCAAGATTCTCACTACGAAAAATCAGAAGTTGAGATTGAGAACATGAAAGAGAGAGGGCTTTCGACGCGCGAAGCGCGCCGAAAACCGTCTCTGTGGAAGGCCGATGGTCTCACCATATCGCGATCATGTTCAGATGCCTGCACAGGTATTGATATACCTACAGATGCAGCCTTTTAACACGCGCCCTGGAGGGCCTCTGAGAATTACGCGAACTGGAGGGGGGGGGCGGATTCCGCCCCCCCCCCCTAAGATCTCGGCTCCTAGTAAAGCTGGAGGAACGAAATTCGCAGGGTGGATGGGCACGGTAGTGAACTCTATTGTGTGCAATTTTTGTGACCTTAGGTCAATATCTTCAAGGTCAAATGAGGTCAGATTGGCAAAATTTTCCGGTTTTGCGTGGCTTGGCTTGTCATCGTTATGGATCGCTGTGATTGTGTTTAAATGCTAAAAAATGGGCATCAGTGATGGTTTGGACATTACTAATGATGCAATGCAGATGATAGACCCAACATTTGACCTCAGGTCACCTACATCGCACCACTTTATCAGGTCAGTTACCTGTTCCAGTTACCGGAACCGGCCGCCCGCCCGACTGCTCCGTCGGGCAGCTCGGAGCAATCGGCTTCGTGAAGAAGGGAGTGAAGTACATGAATAAAGTATGGAAACGCAATGATAACAGTACAAATGACAACCAGTAGTGCATTTATGGCAACATTCCAGTTGATCAAGTTTGGTTCCATTAACCTGTCATGAACTTGACCTGACTTGACCTTAGTGACCTAACATGACCTTGAAACTATACAGCATATCAATATGCATCAAACAGGTCCCTAGTGTTGCCTAGAACACTTCCCTTTTGTCAGTATACTAGGAGCGCATCTGCGCCGATTTTTGTGGTCTGGCGCTATAACATATTTTGACTTTAGCGGCCCCTAACTTGAAAAATTTTCGGTCGATTTCCATTTTTCTTGCTTTAAACGACGCGCCGTTCATTTTTAAGCAGGTACACCGAAAATCGCTTATATCGACCGGTAAAATCTGCAGTTATTTGCGAAAAACTGGAGGGGTGGGCGGATTTCGCCCCCCCCTCCAGTGCGCGTGTTAATGTCGACTTAATATCAATATAAAACCCATGCAGTTGATGCGCTCATGAACCTCAATAACAGCAACAACAACTCATTTTAATACGGCCAAAAATAAGATCATTATTTACGACGTATCAGATACAGAGGCTCGAAAGGAAATAAATTGGATAGAAGTTGTAACCAAGGGTGTCACCACCGGGGGGGGGGCAGTCGCCCCCACCCTGCCGTGAAACTGGGGGCGCCGCCCCCATGAAATTTCAGGAGGCCCCTATCCGCAAATGCACTGCAAAAAAGGTGAGCAAGGAGGCCGACGGGACAGAAGATCATGCTGTCAATGAGGCCTCAAGACCGACGTGAGGCCCCCAGGAAATATAATCAAGTCTCTATGAGAGACGTAGAACAGAGATTGGGAGGAGGCCCCCAGGACGAAAAGGAGGCCCCAAGACGTAGAACAGAGATTGGGAGGGGCCCCCAGGACGAAAAGGAGGCCCCCAGGACGAAAAGGAGACCCCCAGAACGAAAAGGATACACCCAAGGACGAAAAGGAGGCCCCCAAGACGTAGAACAGAGATTGGGATGAGGTCCCCAGGACGAAAAGGAGGCCTCCAGGACGAAAAGGAGGCCCCCAGGATGAAAAGGAGGCCCCTAAGACGTAGAACAGAGATTGGGAGGTGGCCCCCATGACGAAAAGGAGGCCCCCAGGACGAAAAGGAGGCCCCCAGGACGAAAAGGAGACCCCTAAGACGTAGAACAGATATTGGGAGGTGGCCCCCAGGACGAAAGGGAAGCCCCCAGGACGAAAAGGATGCCCCCAGGACGCAAATGAGGCCCCCAGGACGCAGAACAGAGATTGGGAGGAGGCCCCCAGGAATAAAAGGAGGCCTCCAGGACTAAAAGGAGGCCCTCAAAACGAATAGGATGCACCCAAGGACGAAAAGGAGGCCCCACGACGTAGAACAGAGATTGGGAGGAGGCCCCCAGGACGAAGAGGAGGCCCCCAGGACGAAAGACGCAGTCGATGCGCCCCCAAACTACAACAACCAACCAACCAACCCCAGGACGAAAAGGATGCCCCCAAGACGTAGAACAGAGATTGAGATGAGGTCCCCAGGACGAAAAGGAGGCCTCCAGAACGAAAAGGAGGCCCCCAGGACGAACGGGATGCCCCTAAGACGTATAACAGAGATTGTGAGGTGGCCCCCAGGACGAAAAGAAGGCCCACAGGACGAAAAGGATGCCCGTAGGTCGCAAATGAGGCCCCCAAGACGTAGAACAGAGATTAGGAGGAGGCCCCCAGGAATAAAAGGAGACCCCGAGGACTAAAAGGAGGCCCCCCAGAACGAATAGGATGCACCCAAGGACGAAAAGGAGGCCCCACGACGTAGAACAGAGATTGGGAGGAGGCTCCCAGGACGAAAAGGAGGCCCCCAGGACGAAAGACGCAGTCGATGCGCCCCCAAACTCCAACAACCAACCAACCAACCCCAGGACGAAAAGGATGCACCAAAGGACGAAAAGGATGCCCCCAAGACGTAGAACAGAGATTGGGATGAGGTCCCCAGGACGAAAAGGAGGCCCCCAGAACGAAAAGGAGGCCCCCAGGACGAAAAGAAGGCCCACGGGACGAAAAGGAGGCCCACAGGACGAAAAGGAGGCCCCCAGGACGACAAGGAGGCCCCAGAACGCAAAGGAAGCCCCCCCCCCCAAGACGTAGAACAGAGATTGGGAGGAGGCCCCCAGGACTAAAAGGAGGCCCCAGGACGAAAAGGAGGCCCCCAAGAACGAAAAGGATGCACCCAAGGACGAAAAGGAGGCCTCTTGGACGTGGAACAGAGATTGGAAGGTAGCCCCCAGGACGAAAAGGAGGCCCCAGGACGAAAAGGAGACCCCAGCACGAAAAGGAGGCCCTCAGGACTGAAAGGATGCCACCGAGACGGGCAGGAAGCCACCCAGGTTAGACGAAGTTGGAAGTTGGACGATTCTTAAGTTGGAAAACGAGGCCCCCAAGACGGAAGAGGATGTCCCTGCAATATAAAATTAAGACCTGATAGGTGATATTTCTCCGGACGCAATAGGGGCCCCAAGACGGGTAAGAAGGTCTCCGCAGGAATGAGAGAAGGCCACCGAGACCAGCCAGATGAGGCCCATATTTTGGAAGAGGAGGAACCTGGAAGAGAAGATCTAGGACTAGGACGCAAAAGCACCCTGCTAAGAGGGTAATGAGGCTTCAAACACAGATAAGCAGGACCCTAATTTGAAAAAGGAGTCACCTAGGAGAGGGTAGGAGTCCCCAGAAATCAAGAGAGTGTCAAAAATGGCACGGAGGCAACCAGGAATGCAAAGGAGGCCCCAACACCGGAGAGGAGGCCCTAAGACGGAAAAGGAAGCCATTGGATATGAGATGAGGTTTCGGAGACGCAAAGGCAGGCCCCAAACGGGTGAGGTTCCACCGAGATAGAAAAGGATGATCCAGAGACGTGGCAGGAGGCACCTAATTCGGAAGAGAACGACACAAGATTGGAAATGAGACCCCATGATGAACGAGGAGGCCCCTAAAATAGGAGAGAAAGGCCATTGGATAAGAGAGATGGCTCCCAGGCGGAAAATAAGGCTCGAAGACGGCTAAGAAGGTCCACGGGAAATAACAAGGCCACTAAGATAGGAAAGGTTGCCAGTAATTTGGCAGAGGAGGCGCCTGGGAGAGAAGAGGAGTCCACGAGGAGATAAGAGACCAACCCTAAGATGGGTAAAGATCGAATCCAGAGCGCAGAACAGGAGAACGCACAGCAGGAGGCCCCCAAGACGTGAGAGGAGGCCCCTAATTTGAAGAAAAGAAGGTCTCTAGAAGAGATATGAGGCACCTGCCGGACTCGAGAGGAGTCCCTCAAGAAGGAGTAGGTCTCCAGGACCAAATGAGGCCCCGAAGACCGGAAAGAGTTCCCAGGAAATGAGAGGAGGCCCTTAAGATGGGAGTGGTAGCAGGTATGGAAGGAGGTGAGGTTTCCAAAATTGAAGATCCCTCAAGACGGGTAAGGTTTTTCCAGGATAAAGGAGGAGGAGCCACACGAGGCGTGGCAGGAGGCCCCTAATTTGGCAGAGAATGGCCCTCGAAGGTGAGAGGAAGCCCCATGCCACGTTAAAGGGGCCCCAGAATGCAAGAGGAGGCCCTCCAAGGCGGGAGAGGAGGACCATTTAATATGGAGGAGGGTAGGACACACAAGGAGACATCGAAAACCGGTAAAAAGGCTCTAGGAAATGAGACGAGACCCTTAAGACGCGACAGGAGGCCTAAAATTTGCAAGAAGAAACCCCTAAGAAATAGTAAGAGTCGTGTCTGGGTATTTTAAAATCACGATATGGGCCCAAAAGATCCGGCCGGGGCCCCCGCAAATTACACTGAGCCTGGGGTACCAAAAATTCAAGCCCGGACCACGAAAATCATGCCATGGGCACGACAGGTCGTACCGTGCCCCAACAGTCTCATTGGGACCAAAACAAATGAAGCCGGAGCAACGAAAAACAATCCGGACATGGATAATCACTCTGTGGGGGCCCAACAATGACGCAAAAAGCCTCCAAAACGCATTGGACCCCCAAAAAGTGTCGAGGCCGCTACAGCTCGCGCTAGGGATCCAAGAAAGTGACGTCGGGGCCCAAAAGATCACATTGGACTAAAAAAAAAGGTCGCATCGCAGCCCTTGAAAATCACACTGGAGGCCCAGAAGGTCGCGCCGGGGCCCCAAAAGTTGCAGCTGCCCTAAAAATCAATCTTAACCGGAATGTCACTCTGGGACAAAAAAAAACTCCTTCAGTGGCCGCAGTGCTATATCAAAGGGGCAAATGCCCCTCCATCCTGAGAGGGATAAGCTCCCACGATTCTTTGGAGCTTTTTTGTTTTTTTGGGTTTTAAAAATCCCAAAAAACAAAAAACAAATCCCAAGAATCGTGTCGGGGCCTCAAAAATCGCGCTGGGGCCACCAAAATTCGCGTCGGTCCACCAGAATTCGCGTATGGGTCTCCAAATAAATACGGCGAGCCCCGGGAAACTCGCTCCGAGGCCCGAAAAATTGCGACAGGAACCGCCAAAATCGCGTTGGGGCCACATATAAATACAACGCGTCGCACAAACTCGAACCGGGCCCCCCAAATATCGCGCTCGGGACCCACAATTCCCATCGGTAGTCCCGTCGAGGCTCTAAAAAATTGCCGTCTAGGGCCACACGTAAGCACAGTGTGACCACAAACACCGGATCGGTATCCGAAAAAAATCAAGCTGGAGCCCTCCAAAATAAGAATGGATTCAAACAACTAAATGCCCAGGTAAAAAAATTGCTCTGGAGCACCGAACATATTATCAGATGCCTTCACAAATTGCGTACGGCACCGAAAAACAAACCGGATCTCGAACAATCGAGGTGGGATACAAAAACATGGCGCGAAGGACTCGACAAATCAGGCCGGGATTCGGAATTTAAAAAAAAATCAGAAAAGTTTCACAAAATCGTATTGAGCCCAGAAAACTGGGGTTGGGTCTCCGGAACCACGCGACTGGGCGCGATAAGCCGCTCTGGGACCTAGAAACATCGTACCGAAGCCCCAAAATTGTACTTGGGCCCCACAAGTGTGCGTCAGAAGCCCAAAATAAACACATCGGGACCCTAAGAGCACAGCGGGGGCCGAAAATACAACTGGCCCTCCAAAGCGCAGTCTCACGAAAAGCGACAGGGCCTTAACACATGCGTTGCAGCCATAAATATATATACCGGGAGGTATAAAAAATACACCGGAAGCTCTCAAGGCACACAGGGGTCATGATAACGCACAATAGCCTGAAAAGGTGGCTGGGGCCGCAAAAGGCAACATGGTTCCAAAACAAACAAAAAGACCGGGCGCTAAATAAGCACATCGGGATCTTCGAAAATGCCCCGAGACGTCAAAAAAAATCCTCGGTGCACAAAAATGCAACAAACCCTAAAACGAGCAAGGGGTTCGAAAATGCTTTAGGCCCCTAACAAAAATGGATTGGAGCCATAATGCACAATCATAGACCAAGAAAGACGCAACGGGTTCAAAAAAGAACGCTGAGGCTTGGCCTCGGTTCGGTATCCGATCTGGGAGGATAGCAGCAAAGATATGAAGTGCATCAAAGCTGAGCGGAAACCACATTTCATAACTAACAGAAGATGTGAGAAGTAGGAAACTAATGATCGAATGTAATCAATCGACTTTTCGCAGCGAACGCCCATACGAATCATTCCATCACGCCAAATATGGCGCAAGTCTATCAGGTGGCAGCAATTAGCAAAACGCAGAAGGCCTAGCAGAAACCATAGCATTGCACGAAGTGTGGCGAATGCACCGAATACGAAAAATGGGTGTGCACGTGCACTGACGTTGCCGTCGTGGCGACCGGGTGCTATGAACTGGAATGCCTGAAATTGTGAAGTTTTGTATTTTAAAGTGGTGGGTAATACATTTTACTTTGAAGTTATGGGCCTAATACATCTTCGAAACCCTGCTCGTTTTAGGGCTTTGTTGTGTTTTTTTTTGTGCACAGAGTATTTTTTTACGTGCCGGGGCGTTTTCGAAGATCCCGATGTGTTTCTTTAGCTCCCTGTCGTTTTGTACTTTTGGAACCATGTTGCCTTTTGTGGCTCCAGCCTCTTTTCCAGGCCCTTGTGCGTTCTCTTGGTTCCTGTGCGCCTTGCGAGCTTGCAGTGTATTTTTCTTAGAGCTCCCGGTATGTTTATATAGGGCTGCAACGCATGTTTTAAGGCCCTATCGCTTTTTGGGAGACTCTGTGCGCTTTGGAGGGTTAGTTGTATTTTCTGGCACCGTCGTACTCTTAGGGTCCCGCTGTGTATATTTGGGGCTTCTGACGCACATTTGTGGGGCCCCAGTATGATTTTGGGGCTTCGGTGCGATTTTTTATAGGTCCAAGCGCGACTTATCGCGCCCAGGCGCGTGGTTCCGGAGACCCAACGCCAGCTTTCTGGGCTCAATGCGATTTTTGTGGTTCTTTTCTGTTTTTCTTTAAAAGCCCGAATCCCGGCCTGATTTTTCGAACCTCTGGCGTCATGTTTTTGTATCCCACCTCGATTTTTCGAGATCCGGTATGCTTTTCGGTGTCATACGCAATTTTTGAAGGCATCTAAAAAAAATATTCGGTGCAACAGAGCCATTTTCCTGACCCGGACATTTATTTGTTGGAATCTCTCCTTTTTTGGAGGGCTCCAGCTTGATTTTTTGGATACCGATCCGGTTTTGAGGTATAGGTGTAATTTCAGCAGTGTGAGGTAACTTATCAAGGGATACCAAAAGAAAACCTAAGAACTGAGTGGTGGAGTTAGGGTTGAAATCCGACCAATCAGAAGCCATAGTGGTAGATTAGGCCCCTCCACAGGACAATTTAGTTGATGACTAAGTATATTATTTCGAAATGTACCCTTTTACAAAATAGCGGTCGAAATCCAAGGACTTTTTAATGGGCGTAGGTGCCCCCCCCCCCCTGCAAATCCGTTTGCCCCCTCCTGCTTGACGCAAATATAGGTACTCCACTGGTCCCTCAATAATTTTCCGAAACATACGCCCATGGGGAAACGTCAACATTGAGGGGACAAATTACCCATCATAAGCATACAATACAACATCCAGGCCCCATATAAAATGGGATGAATGATGTTTTTAAATGCATTTTCTTCCAACAAACTTCTTTTCTGTTATTACAGCCTGCATGATTAGAGCTTCCCAGCTTCCATACCTTCTCAACCTCATTTACAAAACGGTACAGCACAGCGAAAACGATGGGCGTGACGGCGTGGAATTGGAAGGCTTGGATTATGTATGTACTGACATTGTTGCATTGTTGCATTGCGATTTATGCATTGCTGTTCAATGCTTGTTCTTGCCGTGAATTTATTCGCTGAGGATATATTTTAGCTCGTGTGACAGTTGCCTTGCAGCCAGCACCAAATGTTATAAAAATAAATAAATTCCTAAGATGGCGCTCAGAAAACCAATGCAATCCACTTCTCGTTGTCACCTTTGCGAAATTGTCGTCCTTGGACTGAGAAATGGTCGTTCAAGCTTTGCTTATGACATCAAGCTGGTGGGAATAAATAACAGTAGTGATGAATCTAGCTATATTCAGTTAGATTTGGATGACTTAAAAGTGGGTTTATCAGTGGCAGATATCTGTAAGATATGCTTAGCACCAGCCCCGCCAGCTCGCTGCAATCTAGAGGCCAGCGGGAAGATTCGAGAAAGCTTTGAGACGATGGTTTGGTTTGGCACTTATGTATGTATCCAAATATTACTTATTTATACCCTGGTATGGCCCAGTTTTCAGCGAAAATGATTAGTGCTATTGCGTTTTGAGTAAATGATGCACCATGCCAAGAACAAAAAAAAACGAATATGAAATCATGTTCCCCATCCTCGACCCATAGTATAAGAGCCTAAAAACAATATGAGACCATAACACAATGGAGGCCCCCTTTCGGGGAACAGGAGGCCCCCTTTCGACCTTGTCCCCCCTGGAAGGATTTCGTGGCGACGCCACTGGTTGTAGCTACAGTTATGTACCTGGGTATGTTAACAACAAACAGAGACAACTGCCCGCATGAATACAAGCAAAACGCATTGAAAAGCCAAGCTTGTACCAACAATGACCTACTCAATAATAGCAAGATGTTACCACAAGCTTATGATTGGGAAAACTTACTGGAAAGGCCTAGTATTACCGACATTTCTGTATGCCTCAGCAATCGTCAGATTAGGCAACTAGAACTCGAAACGCTGCAGAGAATGGAACATCCTGTTACAGGGCGATATTGCAGTCAACCTCAGGCACAGCCACTCCAGTACTGAACGGCGACGTTGGCGAGTCTTCAGCCGCAGCTCGAGATGTCAAAGCCGAGTTGATGTATCCCCGTCACATTTAATACGGACAGAATGCACTATTCAAACGAACTATTCCAGGTTCTATATACGCCAAGTGTAATACAATGAACAAGACAACTTTATACGTACTTGTAACACAACCAAACTTGATCATTGAAGCATTACGCACAGCCCCTGTCAAAGAATCAAAAGAGAAAGTGAAGACTTGGGACACCACAATCGGAAACCAAGCAAACAAAAACAAAGCACTGGAAATGTACAAGACCTTCATGTGGAAGGTAGAGGAAGAAACGTGGTAAAATAATACAGACTAGTCTAAGCTAATGTTTCGAGCACGAACACACACACTAGCACTTGGGTGGAGGAAGCGATTAAAGCAGGCAACATAACATAACTTGCAAAGAAGCGGAAGAGAGCTTGAACCATTTCTTCGTGGAGTGCTCGGCTTACTGCAGCATGCGAACCATGTATGCATTAAATATGCAGCCATACAATGCAATTATAAAACAAATATTAGCAGACATACTCCTGTATATTCCACAAGGAGAACATCACAAAGAAGATGAAATAAAAATATAACTAAAGGAAATGTGGCGCCGCAGGAGAGAGCACGTATCATCAAGAGAGGCACCCGGAACTAATGCTAAAAGCCACAAATACAACTGTAAACAGAAGCAAAGGCAAGAATCACAACACGCTCTGCTAAATAAAGTAAGCAAGTAGGTAAGGGTGGTGTGAGGCGTTTCCTTTCGACAGGACGGAAACGAACGGTGGAATAGCCACCGTCAAGACACCGCATTCGCTGATGCATGACTACAAGTAAACCTGCGACGCCAGAAAGGCATCGATATCACTGACGACCATTTAAGAATGCAGGAGGCAATGCAGGTGAGTCGTTCCTGTCGTTGCCTAAACTTTGCTGCTCACAATGAATAAACGCATGCAGTTCGGCTGCAATATAATCCGAACCACCGACTCTCTGGGATATGGACAAACCACAGTGAACCATTTATTGAGGAACTCATAAATCGTGGTGAAGAAATAATGTCTTCCCGACGACAACCTAATGCTCACCCCCAGTAAGACGGTGAGATAATTGTGGACGTTAGACGAGATGGCAGCCGATATACTCACCTGGTCCGTGAAGCACGTCTGGGATGCAATCTGATATGTGCAACTCCTTGGGCATGCGATGCGCTTACGTGCCAAGCACCATCCCTTACGGCCAACCAAATGTATATCAATGCAAGCTATTGCCGTCCGATGCATAATGGTTAGCCATGCTACTCCACCGCCTGGCGTGGTACGACGTCCACACCTGTGAGGATCACGTCCTACGACCCGAGCTACCGTTAGAAGCCGTACCCGTTGAAATTGCACGAGTGCGCTTGAATGTGGCAGCCCTGGATGACACAAAAGCTGCCTGATGAAGAAATCAGTGAAGATGAGTATCGTTGTAATCAGGCTGAGGACCGAAATACGACCAAGAGAAATGCAAAGAAATTGATCATGCTTAGCTCATTTTGAAATGGCTTAGGGAATGCATAATTAATATAATGAATGCATGGTATGCGAAATTCCCGGCAACAGCCGCGATAAGACGTACTTCGGTGAATCTGGCGACGTCTGCAGATAAGACTGCGTGAATGCAAAGCGGATTACCGACACCAATGACTCTCCAATGCTCTGGTGCTACGCATAGAGATGGATAGATGTTACCGGATTTGACGACATTACCGGATTGGCCCAGAGCTGTCACAGTTCGCGAGCACAGAACCAGTCAAGGGCGGACAGGGGAGCGGTGGAGACGACGTACATCGCCACCGGACGTCAGACGATGGCCATCAGACGACGTACATCGCCACCGGACGTCAGACGACGGCCATCAGACGACGTACATCGCCACCGGACGTCAGACGATGGCCATTGGACGACGTACATCGCCACCGGAAGTCAGACGACGGGCATCGGACGACGTACATCGCCACCGGACGTCATACGATGGCCATCAGACGACGTACATCGCCACCGGACGTCAGCCGACGGCCATCAGACGACGTACATCGCCACCGGACGTCAGACGATGGCCATCAGACGACGTACATCGCCACCGGACGTCAGCCGACGGCCATCAGACGACGTACATCGCCACCGGACGTCAGACGATGGCCATCGGACGACGTACATCGCCACCGGACGTCAGCCGACGGCCATCAGACGGCGTACATCGCCACCGGACGTCAGACGACGGCCATCAGACGACGTACATCGCCACCGGACGTCAGACGATGGCCATCAGACGACGTACATCGCCACCGGACGTCAGACGATGGCCATCGGACGACGTACATTCTTGCATTAGTACTTCTCGTTGCCGACAATTCTCAATACCAGGGATCAACCGGCACCGTACAGACATACTTCGGATGACTTATCAATGATATAAGAGCGGTCTGTTCGGCTCATGAGCAGTAAGCGTCTCCAGACAATGGTCATGAGAGACGAACGAAACGCTTCAACGCTTTTATAATAACTCGGGAAAAAAGTGAAGCGCATGCGACATCGACCACACCGAGGTGACTCCAGAAAACTAAGAACGACAACAAAAACGGAAACATTCGGCCTGGGCCGGGTCAAATTGCGCTCCGCTGTCTCCAGGCCGGCGGCCGGCGGCGGTGGCGCTGCCGGCTACCGCGAGCCAATCGCCTGTGCCCAGGTGCTCAGCTGATCAGACGGTGCTCAGGTCGGTGTTGACCAGGTCACGCGTGAGGCTCAGGTACTGGCGTCGTGGGTCAGAGAGCAGGTCCACGTGCCAGCGACGCCGCTGACCTGACCCACCAGCGACAACACCCGGGCTGTGTCGAGTCGAGTCGCCTCCACCACTGCCGTAGGCCCGTCGAGGTCAAACGAGGTCAAAATACTGCCGCCGTCCAGGCACCGGCTGGAAGAGGGGAACTCACGGAGTTACTGGCACGCCAAGTACGGGGCGCGGGTGTGTTGTCTAGTGGAAAGGCACGGATCAACTGTCGGGCGGGGAGGCACTGATGTATTCTCTGGCATGATGGTACGGATGTACTCTCTGGTACAATGGCACGAGTGTGCTGTTGGGTGGGATGGCACGGGTGTGCTGTTGGGTGGGATGGCACTGGTGTATTGTGGCTGGCGTGGCGGCGATGGCTGCAAAGGTAACTAATGTGCACTGTTGCCATCCCGACACTGGCTGAAACGAGTCAAAATTACTTTCGCTTATATTGTGTCGGTCAGGTGGCGTATTCAGTCTTCCGGAAATAGACTGAAGGAGGAAAGAGTGCAGTGAAAGGAGTGTTGACAGCTCAATGCTCAACGAAACTGAGAAGCCGAGTAGCCCATTTCCGTTGTGCATTTGTCAGATCTTTCGGTCTTACCAAAAATAATCACACACTAGTGGCGCACCAGTATGTTTTGTCTATGTACGCCACTTCACCAAATGTTACTATCACACATGGTCCAGTCCACGACTAATCGACAAGACCATAACATCCAATATTTTATATTATGATGAAATCATTGTTTGGGGTTACCCGATGCACCGAATCCAGCTGTGTGATTTTTTAGAAAGCTGAGAGCAACGGACAAGGAGCCTTGGGCATGTCTGAGATGTCACCAGACAATTGTGTCTTTGGAGGCCTTTAACTCAATGAAGAGCAATTCCAAGTGTAGAATGCTGTATATCGTTGAACTAACAATAATCCATTCCATATTTTGGTTATTTCGGAATTGTAGTTTACGGGCTCTTTGAAATCACGAAATCGTGACCTGCTTTAACCTTCGGGACAATCACAATGCGATTTTTTAAATGCAGAAATTAAGTTCGATATTTTATCTTTCGAAGCAAAACATGCAAAATATAGGGTATTCCCAAAAACTCAATATAGCTGTTGTAAATTAGGCAGGCATGGTTGCATTTGTGATAGTTCATCGTAGCTTGTTTTAATTTGTATTTAAGACGGTATATTACTGAAACACAAGCCTTTTGACGTTCGAGACACGTGATGGGATGAGTAGGCTAGACATCTGATCATGAGAGTTGTGTTGCACAAATGTTCTAACTCGTGGTTAGGTCAAAAGTTAAACAGAAATGACAGAAATGTCTCCGAATTGTGGTAGGTGGCCAATTCCACGACAAATCGATAAGTGAAAGGGACAAAATAACACCCTACACTTAATATGTCGACGAACATACTTCTATATGGTTAGTTTGCCTGTCTAATCCAGGTGTGCATTGTTAAAAAGAAAGATCGGAGCAACGGTTAAGGAGTTATAGCCTCGGACATTTTTTAGAGGTCACCTAAGTTTTGGAGGCCTGTAACTCAATGAGAAGTAACACGAATTGCTCGAAACTATATATCGCTGAACTCACAATGATCTACTGCATCTTGTGTCAATTTCTGAAGTCTTGTTCACGCGTTTTTTTATCGTGAGCTCATCGTCTAACATAACGTGACCTACTTTGACCTTCGAGACAGTCGCAATTATATTTTGGAAATGCAGAAGCGAAGAACGGTAATTTGTGAAATCCTAGCTTGGTGAATTGTCAGGAAAAAGGGAATACGAATGTTTTCACCCAATGCAATATGTTTCTGCATCAATGTCATATAAAAAATATAGGATCATATTGCACCGACAACATTGAAGGGTTTATAACATCGCCGACCACTCCAATGTCAACTTTCTGGAGTTTCAAACCCCAAATTCTGGAAACGAAAAGATGAACCTCGTTGGCTGAGTAAACGCATTCATCTTGCACTGTTTGAGAATAAATTTGGCGCGGACGCATCCATTGACACATGTTGCGCCTGAAATGAATCGAATTGGACCATGAGCCCTCCACATCGGTGTAACGAAATAAAGTAACTGAATAATACAATGCAATGCAATCCAACAATGTGTTGCAGTACGGTATAATAATGTAAAGATCTACAAATCTGCAGATCATCCAATTCTTTGTCAGAATCCCAGTTCAAACTGATGATCTGTCACCGCGAGAATATCAATCAACAAAACCTGTATCAGAGCGCACACTAACTCGTCTCATTTCACCCAGCTACCATTACCTCGCGCCCCGCATCAGAAGACAGTTAATGAACTATTTCGGTTATGTGGGTCACTGGTGCGAACTTGTGATATCCCTGTGTTCCCTTCGCCGTAACGGCTTTCGAGAATCGCTCGATGAGGTGGGTCGTGGCGTTCATTTCCTCCTGCTTTGATACAACTATGAACTTGATGCCGTTGACTAGCTTGTTCGACGGATACTCAAACATGTCCTCCGCCGTCAGTATCGGGTTGTTAAGCGGGCGCGTGAGGCTTTCTAGAGCCGTGGCGCGCTTGGTTGTGTCCCCAATGACGTCGTAAACGCTCTTGCCATGAGATGCGACAAGAAATGCCACTCAGAGGATATCCCAAAATCTGTCTGATGGTGACACACATTGATGAATTTATCCTTATTTTTATGCTCTGCAGCACTGCAGTCTGTGGAATAAAAATAGATTTGAGGTCAGGTACTGCGGCCCGAATTTCTGGGATAAGACGTTGCAGGAACGCATGTACCATGTCGGTGTTGTGCTTTGTGCCGTCAGAGATACAGCAGTAGCTGTGATGGCACAGTACCTCGTCCTCACGCCGGTACACTACAAACTGGTACCCCGTGCACATGAACGAATCCCAGTAGAAGCCTTGAGCTGCATCCTGCACCACAAATTAATAATGTTCGGCGAAATCGTACTAGACAACCACTTCGCCCTCCTTGACGGTAGCCTTTGCGTAGGTGAAGTGCTGGCCTTGTTTGTCAGCCACAAAGTATGTGTATGGTGAGCTTCACGGTTTGCTGGCTCAAATATCGCATGCTTTCCTCTTTGGTCTAAACTATTTCTACGAGTGCGCATTCATGCATGCTCACCCACTGTCTGTACCTAATCTCATTATCCAAGTCATCATCTGGGGCTGAATCACTTTCACTCTCTTCTCCTGATTTGTCCATGAGCATATTCTTTAGAAAGTTCGTTAACCCGTCTTCACCAGGGCAGTCCTCACAGTTGTGCACCATATAATCACGGTTTTCCTTGCCACATACAGCGTGATTGAGGAGGTCACGCCCTTTGAGACCGGGAATGCCGAGAACGGATATGAACAGTTTCGGGTTTTGCTGATAAGTGCACACCCACACCGAGTGCGTCCCACTGCTGCCTGCCAGGACGCAATTCCTCGGACGAAGGGCAGCAAAGGTTAAGAAGCCGGTGCGATAGTTTTCAGGGTTCTCCTTGTATAGATCATATATGTCGCACAAGTTTCCCAAAACAAGTCTTTTCTGAACTCTACTTTTGCTTCCATCAACCTGTCACACCGTGACACAGTCGGTCTTGCCAAGACACATGCGGCTGATCTAATCAGACTCATAAAACAGCTTTGCTTTCACCTTGTCTGCGTCCGACACCCTCAGAAATTGCCTTGCTTCATAGGCAACACGGTCAGCCAGAGTGAGCAGTGAGCACTGGGCACACAAACACGGCACCACCTGATGTTTGTGCCCTTCCTGATATTTCCTACATTCGGATATTTTTTTTCACTTTTGAGATGCAATAAATGGTTGTGCGAATGGTTATTCGGTGATCAAAATGTGATTTCTGTGTTATGGATGCTTCTCTCTATTTGCAGGTCATCGTAAGGTATAACTTATAAATCGCCTACAACCACAATTTGTATAAATTTTGTAATTTCTGTTTAACCTTTGACATCACGTGTTCGAATACTTCTGCAACACAACACTCAGGCTAAGATAACGTTGTCTCTAGTTATCTTGAAGATAACCAGCATTTTCATACCAGCACGTGCCTTAATCGTGAACAGGCTTATATTTCAGTGATGCACCGTTTTAGAGACTCCACATTTAAACAAGAAATGGAACCCTAGCGCAAAAATAACCATGCATGCCTAATTTAGATCGGATAAGTAGAGTTTTAGGGGTAAAGCCCTGTCTTTTAGCTACTTGCTTCGAAAGATAAAATATCGAACTTCAGTTTTGCACTTTTTTAAGATCGCATTGTGACTGTTCCGAAAGTTAAGGTAGGTCGTGTGACCTTAGGTCACGATGTCACGTTTCAAATAGCTCGTAAATAAAAATTCCGAAGGAGTCAAAATATGCAGTGGATTTTTGTGAGTTCATCGATATATACGTTTGCACAATTGGGATTGTTCGTTATTGAGTTAAACACCTTAACACGCTCCCTAGAGGGCCTCTGAAAATTACGCGCACTGGAGGTGGTGGGGGGGGGCGGATTCCGCCCCCCCCCATTAGATCTCGGCTCCTATTAAAGCTGGAGGAACGAAATTCATAGGGTGGATGGGTACGGTAGTGAACTCTATCGTGTGCAAATTTTATGACCTTAAGTCAATATCTTCAAGGTCAAATGAGGTCACATTTGTCAAAATGTTCTTGTTTTGCGTGGCTTGGCTTGTCATTGTTAAGGATCGCTGTGATTGTGTTTAAATGCTCCAAAATGGGCATCAATGATGTTTTGGACATTACTAATGATGCAATATAGATGCTAGACCCGACATTTGACCTCAGGTCACCTATATAGCATCACTTTATCAGGTCAGTTACCTGTTCCAGTTACCGGAGCCGGGCCGCCCACCGGACTGCTCCGTCCGGCACCTCGGCGCAATCGGCTTCGCGAAGAAAGGAGTGAAGTACATGAATAAAGTATGGAAACGCAATGACAAACAGTGGTGCATTTACGACAACATTCCAGTTGATCAAGTTTGGTTCCATTAACCTGTCATGAACTTGACCTGACTTGACCTCGGTGACATAACATGACCTTGTAACTATATAGCATATCAATGTACATCAAACAAGTCGCTAGTGTTGCCAAGAACACTTCCCTTTTGCGAATATACGGGAAGCGCATCAGCGCCGATTTTTGTGGTCTGGTACTAGGAAATGTTTTGACTTTAACGGCCCCTAACTTGATAAATTTTCAGTCGATTTCCATTTGTCTTACTTTAAGCGATGTGTCGGTCATTTCTAAGCAGGTACGCAGAAAATCGCGTATATCGACCGGTAAAATCTGCAGTTATGTACGAAAAACCGGAGGGATGGGCGGATTTCGCCCCCCCCTGCAGTGCGCGTGTTAAAAGACACCCCTGTTAGGTGACCGATAAAATTTTTTAGCAATAAAATGTAATCCAAATTCTTGCTGGGGTGGCTTTATAGCATCATTCAAAATCGTTCAGCACTTACCAAACTTTTGGTTCGCTTAATTGTAACCCTCGCACGCTCAGGAGCGTATCACATTGCCACCCCCTTGTTTGCGACCGCGACAAAAACGGCACGGCTTAGCGTGTGGTCTCTTAGTGTAACTGGCGGGGTCCTCTTTTTGCGATGCTCGTACTCTCGACTAGAGCTGCCACTTTCTGGCGCAGTGGCACTGCACGGCAATCCGTAAAATTGCACGTGTGCCTTTTGCTGTGCAATGCCAGAATCAGAATTTTCCGTGCCACTGGCGTGCCAGTGCAGGCAGTGCTGCTGTCAGTGTGCGGAATGTTTTGCAGCTCTGATATTGTTTGCTTTCGTCATCAATCATGATTGCCTCGTTCTTAATATGACCCATTTTCTTTCCCCGTGCCTTTCGGTGTGCCATCATCCAGCTTGCTGTGCTACGTGTCGTGCCGTGCCAGAATCTGTTGTGCCCGTGTCGCGTCTTATACCAGTGTTTGGAAGAAAAAGTGGCAACTTTACTCTCGACAAGTATGGACTCGATACTTGTCGCACTGTCTGTCACTGTCGCACAGCACTGTCTCTACATTTCAAAGTTGTTCCATGCATCCATCAGTGGCCATATCAGACAGTGACTTGTAACCTAGAACACTATTAAGGGATATAATCTGTCCGTACGTATTTTCAGGTTTTCAACAACAACAAAAATGTTCATTAGCAACAACATTACGTTAAAAATATCAAGGTCTAGTTTCCTCTTTGACCCGATGACATCACCTGAGGTTACATTTTTGTTTCTTAGCTTACCTTAATCATTTATCTCCACTTCAACTTAACTTTTGGCTGTATCTTATATGGTTTGTGAGATATATTCAATGCACATCTAAGGGCTGCACTGAGAAGAGGTCGTCACCTGATTTTGACCGACCCTAACTTCGTTACGTTAATAGACTGCACCTCAATTTTTGACATCATGCACGTTCCTTGATTGTTGGATGATATGAGAAATTACCAAAGTGCTGCCTTAGACAGGTTATGAGCGATGTCAGGAAACCTTAAAGGATCATAATTAATCCCTCCACTGCGAGGTCCAAGCTAATATAAGATATTCATTAATAACCAGAAATACGCAGATGGGGTATCCATCGCGACAGCTGATCACATGCAGCACGCTGGCCTTTCTTTTGCTTCGCTAGCAATCTCCGCTTGGAAATACTTGGAGAGGTAGCACACATTTGTCCGATTGCTGGCTATGGTGGCAAAATGCAATGCAATGCAATGTAATGTAAATATAACGTAACCTCGATAGGTAACCTTCCGTCTCCTTCCATGTCAGGCCAGTGACATGTCACCTGACCCTTCACTTTATCCGGGGACTACTCCGATGTGCCATAGCAGTGGATGGACCGGACGCCTCTCCCCAAAGTACTCGAAATCTCCCCGTGTCATGCCGCCGGCGACTGATACTGGAGGCGGGCAGCGGCGAACCCACCCTACAGCGGTGGTCTATGCCGTGTTGTGTTCAGCTCTATTTATAAATCACCAAATTAACCGAATCATCCGTCGAATTGGCCGCTGAATGTCACGTTGCATTCAGAAGGCGAATCAGCACTTTAAGGCTGGTTTGCGGAAACAATATGAGCAGTGTGTTCAGGCATTCTTCCCAGCCATGGTCATTCTGTATAAAATTTGTGTACAACATTTTGACAGTGTCAGAGGTACTTCCGCTGTGTCCCCCTTCCTCCGGTTCCAGCATCCCTGACGACAGTGCTGACATGCACTGGCCCGGCCAGGAGCATTATAAGGTCCGTGACCAGAACAGCTGACAGGGAATCCTGATTGATACATTTGAACGTGCAAAACGTATTCATCATGTTGGCCGAAGGAATGCTAGGGAAATCGTCACCACCGAGTCACGTTTCAGAAGTATATTTGTTAGTTTTTATAGTAATTTCGCCTCTGCTAGCAAAAGCCGTAATATGCTCAGTAGTGATCTCGCTGCAAGAAATCGGAAGATCCTTGTCAGCTACTGCAGTTATGTCAATTACAATATCAATAATGATATTGTACAATCCGCATAATTTATATTGAAACAAATAATAATACAATATGAATTATGCGGTTAAAGATGATGGAGCTGGATGAACAAATGTGGATGCACCTCCCCCTTCATGAAAATTAAAGACAGATAATGTGGTGACCGTCACGTGTTGCCATAGGGTTATGATGGAGTTCAGTATTGAACTCATGCAGTGCGAAATTCCCAAAGTTCGAAAACCCCGAAACCATCAGTCTATCTATATCGGCCTAAAACCCGAAGAACTCAGAAGCTGGACAAGATCATCCGTGGTCCAGCTAGGCCCCGTATCTTTGAATCCACCTTTAATCACTTTGGAAAGCAAACCTATGTATGCACCTATGTATGCACCTACAGCTGATTAGTTTGAGCAAGCGAGGAAGTACTGTCACTACACCAGAATCTTGTTTGCTTCCACCATGAATGAAGGCTGTCTCATCCCCATAAATATTTCCCAGCTTTATTATTTTCAATATTGGAGTAGGCTTCCTGCAACAACCTAGTATGATGATGATAATTCTTGTTCAGGAATCTGAACAAAGTCCTTTGTTGTCAGCGCCACGTATTCCCCAGGTATTAAACGGTGGAACATTTAATTTAGAAGTAATACATTAACCATTCCCGTCATTCCGGTAAGATCCTCACACCCCCATCTCTGGGGAGGGGGGGGGGGACTCATTATATTACCGTCTAATCTCCAAACTAAGCGTCGCACGAAACCGGAAAATGTGTCATCGGAACGCGCTGGACGAATATGATTAGAAACCACCTCCAGCATTTTCTCATCTCAAAATGGGACATCAACAGAGGGTATATGTGGTCACGATTGACGTCAAGTTGTATGCTCTGGGGAGTTTATTTTGTAGATTTTAAAAACAAAACTTGCTTGGAATCAGAAAAGGACGACGAAATGGACCGTGGTCCCAAAATTTACGCGCACTCAAAAATACAACATATTTTACTTCCAAAATTTTAAGTTTTCGACTTTATTTACTTTGTTTGTGTCTACTTGATAGAACACACCGAGAAACTTTGTTTTAAATAAGATTAGAAATTGCTTAACTTAGCAAGAATCTTCGATATTTATCCCTAATAGCATATATGCAAAACAAGTAAGTCATCAATAACGCAAGATTTCAAAAATTCCTCTGGGGCACTTTGTTGCATCTCTAAAAGTAAGCAATCGCTGAAAGTTTCATTCAAACATCTTCACCCGTTAAAGCGTGACGACTGGTGGAACATTTTTGGAGGTGACCTCACTTGGACTTATCTAACTGAAGACCGTGAACGACCTGACCTCAACATTTTCACGAAGCATGTCAAATTGATGGCAGGTATGCCAATATTCTGCCCGCTGTTGCACGCTGCTTTTTTTTACTATCCGCGGAAAACCTAATGGTGGTGCAAAAAGATCCCCCGATACTGCGCGGGTTAAGACGCAAACCCAAAGATGTTTTAAAACGTACTTCGGCTAAATATGTATGTAGGGCACCAAATGTTCTCACCCTCGGTTGCCTAGTTCTTTCACCCTCTAATGCCTAGTTGCAAAGTGTGGCCCATACTAGCTGTCTTAACTCCTAACCTCCAAGCCGTAGTCCTATCCAATCTCATTAGAATGGTAAAAATATGTCTAACCGAAGCGCCAACCCCTTTGCAAGAACATATTTTCCCGAACGCGTGTGCCGGCCGCCCGCCGCAAGCCGAGTCGGCCGGGGCCAAGTGGCGCGGCCGCCTCACTCCGGCATCCTGCCGACCTTGCACCAAGTTGCAAACCTGAGTGGTGTCAAGTTGCAAACATGAGCGCGTCACATCTGCACTGCAACTTTCGGCTTGCTCCCACTTTATCTGCACAGTACACACATACACTCCTGCTGGACACACACGGTCACAAATATGGTGAAAACGGAAGATGTCGAGAAAATTCGTCAGGGGACTGGTAAGCATCTGACCATGCTCCAGACGGAGCTTGAAAACCGAGTACGTCAAAAATGTTATCGGTATTCACTTCATGCATCGGTTGCCAGGTGTGCAAACAGAAAATGGCCTCGGTATGCACGAAGTACCAGTGCACGCAGACACAACATACACACACACATACATATATATATATATATATATATATATATATATATATATATATATATATATATATATGTACCTATTAACCTACCTAGGTACGATGTTGGTGAGTTCTTTTATATCTGGTTTCACATTGTTGTACGTTTTACCTATATAGGTACCTAAAGCGAAAACTGAGAACAATAACGACAACTGCACCAAGGTACCCACCTGCCCTCACAGACTCCGACTGGCCCAACCACAAGACTGCGGGTTAATAATAAAACAACGTAACGAGTGTCCGCGGCCCGCCACCTTTATTTACGCAAGAAAAACCACGGCTATCGAAATGCTAATAGCTAAAAATTTCCACCTCTATCTGGTCCTGATTTCGGGTTACACTGTATATCTTCAGAGAAAGTTTAGTAATAATATCTACTAAACTTCTGGAAGATTAATAGATATTCCAACTAAACTCACTTCCCTTCTTAGTAAATATACCAACTAAACTCTGTTGAGGATGTGTTGTTCAATACCAGTTATAAGGGAACCTTGCGCTCCAAGCGTAGAATTTTGTGCGGCGGCAAAATGGCGTACGCGCCCAAAAACGATGGCCGTCCGAATGCTAAGTTTTATGAATCTCCAGATGTTGTGGCCCTTTTCGAAGTGGTGAAGTCATGGCTTATGAAAAATGCGAAAAAGGTACGTTCGGTTTTATTTTCTGGAGTAAGTTAAACGCTATACATTCCTGCGCCTATTTTGTATTACTACTCGACCTGCTATGGTGTTCCTCCGCGTCAATAGCCAAAATGAGCTCAATGTGTTTTATAGAGTACTCGATTCTGGTTTTCTATCTTAGTCATAAAGTCGTAAAGTGTTAAGGCTTAATAAGAGCCACAAGGGCCCATCTTGGTTAAGCCTATCTAGAAAAAGTACTAGAAATGTACATACTCTCACCCCAATCAATCCCTTATCTCAAGTTCCTAGGGAGCTATATATTTCAGCCTATCTAGCACCATTCACTTGCTATTGCATAACACACCCAACAATTACAAACAGAGTGGGAATTAAGCAGGGTGGGAATTACGGCACTTCTTAAGAGATTTTATCTAAAAACATTTTTGCACTCCGGGTTCATACTGGATAGGATGGGCTTTACATGTACTCCGACACAAATGTGGGAACAAAGATATCAATAAAAACAAACACAGAACGACACCCAAAAAAATGCTGGTTATTCCACTTACGGTCACCACTCAAACTAATCACTTTTTGTAGCAGTCGGCAGCCGGACCACATCTTCACACACTCCATCAATCTCAACCACCGGAATTGCCGACAACAACGCGCCAACAGCAACTTGCAGGATGATGCGCATGCACACTTAGAACACTGTTCTCTGGCTCTGGAGCCGTGTCTCGGAATATTTGCGTTCCTCCCACCCTATAGTGGGAAACTTTGACAGTTTTAAGAAGTTCTCCGGAGTCCCGGAGGCCACCGATCAGAATTGGCTGCGTTAGCATTTTCTGTTCTGAAATCTGTCTGTGAACCAATCAATGCAAGGTATTTCGTATATGACGTCATAACCATTAGCAACTTTGAACACATGGTTAACAGTGTCCACACAAGTTAACAGTAAACACAAGACCTTGACTGATCCTTTGCTTTGATCACATCCAACTGTGGCGTGTGCGGTAGGGGAGTTGTGTTGGTAGTACGTGGGAAATTGGCTGCGTAGGTAGGTATGCGCTCTGAGCTGACGGTGAAGTGTGAAGTATTTTTGTTTGTTTTTCATATGGCTAGCCTTGTACTGAGACCAACAGTAAAAGGAAAACGCATTTCTCCTGTGAGTTATAAGAAACGAAACAGTGCCGATTATTACGGGTCACTGCCGGGCGGTGCCATCCATTGTTCACTTCTTTGTTTGTATGTTTTGGCATTTGATTTGACCCAAAATGAGAATGATATTACTTATGCATATTATGTAGGTACTGATTTAGGTTTTTCAAGTTGGTTACTGGTAAACAGATTCCATGCATAAAAAAATAATATCCATGAAAATGTACTCCGGAAGAAATCGGTATGCACTCCGACTCCCAACCCGGAAAGTAAGTTTCCCACTCTGGAATTAAGGCACTTCTTAAGAGATTTTATCTCTGAAAACATTTTTGCACTCTGGGTTCATACTGGATAGGATGGGCTTCACATGTACTCCGACACAAATGTGGGAACAAACATCAATAAAACAAACAGAACGACACCCAAAAAACGCTGGTTATTCCACTTACGGTCACCACTCAAACTAATCACTTTTTGTAGCAGTCAGCAGCTGGACCACAGCTTCACACACTCCATCAATCTCAACCACCGAATTGCCAACAACAACGTGCCAACAGCAACTTGCAAGATGATGCATATGCGCACTGAGAACACCTCTGGCTCTTGAGCCATGCCTCGGAATACCTGTGTTCCTGCCACCCTATAGTGGGAAACTGACAGTTTTAAGAGACATCTCCGGAGTTCCTGAGGCCACAGATCAGAATTGGCTGTGTTAGCATTTTCTGGATAATCTTTACCTTTTGGCCGACGCATACTGCCAAGGTTAGTGATTTGTAAAGAGGTGTACAGTGAGAAACAGTGACTCACAGAATTCAGGGAAGTGAGTCACAGGAGTCGGGTGTCGATGACGGGCACTAACCTAACCTAACATAGCATAACCTAACCTAACCTAATACATCGACACCCGACTCCTGTGACGTCACTTCCCTGAATTCTGTGAGTCACTGTTTTTCACTGTACACCTCTTTACAAATCACTAACCTTGGCAGTATGTGTCGGCCAAAATGTAAAAAAGACGTTTTCTGTTCTGAAATCTGTCTGTCAACCAATCAATGCAAGGTATTTTGCATATGACATCATAACCATTAGCAACTTTGAACACATGGTTAACAGTGTCCACACAAGTTAACAGTAAACACAAGACCTTGACTGATCCTTTGCTTTGATCACATCCAACTGTGGCGTGTGCAGTAGCGGAGTTGTGTTCATATTACGTGGGAAATTGGCTGTGTAGGTAGGTATGCTCTCTGAGCTGAGGGTGAAGTGTGAAATGTTTTCTTGTGTGAGTTATAAGAAACAAAACAGTGCTGATTATTATGGGTCACTGCTGGGTGGTGCCATCCATTGTTCACTTCTTTGTTCGTACATTTTGGCATTTGATTTGACCAAAAATTTGCAAAAATTGATTTGATTTGACCATTGTGCTACCATAGACAACATCATCAGCAGAGTGGGAAACTTACTTTCCGGGTTGGGAGTCGGACTGCATACCGATTTCTTCCGGAGTACATTTTCATGGACATTATTTTTTATGCATGGAATCTGTTTACCAGTAACTGACCGGAAAAACCTAAATCAGTACCTACATAATATGCATCAGTAATATCATTCTCATTTTTGGTCAAATCAAATGCCAAAACATACAAACAAAGAAGTGAACAATGGATGGCACCGCCCGGCAGTGACCCGTAATAATCGGCAATGTTTTGTTTCTTATAACTCACAGGAGAAATGCGTTTTCCTTTCACTGTTGGTCTCAGTACAAGGCTAGCCATATGCAAAACAAACAAAAATACTTCACACTTCACCCTCAGCTCAGAGTGCATACCTACCTACGCAGCCAATTTCCCACGTAATACGAACGCAACTCCGCTACCGCACACGCCGCAGTTGGATGTGATTAAAGCAAAGGATTAGTCAAGGTCTTGTGTTTACTGTTAACTTGTGTGGACACTGTTAACCATGTGTTCAATGTTAAACCATGTGTTTTATCACGTCTATCACACACCAGGTACGGATAATTATACGTGATGTGCTATACTTGAAGAGGGAAGATTTCAGTGTTGGAAAAACTGGCATTTGTTGGTGTCATGCATACAAATAAATTTTGTACTCCAGGATTGTGACTGGACTAAATTAAATATTTTGTACTCCAGAAGGGAAATGGAAGAACAACATTGTTTGGTTGAGTTCTACCACTCTAAGTCCTTACCTGAAAACAACCAGCAGTTTCAGCAGTCTGTATGTGCCCACTCACGAACAATCCATGTCGACCATAACAAAACTTTGAAATGCATTACAAGCCATACAGCATGTATAGCATGCCATACCAAGACAACATGTTTGTCGGTGTCTCGCTAAAAAACGTTTCAGCTGTCCGGTTTCAAATGGTGGCATGTGATGTCATGTGAGAAGACCCTACATTTGTGTCAATATAGTAAATATTTAATTCAATATGTATTCAATATTTATTCCATATTTATTCAATATTTATTGTTATATATTATGTATTTATATTAATCAATATTTATTCAATATTTATTATTCTGAGTGATGGCCAAGAAGTACCAGATATCCCTAGTTGGCAAATCTGGGGGTACTTGGTATTGCCGGAGTAAATACTTCAGGCCTCGTTTGGCAATTAAGATGCTTTGAATGCGCAATCGAAGGTCATTTTGTTAAAGAGACAACTTGTTTAGACACAATGAGCCCGTTCAATGCAAAAAAGTCACTTTATATTTCCTCAAAGTGGCTCCAGAGTAAGGAAGTTCTCTGAGGGATGACACCAAAAACCAATGCCATTTGTGAACCTATGAATGACTGTCCAATAATATTTTGGAAATTTGTGCGAAGATAAGTTATGCGCCTTTAAATATAACTGCATTTGGAGTTCATCGGTGTCAGTGAAGGGTCCGTAATACCCGTTCCAATCTTACTCTGACCCATCTCCTGTTTGCCGGCCTGGTGATCAGCCATAGTTCTATTGCTGGGGTAAGCAAATCCGACCCGGCTCTATTTTCCAGCAAGATAGATGCTCTTTGTTTGCATGGTGCAGAGGTTGTTGGTGGAGGTGGAGTGGTGTAGAGCCTTGGCTCGGCGGTTTTCAGGGGTTTGGATTCCTCTTGGTGCCCGCCATCCCTCCCAGGCTCCACTGATGGGGTCCACCCCCAGTTAATTGTATCTTGCTGTGAGGAGCTTGTAAAACCACTTTTCATCATTTTTAAACTCATCTCTTTCTACTGGAAGTCTTCCTGATAGTTGGAAAACCTCACAAGTTATTCCCATTTTTAAAAACATTGGTTTTCAGCCCCACTAAAACAAGGTTAATTGTCGGCAAGTGCATTGCTATTTTTGTATTCCAGCTCAACATTTTGTACTCCAGTTAAAAATTTTGTACTCCACTACCAATAAAAATATGGAAATCCTACACTGGAAGATTTTGATCATTTATTTTTGCAGACTGAAAAGTAATCATTTGTGGAGAAAATGAGTGGTCACATTGTCGGTTGGTTATTTTAGTTTTAGGGCGCATCGACTCGGTTCGGTCATTTAGCGCCCGGTCACATCGTCATTTTTACGTTAAAATACAGTGTATTCAAAATATAAATTCCAAATAATCAAAATTTACCTTCATCTCCAATTATACCTGCCTATCTACCCTAGCTATCCAGCCCTATTCCCCTGATCTCTCTTAACACATGTGGATTGAATGCCTTATCAATAATTTTCCAACTGCATCCATGCCAGCTTAAAGGGGTCTGTGCCATGCACACTTTCATGTGCTCTATTCCTCAGCCCTACCTCAATGTTATTCACAAAGATGATAAAGAGAAGTGGCCCTAGAACAGAGCCCTGTGATACTCTACTCAGAACATCCTTCCAATCAGATTTACATACATTTAACATTACCCTTTGTTTCCTCTCCCTCAACCATGCTTCAATCCAACCTAGAACTTTTCCAACAATCCCATGTTGCTGTAGTTGATGAATCAGCCTCCCATGTGGAACTTTATCAAAAGTTTTGCTAAAGTCCATCCATCCTCTTGTGCTCAACAAAGTCTGTTCTTAATATGTAGGTTTTGTGGGTATTTCTCTTTGTATGTTTAATCAGCTGGGGATCCTAAATATTTTGTCTTCACTTTAAACCCAATTTTGCATTTAGAGAAACCAAGAATTGCAGAAGAATGTTTCCAAGCATGATTATGATGGAATGTTTAATACAACGAACGAAGATGCTCCTGGGTTTTAGACATTGCGTGTAAAGAAAACATACGACCTTCAATATACCAGGAGGTGCTGAGTTGACATCAAAAGTAACGTTAAGGATTATACTTTATTACTCAACGTTTCGGCCAGGGGCCATCGTCAGGAGTGATATAAAAAATGTCAAGTTTAACAATTGAAAAAAAGCACGCGGGAAAAAAGCGTGCAAATCACACGTGGAATACAGAAAAGCCTCCTCAGTGGTGCAGACACTTAAAGAAACTCCAAACCAGAAACAAACTATGTCAAGATAGTATCCTCTGAGGAAGCCCGAGCCGATGGTCCATATACATATCGATACATACACTCACGCACATATATAGACATATATCCAATATAACGTGTAATACATCAAATATAATTTATGTTGATGTAATTTTATGTGATATACCAAGACGTAGTTTGCGTGTTTAGTTGCGGCCGTAGATTACGTATGTGTAGAGATTCGAGGACCTTCAGATTAGTCAGATCAGAGGACCTTCATTCGAGGTACCTTCTGATCTGAAGGTCCTCGAATCTCTACACATACGTAATCTATGGCCGCAACTAAACACGCAAACTACGTCTTGGTATATCACATAAAATTACATAAACATAAATTATACTTTATGTATTACGCATTATATTGGATATATGTCTATATATGTGCGTGAGTGTATGTATCGATATGTATATGGACCATCGGCTCGGGCTTCCGCAAAGGATTCTATCCTGACATAGTTTGTTTCTGGTTTGTAGTTTCTTTAAGTGTCTGCACCACTGAAGAGGCTTTTCTGCATTCCACGTGCCATTTGAACGCTTTTTTCCCGCGTGCTTTTTTCAATTGTTAAACTTGACATTTTTATATCACTCCTGACGATGGCCCCTGGCCGAAATGTTGAGTAATAAAGTATAATCCTTAACATTTCTTTTGATGTCAACTCAGCACCTCCTGGTATATTGAAGGTCGTATATTTTCTTTACACGCAATATGATGGAATGGTTAATTTGTAGATCAAGGTACGTTGACTATTTTGATTTTGAAAAACATGATGCTTTTTAACATGATTAAGATGAATGACCACTCATTTTCTCTGCAGATTACCTTTCTGTTAATGGTGGTCAATGCAATTCCTGATGTCATAGCCATGGTATGGAGGAAATGTGCTACAATATTAATTGTATTTTATGAGTCAACACTGCAAACATTTACATACCTTAATGGGATGGTCCAGGCTTTGGCTTGTCTGTTTTGTACCTCAATGGTGTTGGACTGACCATCATGGTGCTTGGACTGTTGCTTATACAGCTTCAGTGCTTTGAGAAGGAAATGATGAATCTTGTGGCAGTGAAGTTTGTAAAAAAAAGAAGCATTTCTGGCAGACCTTAGAACAATTTGGGAAAATGGCCTCACTGGGAATGACACTGCTTTTTTGGGGGAAAATTATAAGCTTGTCCTCAAAAGGAAGCTTAATAATCTTGTGAGGCACTGGAGTGCAACCAGTGCACAGCAAAGCCACCCCTACACTGATATGCATTGCTGTTGACTTTTCAGTAAATATGAAGATCAAGGTAAAATTTTATTTTGGGGATTTTTTCCTTCATAATAGTATGCTTTCTGACATGATGAAGATGATGCGATCACTAGTTTTCACTGCAAATGATTACTTTTAGGTCAACATCAGTCGGTACAATTGATGATGTCATAGGCATGGGTCTGCAGCTTGTAGCCCTGATGCTTCATGAAGGAACTTTTGAATCTTGTGGCAGTGGAAGTCGAGCAACAACAATTTGAGCAAATAACTGCTGGGAACGGCAGTCATTTGTCAGAAAAAAATTTGAACTTGAGTGTTTGTCCTCAAAAGGAAGCTTAATAATTATCTAAGATACTGCAGCACAACCAATACACCACGAGGCTAAGTTTACACTGATATGAGTGTTGGAAATTGCTGTGTGTGGTTTGTCTGCTGACTACTAAATAAATAAAGTATAATATATCAAATAACCTAACCCAACCTAATCTAGACTAAGATAATGTAGATTAATATATAAAATATATTATAGCATAATATAATCTAATCTAACCTAACCTAACTGGAAAACCAGAATGCTCTGAAACAAATTTTTCTGCCATAACGTCATCAAATATATGTGACATTGTATATATCTCCACAGGCAACTTTAGTAACAATACCTAATGAACTTCCAGAAGTTTAGTAAATATTCATACTAATCTCACTTCCCCTCTTAGTAAATATACATACTAAACCTTCTTGAGGATGTGTTGGACATTGACAGCACTGCCCTTAATGATTACAGCATCGCAAGGAACCTCTGGCCTTGGTCGAAGGTTGCTGATGCATCAGTTTGAGAGTATGCATTCTCGGAAATAAATGTTGAATCAAGTCAGAAACATAAGGCTTTCGATGTCAAAGAGTACTAGTTGAGTGCATTAAGTGTTAAATTTCTTCTTTATCACGTCTGTGACACACCAGATATGGATAATGATATGTGATGTGCTATATTTGTATAGTGAAGATTTTGATTGTGTATTTCTTTGCCATCTGAACAGTAATCATTTGCGGAGAAAATGAGTGGTCGCATCATCATTTTCATGTTAAAATACCCTGTATTTAAAAAAAATACAAGGAATCTAAATTTACTTTCATAGATATATACACCGACCTTTTCTGCTGCAAGTTCCAATTTCAAGAATTCAAAAGTTATATAGGAATATATAAATCTTAGAATGAACAGCCTAGTCTAGACTAAGATAACAGCATAATAAGTTTAATATATTATAAGAATATAATATAACCAGAACAACCAGAATTGTTCCAAACAAACTTTTCTGCCATGACACCATCAAATCTCGGCAAACATTGTTAGCTCTGCTGTTAGCTAAAAGAATCACAAGGAACTTCCTGCATTGATCAGTAAATTTGCTGCATGACCACTGCATCGATGCACCCCTAAACCCCAAGAACGAACCAACCAATTAGTAAATTTGCAGATCAAGGTACATTTTTTTAATACAACGAAGAATGGCTCGTAGATGCTCCTGGGTTTTAGACATTGTGTGTAAATAAAATATATATACGACCTTCAATATACCAGGAGGTGCTGAGTTGACATCAAAAGTAACGATTAAAGTTATATCTTAGTCGTTACTTTTGATGTCAACTCAGCATCTCCTGGTATATTGAAGATCGTATATATATTTTATTTACACACAATGTAATTTTTTTTAAACAATGCACATCATCAGCATCATTAAGCTGATGTGACCACTCATTTTCTCTGCAGATTATTACTTTTAAGTCAGCAACTGTCCATACAATTGATGATGTCAGGCATGGTACATTTACATACCTTAATTGGATGGCCCGGGCTGTGGCTCGTCCGTGTCTAGCTCAAATGGGCACAAAATGACCAATGCAGTTGACGATCCCAAAAGCAAAAATCCACCACCACCACCGTGTCTAGCTTGCACTGCTCTGAGACTGTGGTTTACAAATCTACAATGCTTTAGTAAGGAAATTGTGAATCTTGTGGCCATGCAATTTCTTCCATAACAAATACCTTTCTAGATCAAAAGTAATATAGGATGGCCTGTAACAGTATTAGTTTTTTTTAACATTAAGGTGAAAATATTTATTACAACTCATGATGTTTCAGTGTCATACCTTCTTCAAGGGCATGCAAAGAGTGATTGCCCTTGAAGAAGGTATGACACCGAAACATCAGGTGTTGTAATAAATAAATATTTTCACCTTAGTGTTAAAAAAAACTAATACTGTTACAGGCCATCCTACATTACTTTTAAACTGTATGCCATTCAGAAACCTTCCAAGATATTGACTCAAATTCCCGCTTCAATTTGTGCTCAATGCCCCTAAAGAGCCAAATCTGACCAATCACACAACCAATGTTGTACTTCCTTTTCACGAGGAGTATTTTGTCTTTCTTGACTTCTATTCCTTGTCCACCAATTGGCTCTTGGTTGCTTAACCATGCTTCTGTTGGAGTTTAGGGGCGAGTCGACTGCGTCGGTCATGCTTCTGTTACATCCCTGCAAAAGCTCCCCCAATCGACACCGGTGTGGGCTGAGATACCCAGGTTCCAGAACACTGATCTGTGGTGCCAATATTTCTCTAGCCACAAGTTGATGAAACACAGAACTTGCCAGGGCTCCAGGTGGGTTTTCTCAAGCAGTGTTCCTTTGTAGTGACTTATCACAAACTTGCACCTCTTTCTCTTCTTGGTCTTGGTGACACGGAACATTTCAAAGCACTCCCATCTGTTTTAGTGAAAATGGCAGGCCTCTGAACAATTCGGGAAAATAACCTCACTGGGGAGAACAGTGTTTTCGTAAAAATTATAAGCTTGCATGATTATCCTCAAAAGAAATCCTACATATTTTGTGGGGTACTGGAGTGCAACCGGTACACAGCAAAGCCATTCTTACACTGTATATTGTTTATTTGCTGATAGTTCTGCTTATAATCAAGAGATCAAAAATTACATATGAATAGATAAATCATAGACAAATAACCTAACCTAACCTAGACTAAGATAACATAGCATAATAAATGTAATATATTATTACATAATATAATCTAACATAACCGGAAAACCATAATCGTCCCAAACAAACTATTTGGCCACAGTGTCATCAAATCTAGGCAAACATTGTTGGCACTGCTGTTCACATCAACAGCTATATGATCAACATGGTCGACGTGCCCTAAAGCCCAAATAACTGTTCACATTAACAGCATCACAATGAACTTCCACCTTGATTGAAGGTTATGGATGTGTCTGGCTGCAAATATTCCTTGTTAAGTCATAAAGTCATAAAGTGTTAAGCAGGGTGGGAATTAGGGCACTTCTTAAGAGATTTCATCTCTGAAAACATTTTTGCACTCCGGGATCATACTGGATAGGATGGGCTTCACATGTACTCCAACACAAATGTGGGAACAAAGGTATCAACAAAAAGAAACACAGAACGACACCCAAAAAAAACGCTGGTTATTCCACTTACGGTCACCACTCAAACTAATCACTTTTTGTAGCAGTCAGCAGCCGGACCACAGCTTTACACACTCCATCAATCTCAACCACCGGAATTGCCGACAACAACGCGCCAACAGCAACTTGCAAGATAGATGCACATGCGCACTGAGAACATTGTTCTCCGGCTCTGGAGCCGCGTCTCTGAATACCTGCGTTCCTGCCACCCTATAGTGGGAAACTTTGACAGTTTTAAGAGACGTCTCCGGCAGAGTAGGAAACTTACTTTCCAGGTTGGGAGTCGGAGCGCATACCGACTTTGTCCGGAGTACATTTGTATGGAATATTATTTTTTGATGCATGGAATCTGTTTGCCGGTAACCAACTGGAAAAGCCTATGTACCTACCTAGGTAGTCAATATGTAATATGCATAAGTAATGAGCATTGTTGTTTTTGGTCAAATAAAATGTCAAAGCATATGAGCAAAGAAGCAAGAGAACAATAGATGGCACCGCCTGGCAGCGAATTGCGATAATCAGCACAGCTTCGTCTCTCATAACTCAGGAGCAATGCGCTTTCCCTTCACTGTTGGTTTCAGTACAAGGTTAGCCATATGAAAAACAAACAAAAAACTTCACACTTCACTCTCATCTCAGAGTGCATACCTACCTACACAGCAAATTCCTCACATAATACGAACCCACCTCCACTACTGCACACTCCACATTCGGATGCGATAGCTGTGCGCAATGCAAAGGATCAGTCAAGGTCTTGTGTTTGTGGCATAACACTGTTAACAATATGTTCCAAGTTGCTAATTGTTATGATGCACATCAAAAATACCTTTCATCAATTGGCTGACAGACAGATTTCAGAACAGGAAACACCAACTCAGGCAATTCTGATTGGTGCACTCCGGAAGATGTCTCTTAAAACTGTCAATTTTTCCACTATAGAGTGGCTTGAAAGCAGGTTTCTGGATATGCCTCAGCCGAATTTGTTGCTCCCGGTGGCCACTTTCTTCAGTGTGCAGCCATGAGGTCTTGCAAGCGGCATTGGCACATTGTTGTTGGTATTTCCGGTGGTTTTGGTTGAGTGTGGTGTATGTTTTGATGTTGTCTGCAGAGCGCAAAAATGTTTTCAGAGATAGAATCTCTGAAGAAGTGTCTTAATTCCCACCCTGGTCTCCGGAATCCCGGAGGCCACCGCTCAGAATTGGCTGCGTTAGCGTTTTCTGTTCTGAAATCTGTCTCAACCAATCAATCAACGCAAGGTATTTTGTATATGACGTCATAACCATTAGCAACTTTGAACACATGGTTAACAGTGTCCATACAAGTTAACAGTAAACACAAGACCTTGACTGATCCTTTGCTTTGATCACATCCAACTGTGACGTGTGCCATAGCGGAGTTGCGTTCGTATTACGTGGGAAATTGGCTGAGTAGGTAGGTATATGCTCTGAGCTGAGGGTGAAGTGTCAAGTATTTTTGTTTGTTTTTCATATGGCTAGCCTTGTACTGAGACCAACAGTGAAAGGAAAACGCATTTCTCCTGTGAGTTATCAGAAACGAAACAGTGCTGATTATTACGGGTCACTGCCGGGCGGTGCCATCCATTGTTCACTTCTTTGTTCGTATGTTTTGGCATTTGATTTGACCAAAAATGAGAATGATATCACTTATGCATATTATGTAGGTACTGATTTAGGTTTTTCCGGTCGGTTACTGGTAAACAGATTCCATGCATAAAAATAATGTCCATGAAAATGTACTCCGGAAGAAATCGGTATGCACTCCGACTCCCAACCCGGAAAGTAAGTTTCCCACTCTGGTGTTAAGGCTTAATAAGAGCCACAGGGGCCCATCTGGGTTAAGCCTATCTAGAAAAGGTACTAGAAATGTACATACTCTCACCCCAATCAATCCCTTATCTCATGTTCCAAGGAAGCTATATATCCAGCCTATCTAGCACCATTCACTTGCTATTGCATAACACACTCAACAATTACAAACTCCTCCCATCATACCCATTGTGCTGCCATAGACAATCTCGTCAGTATCACATCCCGAAGGAAGGTGCTGAATCCATTGCTAGGTACACCCTATATAAAGTTATAAAGCGTTTAGACTTAATAAGAGACCCAAGGGCCCATTACTAATTTTGTTGCCTGAGGTGGTGGCTATGTCTACTTCTTAGAATACTTCTTAGAAGATGAACTTCGGCATGTGATTGCATCCTTTCGGAAGCTGAAATTCTCATTGGCACTACTATTGGCACTTAAAGAAAAAGCAAAACGGATACGGGCGACACCGAGAGTTAGAAAACCAGGAGAACTGAGGAGAGTGTTAGTCGCCCAAGCACAGCCATCAACAAGAATATTGCACGATTTTTTTGGGCAGTCCATAGACATAGCCACCACCTCAGGCACCAAAAACAACACGCCCAAGGCCAATCCCAAAAGTGTAGTTTACAAGATACCGTGCGGAGCTTGCAGCAAGACATATATCGGAGAAACCGGCAGAGGATTGGATGTGCGAATAAAGGAACACAAAGCGGACTTAAGACACCATCGGACCTCGAGTGCGGTGGTTATGCATGCGGTCAAGCAGGGGCATCTACCCAAATGGGAGGACGCAGCGGCGCTGCACGACCACCTCACAAAACAGCAACGTCGACTGCTTGAGGCGGCGTAAATCGCCGCTGAATACACCATGAATATGTCGACGGGATTTTTCAGAACCGCGCTCGTCACGGCTCAAGCAATCAGGAGATGGACGTCTAGGGGTGGGTTTCCCCACCGGAACCATAATCCAGACTGAGTACGACTTAGGGAGCATGGACACACTTACAGACACAGACTAAGACATGCGCATTTTATTGCACGCTGACAAAGACAAATGGCACAGACACAGACAAATGCACTGACACGGACACGGACACGGACACGGACACGGACACGGACACAGACACAGACACAGACACAGACACACACGGATACAGACACTCGTACCCTGTGATTATTTCGGATTTTACTTCTCGTTGTGTTCTTTTCTTGATTTTACTTCATGCTGTCGGAGGTGCAACTCGAATTTGTCACGTATTATTATTGATGTTTTATTAGGTTAATGCTGACTGGAAAACCTCGATTTTACTGTGATTGTACCCTGATGAAGGCAATAGCCGAAACGTTGGAAATATACCAAAAAGTTACTAATTTAAATATCAATTGAAGTCTCATTTTCATCGATCATACAGCTATCTAGTTTATTGTACTTTAACTCTAGTAACACTCCCACTGAATGAACAACAAAAGATATCCCTGCTTACACAAACTAAACTAAACTAAGCAAAGATAATCTGAGTTATCCTGACTTCCACCAGCTACAAACTCCAACTAAACAAAACTAGATACTAATATAATCCCACGAAAAAAAATCATAGATACCTCTATAATTACACCAGTATATGAAGATATTCCTATTATAATCAAAGCTCACTAGTTTAGTCTTAAACTCTATGTTAAACTTGAACACCAAAAGACTACGCCACAAGACTAAATAAATTATGTTCCGAATTAATTAGTATTATCTAATGTAACTTATAATATCCACACACAGGAAAGAAGGTAACAAGCTTTCTGAAAAACATAAATAAATAAAGAACTTAACTTACGGACGAAACTATACACCACAAGACTAAATAAATTAAGTTAAGTTATAATTTGTATTGTCTAATGTAACTAATAATATCTACACACAGGAAAGAAGGCAACAAGCTATCTGCAAAATAAAAAACAGACTTATCTTACGAACGAAACTACACCGTAAACGCCACAATTTCAAGGTTATCTAATGTATACAATATTCACCATAAGACGAAGTGAGCTATAAGAACAAAACTACCATTCCCTAACTTAACTTATAATACCTACACACAGGTTAAAAAGCCACAGGCTATCTACAAAATAAACCCAAAACTTATCTTAATCACTTGTGGTCCAATCTTCTTTTTCCCCTCGATGTCCTCAACCAGTCCTCCCCATGCCTCGGAGCTGCGCGAACACGTCCGTCTGGAACAAGAGCAGAACCGTGAGTGACGCACTTATTCCCCACTTATTGTTGGGAATAAGTGTGGAACTAAGCCAGAAACACAGTTTTCAATGTGAAAGAGTATTGCATTGAGTGCATGAAGTGTTGAAGTTCTTCTTCTTTATCACATCTGTGATGCACCAGGTACGAATATTTATATGCAATTGGCTATATTTGTAGAGTGAAGATTATGATTGTGTATTTCTTTGCCAACTGAAAAGTAGTTATTTGCAGAGAAAATGAGTGGGCACATCGTCTTAATCAAGTTAAAAATATTGTGTTCAAAAAAGATATTCCAAAAAATAAAAACTTACCTTGATTTTCAATAATACTGATTTATTGCATAAATCAGTATTATTGCAATCAGTATTATTGCACTGAGGCACAATCACGCATTGTGCCTCAGTGAAGCAAGACATAGTGGACATGCAGTGATAGATCCAAGGGGTGGCCAACAGGGCCATTCACAGACCAAGAGTCTGATTCTGACAAATTGTGCACTAATGCTGTTTAATTTAAGGCAAATGTATTACATGAATATTGTTGTAAGCAAACCTTATGACTGTCTGCATTTCAAATCCAATGAGGTTTTTGAAATCAGTGGATTTTTTATTTTTATTTTGAGGTTAGTTGAGGTGGAGCAAGCCACTGTATAAAAAGAGTACTATTGCACAGATATTGCTACCAAAGCATAAGTTGTTAATTTGTTCCCATATGTTCTGAAGTGAACAAGCCACCATGTTAGCCAGTGTGTGTATGGTATTGCAAGGATGTTTCTTATTTGTAACGAAAAAGAACCTGGATTTATTTTGCTATGCAATATGCAATCAACTGCCTGACAACATTGCATTGCCAAGCTCTCACACCAACTGGTCGCGGGACGAGTGGTCTAGGGGTTAGATGCTCGCCTCACAATAGAAAGATTGTGGGTTCGAATTTCACCTGTCGCTACTCTTCGCCCGCGACCAATCGGCGTGAGAGATTGGCGACGCTATATGACTCAACGGTCGACGTGCCGTAAAACCAATAACCAACAGACTGGTCGCTTTGACAGACTTGGCATTTCCACTTGTGGATTTTGAACCCACTATCTTCGTGTCAAGACTTGAACGATCTACTAACAGCTGCGGCGTACTGATGTGCTACCAAGGAAATAACAAGTGAAATGTTGTTTTTATAATGGAAATTTGAGGAATGGATCTAATTCTGAGTGAAGAATGCAGTACTTCAAATGCTGTAGAAAGATTGCTCAAGTTTGAAAAGCATGATTTCTGTATTTAGTATTCTGAATTACCTGAAGATTGGCAAAATGCAAATGTAGTACCAATTTTCAAAAGGGGAAGTATCAAGTGTGTTGTAACTACAGGTCAGTCAGTTTGACCTCAATAGTGTGCAAGGTACTAGAAAAACTGGTCAAACAATATTCAGACACATCTAAATAGGCACAAGCTTTTAAGGACACTGAACATGGATTTCAATATCAAAGATCTTGTTTAGCTAACATATTGGAACTCATGGAGTAGGTATGTAACTAAAGAAGTAGCAGGATGGATGTTGTGTACTTGGTCTTCAGCAAAGCTTTTGATAAAGTCCCACATGTGCATCTAATTTAGCAACTAGAGCAGCACGGGATTGATAGAAAAGTTCTAGGTCGGATTGAAGCATTGTTAAAGGGATGGAAACAAAGGGTAGTGTTAATTGGATGTAAATCTGGATATAAGGATGTTCTGAGTGGAGTGCCACAGGGTTCTGCTCTAGGGCCACTTCACTTTGCCATCTTGGTGAAGAGCATTGAGGTAGGGCTGAGGAATGGAGTGTTCAAAATTTTCGAAACCAACTTAATTGACATTAAGTTGGTAGGAGTAGCTAACGGTAGTGATCAATCTAGTAATATTCAACTGGACTTGGGGAACCTAAAAAGTGGACTGATCAGTGGCAGATGTCCTTGAACTATGAAGAATGTAAGGTTATCCATCTGGGGTCTGGAGGTGAGACTTTCAGATATACAGTGGGAGGTAGGAAATTGGATGTTATTGAAGACGAAAGCTATTTATCTGTTTTAGTTCCAAATGATCTTAATGCAGAAGAACGACATATATCAGCTAGTAACAGGGCAATCAGAATGCTGGGATCCATTAACAGGTATGTGAGATGTAAGAGCAAGGAAGTGATGGAAATACTGTACTTTATCTATGTGTGACCCCACTTAGAATATTCTGTACATACATGGAGCCCATACTTATAAAAATATATAGATATGCTAGAAAGAATGCAGTGCAAAGCCACCAGACCCATCAGTGGACCAGGTAACATTGAATATGGGAAAGACATATGGCATTATATATGTACTCACTCAAGTATAGGAGATTAGGTGGTGATATGATTTCAATGTATAAAATCATTGAAGGGCCAGATCAGGTCAATCTGAATGATGGCCTTCTATGTAGACTATCACATAGGGTGTCATCAATTCAGTTTATACAAATCAAGGTGTAGGACAGTTAAGCGGCAACAGGTCTTCAGTCAAAGGATTGTGATCAGTGGAATAGTCTGCCTGCTGATGTCGGGAGTCCCTCATTGAATGTATTTAAAAATAGGGTGGACTGTTTTTTAGGCTATAAAATCCGGTCTTGGGGTTCTGAGTAGTGGTGGATTGGGGTGATATTTATGATAAGTAGGTGTGCACTGTACAGACCCCTTTAAGCGGGCATGGATGGAGTCTGATAATTATTGGTTGGGCACTAAAACCACATGTGTTACATGGGATCGAGTGAATAGGGCTGCATGGGTAAGGTAAATAGGCATTTATGGGTGTGTGGGATGTTGGTGGATGAATTATTTGGAATTATGGATGTGGTGATGAGTCTTTTTGCCAGGGGTATGGTATCTTCCTTTTACAGACTTAATCTGTATGGGCCCTTATGGCTCTTATTAAGTCTGAACACTTTATAACTTTATTACATGATAATTTGATTATGTTGCCCTGACCTTCTTTGTGGATATGTGCTGGTGTCAACCTACTATGGTTTATTGTTGCTCCTGATGATGGTATTAATATGTGTAGCAATACACAACCCTAATATGTACATGTAACTATATATATATACACATATTGTTTAAAAATAAAAAAAAAAATAATACACATATTTTCAGCAATAACCTCATACGTTTCGGTAACTCCATGTACAAGCAAACAAAAGGAGTGGCTATGGGTAACCGATGTGCACCTCCTTTAGCGATTGCTTTTATGCACCGCCTTGAGTCGATCTTCTTAGCTTCGTATTATTTGAAACCAGCTCTCTACATGAGGTATATAGACGATATTTTGGTGTTTGGACACATGGCTTGGCCTCTCTGCTCGACTTCTTTGCAGAAATTAACCAACAACACTCCAGCATCAAGTTCACCTTAGAAACACTGGTCATAGCAGTTCGATTCCTTTCCTTGATACGTTGTTTGTAGTTCAGGCTGATGGGAGCTACAACACCGAACTGTACTTTAAACCTATGGCAGCCCCCATCATCTTGCACTATGATTCGGCCCACCCGATGGCTACTAAAAGGCCGTTTTAACATCCCAAATGAGGAGAGCAGCACGAGTCTCCTCTGATACTATTTCATGCGAGCGGAGCCTTGCGAAGATGACAACTCTTTTCCTGGAAAGCGGATACCCAGCGCATCGGGTACACTCCGCCGCTCGTGCTGTTCACCCTCACAACAGGAGTAGGATAAGTGGGCAACGTCGGCATCGAGCGGGTAGTAAACCCAACTATGTTTACATGAGACTTCCATTTGTCGATGACCAGTGTGTCGACGGTAAACGCAGCCATCCGTTCGTCTCATCTAAACCATGTTAGGGTAGCCTGGACTAGCGGACCTACGCTGAAATCTTACCTGGTCCGCTCAGCCCTGGAAATTCCGCCATGCCCGCTGGTAGAAGAACGTGCCACACCTGTATCAACGGGCTCAAAGGTAGATGCACGCGAAAAACGTAGTTTATAAAATAACGTGCAACCGCTGTCTTGGAATATTTTATGTCGGTGAAACCAAACGTAGTATCGGGATAGGTACAATGAGCACTTGGGAGATGCCAGACTTCGAAGAGCATACACACCTTTAGGCGAACACATGATCGACAAACATTCCAACATGGAACACAGCGACACTAACACAAACTTCAAGTAGAAATTTCTAGCAACAGCCAGGGACAACGCTGATCTAAAGGTCCTCGAATCTCTACACATACGTAATCTACGGCCGCAACTAAACACGCAAACGACGTCTTGGTATATCACTTAAATTACATAAACATAAATTATATTTTATGTATTACGCGTTATATTGGATCTATGCCTGTATATGTGCGTGAGTGTATGTATCGATATGTATGTGGACCATCGGCTCGGGCTTCCTCAGAGGATTCTATCTTGACATAGTTTGTTTCTGGTTTGAGTTTCTTTAGTGTCTGCACCACTGAGGAGGCTTTTCTGCATTCCACGTGTCTTTTGCACGCTTTTTTTCTCGCTGCTTTTTCAATTGCTAAACTTGACATTTTTATATCACTCCTGACGATGGCCCCTGGCCGAAACGTTGAGCAATAAAGTATAATCCTTAACGTTACTTTTGATGTCAACTCAGCACCTCCTGGTATATTGAAGGTCGTATGCTTTCTTTACACGCAATGTCTAAAACCCAGGAGCATCTAAGAGCCATTCTTCGTTGTATTAAACTATATACACATACATACATTATGATTAACATCCTGGCTCAACATTCATTTTTGCTACCTTTCCACCGCATTGCACACATTGACCCTTGTTGATGTATCAATAGGTGGTGTTTGTACTTTATGGTGGTGTCAAGAGCCTGACAATGCACATGTTTCCAGCATGTGGCAGCTGATCCACCAACTGCCAAAAACTTGGCCCAGCTTGTGGTTCAGCTGCTACAATTTCAAGAGGATAATTTCGGAAAAGATGCTGGTAATCACACTAGAACGCGGCTTCCGGTAAGCGCAGCCAGTGCCATGTATGGCCGATATTTCTACATGAAGACAGCTTGTTGGAGTGTTAATTATGATTTAATAAGCTGTTTCTTTGATAATTGAACAACCTTTTCCCAATGTGTCCACCATGTAGGCATTTCATTTTCCGTGATGTTTGTGTGGGACATGTTTTCCATATGGATACTATTTAACAGGTGTGTTCTCTTTGACAGACGCGATGTTTCGTGGATTTTGAACCTGGCAATGGCCTGTGTCAAGTTCTTGCTGCTGCATTCAAATTTAAAACGGATCATGGACTTCGCAGATTTGATCTGCAGGTATAAGCTAATTACTAGCTCACACAGTGTTGAATTATGTGTGTTGGATGTGTGATACTTGGCATGTATGTATTAACAGCTCACACAAAAATACAAATATTAGCATGGCACTCAACACCAATATTTTCAAGCCAACTTTACAAAGTATTGTGCCTGCTGAGTTTGTTTGTTATTGAATCCCCTCAACCGATTTTGTCTTGAGTATAAGCATGCACATGCAATATTCTTCATCCGGCTGTTTTGTTTAACACTAGACTCGATATGTGATACAAACTTTGTATTTCTGGTCTAAGCCCCTGTGTAATTGCAAATCAGGAAGTTTGGACACCCCTTAAAAGAAAACCTCCACTATCGCGTACGTTTCTGCATATAGGTGCCACCTACATCTCTGCTATTAAATTGTGCAATAAAATCATGGGTGTACTGCAATCACCGCAGTGGTCAGATATGTGGTGTGTCCTTATTGATCATTTGTGCCAGAAGTAGACAGACCATGTGTGTGTACGTGCGTGTGCGCGCGCGCACACGCACTATGCCATTATGTCGTTACGTTAGGTGTCTTGTTCGAGTGAGAATGTGACTGACCACCGCCGCCGCAGTCGCCCTCCAAGTTGGAACGGAACGTGGAGCTGCTCGCGGCAATCGAGAAGGCGCTAGTGGCATCCGACCAGATGGCGATTCCATGCGTTTTCATCTCGCCCGACGTCGACAAGACCGAGCGCGACAAGCTCAAGGAGACGGTGCGCTCGCACGGTGGCACACTCGCCGGTATGTGTCACGCCGGACAGATACACCGCTGGCTGGAGTAGTAGGGCCGCCACATGAGGTAGCAATGTTGCCCCGCTGGACACTTGTAGCATCCCCGTATGTATGGGTCCCATGCATGTAAGATAAGTTTTGTATTCATGCATTGTAATTCATGCGTGAAAATGATTTGCGCTCAAGGAACACAACACCAGTCACTTATCATTGAATGAAATAGACGGCTTTCATGCACCTCAGCACCTCACCGATGCAGTGTAGGGGCTCGTCAGCAGTTCCTGGGACTGACATGGCCGTGAGGTGTCGTCGGCCAGTTTTGAACCGTTCAGCTTTGCTGGTAGTGCACCTGTAAATTGGGCACTTCGTGAGTTTTCGCTGGTTTGTCAACAGAAGTTTATTCTTGTGGTTCGTCCGACTCCTTAAAACATGAATCCATGGATTCGTTAAGGGGAATCAGGCAATTTAGGAAGTGTGTTGCTTTTTATGATGAAAGTTGATATCGGTAGCGCAGAGACTCCTGTTTGCACGGGCCCTCGTTCACGCAAAAGGAATTACGAATTTAGGATTGTTCCTCTATACGTCATTTCAGATCACGGATCGTAGATATCTCCAGTTTCATGTAAGTCGTCGATTCGTATATTATGCGCTCGTAGGTTTCGGACAATCGTTGATTTAGTCTGATACCAATCAATGCGATACGCGACGTGGTGGGAGGTCATACCGCCGAGGGTTGAGCAGGCCACAATTATTATGAGCGTGCCACAGTTATGTTTCGATGCTCCAATGGCATTGAGCCGGGGACGAGTGGTCTAGGGGTAAGATGCTCGTCTCGCAATCGAAAGATTGTGGGTTCGAATCTCACCTGTCGCTACTCTTCGCCCGCGACCAATCGGCGTGAGAGATTGGCGACGCTATATGACTCAACGGTCGACGTGTCATAAAACCAATAACCAACCAATGGCATTGAACAAGCGAGTAAGTCTGACAAATCACCCGGAATCTGACAATCACAAAAGATCACCCGGTAGTTTTGATCGCGATCTCCCACCAATGCGGGGCTGTCGCCACTATGCCGGCGATATGAACATTATCTACGCCATGACGCAGCACAAAAACGTGTGCCACCAGATACACTAAATGTATTGACAGCAGAAGGACGGACGCTTCGTGGTCGACATGCGCAGTTATGCAGTTCGCAATGCAGAACATTCCAGACAGGTTGTGAGGCCTTTTGAACTGCTCCATGTAGATATTTTCACTGACTATTGGTTCAGCTATTGGTAGTTTGTTTCAATTAATAGTAACTTGTTGCATTGTGCTAGCTTTTGGGGACGTGTTACTTGGTAGTCGAGTACCGCCAACGAATTGATAGCTCATGTGCAGACCAGGAGATATTAGGGCACCAGTGGTCTAGGGGTAAGATGCTCGTCTCACAATCGAAAGATTATGGATTCGAGTCTCACCTGTCGCTACTCTTCGCCCGCGACCAATCGGCGTGAGAGATTGGCGACGCTATATGACTGAACGGTCGACGTGTCGTAAAACCAATAACCAACCAAGACCAGGAGATGTTCAAGCTAGTTCTGATTATGCAGTATGATGCCCATGCTTTTTTTTGCTTTTTTATATTTTGTATTTGCCAATCCCAAACGTCAGCCCATTTTGCACTGTTCCTGTTAAAAAAAAACTGGCACCCCCACCCACACTGTTCGTAAGGTGGGTCAAACTTCGTAAGATGGTTGAATTGGCCCTTTGTGAAGCTAAGGTGTCATACTTTCTGATGTCTTCCTGCGAGTTGACGATTTGTACTCCCGTCATATCGTGCCTCCGTAGCTTTGATCGTCTACGCAGCTGAAATATGTGACTGTGCAGCATATTCGCTGTGCAATTGTAGATGCGTGTTGTTGTTTTGTTTTTTGTTTTTTTACTTCTTGAAGTGGGATCCCGGGCACTACAAAGCTTAGTTATCGACAACCTTTATCTATCCTGCATCTGCTCCTCAGCCCTTAATGCACTAAAATGCGTTTTTTTACATCGTGTGCCACCACTGCATCTCAATTCCTCAGCACCCAGCACGTAGAACCGGGAACATGGTAGATGAAACCAGCGAGGTGACATATTTGAACGATAGCTCTCGCATGCGGGGCCGCGGTAGCTCAGTCGGTAGGGTGTCGGACTCTTGATCGCAAGATTGTGGGTTCGCATCCGGCATCCGGCGGGATCACCAAGTCCACCCTCAACCAATCGGCATGAGAGGTTGTCGACGTTGCGTGACCTAGCAGTTGAATGCGTCGTGAAGGGACCCCCAAGATGTAGCTCTCGCCTGCATGACTCGTCCAAAGCTCCAATATGGCCAGATATTCCATGCATGACGTGGCCCTGCGGCGCCGGCGGTGCGTCTCTCCCACCTCTCGTCTCGTCCCGACAGAGTCGCGCGACAAGGCCACGCACGTGGTGTACCCCACCCAGGACCCGCTGGAGGAGGAGTACGCACGGCCCATGTTCAAGCGCGACAAGTACACGATGCTCCACTGGTACTACTTCCCCGACTCGTACGACACCTGGGTCACAGGTCAGTGATACCGCGTCGTGTCCGGACGACAGGACGTGCGGTTCTCGTGGTGATCGTCGGCCATGAATGACGAACAAAAACGTGACTTGAGATGGGCTGTTGAGTTAGCCGTGCCGGCGCAGACAGATCCGTGGTTCGGATAGTTCTGTGTACGTTGGAAGGGAATCCCTTTTTCCTGTACGTCTCGAACTAATCCATGTATTAATTGCAGTCAGTATGATAATTTGCATGTGCTGCAGACATCACGGGAAACGATGTGACTGATGGACGCCCATGTAAGAAGTACATGTTATTATTATTGGTCCCAAGTCGGATATTTGTGTGTATGGGAGAGATCGTCAGACCTGCCTTTCTACTTATATAAATATCGTATTTTATGACCTTGACTACTGTGCATGCTACAGATGCTGGCTGGAGCGCTGTGTATGCTACGAGTTTGGTGACATGCTGCTGAGTGTTTTGCAGAGCTGGACACTTGGTGCCTGACTACATGCATGCAACAGCATTGCTGCATAGCTGGATCTCTGTGTATGCCACATCTATCTGGCATGTCTGTATCTAAGTCGGTGTGAACGCCATTTGGGTCGGTGTGAGATTTAAGCCTGCCCCCTCTGCATATTGCAAATCTTTGTTATATCGCTCTGGATATTGCACGTCCCAAGTGTGCTCGTCTGTGCCTGTGTGCACACCATATGTATGGAGCCTGATGCTGGTATATATTGCATGCCCGTAGTCCAGTATCGGTGCATGTGGTATGTCTGGAGCGTGCTCTCTGTATAAGCCACATATCCTGAGTCCATTACATTTGTATTTCGCTGGTACTGAACCTGGTATCTGTGTATACCACATACCTTGAGCATGATGTATGTGTATGCTGATGGTCTTGATCCTGATCTGTGTATGTGGCAAGTCTTGGGCCTGCTCTGTGTATATAACATGTTTTGGGTCTGATATCTGTGTATATAGCAGATATTTTGCCTGCACTCTGTGCATATGACATGTCTTGAGCCTGGTCTCCATGTATACAGCAGGTCTTGGGCCCAATCTTTGTGTATATGGCAGGGTTTGGGCCTGATACCTGTGTATATGGCAGGTCTTTGACTTCCTCTCTGTGTATACCGCAGGTTTTGGTCCTGATCTATGTGATATGACAGGTCGTGGTCTGATCTCTGCGTATGGCAGTTCGTGATCCTGGTCTCTAAGCATACAGCAGGTCTTGAGCGTGATCTCTGTGTATATGGCACGTCTTCAGCCTGATACCTGTACATGCGGCAAGTCTTGGCCTGATCTCTGTGTATCCAGCAGGTCTGGAGTCTGATCTCCATACATAAAGCAGGTCTTGATTCCCGATCTCTATGCATGTGACAGGTCTGGAGTTGGACGATAGTGTGCCCGAGTGTCCGGAATTCGATCCCGAGAAGCAGTGGCGCGTCACCCTGAACTGGGTTCAGGATCTGGATGAATACAACGAATGGATGAACGAGCAGGACTACGAGGTGGACGAGACCGGCAAGAAGAGCAAACACGAGGTGACCGGGGCGTGCCGTACCGAATCATTTGAGTTCAGTAGTTCACGCGTTTCCTCCAAAGCACGAGCTAAGCAGTACAATTCGCCTGACATGATGTGCAAACTATGTCATATTGAAACAACCAGTGTGTATTGCACATTTTGTTGTTAATGTGATGATGAGTTGGCTTGCTGTTGCCCAATGTTGCGCTACCTACGCAGTTTGTGAGGTATGGATCTAAACATCAGCATCGAACTGCCCAGGTTGGGCTGCCATGCTATCGTTTATGTGCTGGCCAGTCAGCGAACAATGAGCATTGGAACCGCTGTTATCTTGTCACGCGCTAAATCAATCGGTAGTCGTCAAGCATTTAAAGCCTACTTAACCACCACTGTATTTGCTCTCGTCATGCAAGTTCGGATTACAAGATGAACCTGTATCTTCCCTGGCTCTTTCTTTTGCTGACTGGGATGTTTCTCTGCGGTAGCTGTGTATGTCGTCTGATGACTGGGACGTTTCTTCTCAGCTGTGCCTGTCCGTTGATGACCTGGACGCCATGGCAGCTGGCGAATCTGAGAAGGCAAAGAAGGCTACCAAAAAGCGGAAACGATCCCCATCTCCTGTGGCCTCTAAATCCAAGTCCAGAAAGTAAGCATGATATTGTGGACTAACTTAGCTATGATTCGTCTTGCCTTCTCTCGACAGTATTGCACTATTGATCTTCGGAAGTATGCGTTGTTCACTCACGAATTCCACCAAGCTGTGTCAGGTGACGAGTAGTCTAGGGGTAAGTTGCCCGTCGCACAATCGAAATATTGTGTGTTCGAGTCTCACCTGTCGCTACCCTTCGCCCGCGGCCAACCAGCGTGACAGATTGGCGACGCTACATGGCTGAACGGTCGATGTGTTGTAAAACCAATAACCAACTAACCAACCAAGCTGTGTCAGGCATGAATATGACCGGCAACACCTTGCATTTAATATCAAATAGTGTATTGACAGTTGTGGGTTATGATGGCTTCCAACTTGAGTGATGTGTTCGTGTTTTTTTTTTGTCGACAGCACCATATCAACTAGCTTTAAGTGTCCTTAAGTATGAACTTAGCATGAGATCAATTCAGATTTGGACCGTTTATTTCGTGGAATTATGTCATGGGACAGTTGAGTGACGATTGGTCTACTCACTCACCAGGACGCCCGGACCCAAGCCGAAGAGTAAGCGCACCAAGAACGACGAGGAGGATGACTTGACTAAGGACATGGAAGATCCGCCGGCCGAGACCAGCCTCACCGAGGTGGCGCTGCCTAAAGGCTGTGAGTTGCCACACTCGTGTGCATTGACACTCACATTATCTGTGTCGTTTATTTTCCGATCGTGGAGGATTTTACCATCGCCACTCCTTGGCAGTGCAACATCCTACACACTGCACCATGTTATTCCATCCTCTTCCTGTTCCTTCATTAAGCCTCCAATCTTTGAACTTAACTTTTCCAAAGGGGATGTCTTGTTGCTGATCATACGTGGTATATTGTATCCCATTGTCTGCTAAAGCTTGAAGCAACATCACAGGTATTTTATGAGCTGGTGCTTGTGCATTTTTTTGTGCTGATAGTAGAGATGTTAGCTGCATGACAGAACAAGTAATGGAATACTCTATTATGTATAGATGAAATAAACTGAATCAGCTGTGCTGCACCCAGCCTGTGAGTGTTCAAAGTCCTCAAAGGTAAGTACTCAAAACTACTCAACGTTCACAGGGAAGTACAAGCATACGTTTTGATGTCACAGGTTTGAAGAAAAATTATCCACTCAATATTCAATTCCATCAACGTTTTCCTCCATATCCAGGATTATCAAGCACAAATCCAACCCTGGCCATGTGTTGATATGCAAATCTACTTGCCTGTGGAGTGGCAAAATAACCAAATTGTGGTTGACGCACCCAAAAACCCCTTGCCTGTGGAGTGCATTTTGTATCTGTTCAGGTGATTCAGGCAGCATGTTCCTTGCCTTTGTTTTCAAAAGTCCCCGTTGTTTATGTTTTTGTTTGCCTGTTTTTTTATGGTGTGTGTCGGCGCTGAGGGTCAGGAAGCACTCAGCCGGCCAGCGTGTACTTCATAATGCTGGTGCTCCCTACTACTCTATGATGTTCCACACTGCTCCATAATGCTGGTGCTCCACACTGCTCCACCATAATGCTGGTGCTCCACACTGCTCCATGGTGTTCACACACTGCTCCAGGTTCACACTGCTCCTCCATAATGCTGTTCACACTGCTCCTCCATAATGCTGGTGCTCCACACTGCTCCATGGTGTTCACACTGCTCCTCCATAATGCTGATGCTCCACACTGTTCCTCCATAATGCTGGTACTCCACACTGCTCCATAGTGCTGGTTTTCTGTGCAAGCTACATGAGGGCGTAATGTGCCTCCGATGGACCGTGAGGAAGTGCCTTCATTGCTGCGCACTGTGTAGTGGCTAGCGTCATGTGTCGGCTGGGTGACCTGACCTGACCTGACCTGACCTGATCCGTCCCGACTACAGCCGGTAAGAAGGACGGTGACAACCAGCCGGTAAAGGGTGGCTCCCTGGTCGATCTGGACGAAGAAGCCAACCAGGAGGATCCCAACAAGGCAGCTGAAGAGAAAAAGGTTGGTGAGGTGTTGGACTGGTCTGCCACTTGCATCACTCTCACTGGTGGCGTATGCTGCACTGATCGGTCACTGCTCGGATCTATCAATCGCCTGACGCCAAGACCAGTACTGTAGGTATAATGTGTACCATACACCCAATGTATCTCATCATCCGCACGTTTGTCGATGCCAGTCAACAATTATATGTGCCACGTCTCGCTATTTTGATGTGTTAGTGATGGTGAAGTAATAACTGTAGTGACAGGTGCTCAAGAACGTTTAGAAAATGTCAAAGGGTTACACATTCGGATATAGTGCACTTATTCAGCTGTCGTTTTTGATGTTTTCAATGGCCTTGTATATCATGTCGGGCCTGTCCCACAACACGTGATGGTACTGTAGACACAGTGCATATTGGTACATATTTACCATGCGATGGTCCGCCTATGTACAGTGGGATTCATGGATAATCCGTCCATAATGTCACATGGCCTGCTCGTACCATTACTTGCGGCTCCTATAGCACAGGATAATCTTCGCCCAAACGATTGCGGGTTCCCTTCAGTGCAGGATTGTTCATGCCTTCGCAGCACACAGCACAGCCTGCTCCAAGTTTGTGCGATGGTCTGCTTCTACATAATGTGATGGTTTTCACCTATGCCATGTGATGAATTCCGTCCGCACAGTATGTGATAATTTGCTACCTAAGCTGTGTGACCCCCCCCCCCCCTCCCGGCTGGGTCGTGGACGATCAATAATTGACCTTGGTTGGTATTTGGTTTGGTAGTCCCTCTGTCCCGGACGTGAAGTTTCGGTACTATTAGAGTCACCGTACTCCATTGATTACAGTATATTGCTTGGAATCGTGGGGTCTTGGGCTCAAAACTCGCAAACTACGTGATTTTCTGCTCTGTCGTCGACCAATAAAGGACGCGAGATGCTGCTGTCGCTGCGTGGCGTAGGAACCAAGCGCGCGGTCAGAAATACATCCAATAACATGGATTTGGCTACATTTGGCCAAATCCATGTTATTTCACTTGGCCACGCAGCTACTGCAGGTGTATATAAGTGTATGCGAAGATACACGGCCGTTTCTCTAGTCACCCAGTGTGTGGTGATGCACACCTGTACCTGCGGTGTGTCGGGCGGCGGCGCGCGTCTGACGCCGGCCGCGGCCGTCTGCGCAGGACGAAATGGAGGATAACGCCACAGAGCAAACGCACAACATCATCGTGCCTTCCTACTCGGCCTGGTTCGACTACAACGCCATCCACGGCATCGAACGTCGCGCCATGCCAGAGTTCTTCAACGACAAGAACAAGAGCAAGACGCCCGAGACGTACCTGGCTTACCGCAACTTCATGATCGATACCTACAGGTGGGAGGACGGACCCCGGTGTGTTCCGGACCCGGTTCACACGTGTCGCTAGGCGTGGTGGACTTGGTATTAACCTGTTCCGGATGACCGACTGTGTCCCGGCGACCTGTCACTCGACCTGGGAGTGAACCAAAAGGTATAGGCCAAAATGTTTCCACAGCTGAAATTGGAAGTATGGGCGTAATATGTTCGACGATATAGTTGACGCGCTCATAAGTTCAAATAGTTTACCAGTGGAGCTGTGTCATGTTTGCTACATCTGTCTAGCTGGTAAAATCAGTTGCAGGTCCGAGTGATATCTCTCTCTCTCTCTCTCTCTCTCTCTCTCTCTCTCTCTCTCTCTCTCTCTCTCTCTCTCTCTCTCTCTCTCTCTCTCTCTCTCTCTCTCTCTCTCTCTCTCTCTCTCTCTCTCTCTCTCTCTCTCTCTCTCTCTCTCTCTATCTCTATCTCTATCTCTATCTCTATCTCTATCTCTATCTCTATCTCTATCTCTATCTCTATCTCTATCTCTATCTCTATCTCTATCTCTATCTCTATCTCTATCTCTATCTCTATCTCTATCTCTATCTCTATCTCTATCTCTATCTCTATCTCTATCTCTATCTCTATCTCTATCTCTATCTCTATCTATCTATCTATCTATCTCTATCTATATATCTATATATCTCTATCTATCTATCTCTATTCTATCTATCTATCTATTCTATCTATCTATCTATCTATCTATCTATCTATCTATCTATCTATCTATCTATCTATCTATCTATCTATCTATCTCTCTCTCTCTCTCTCTCTCTCTCTCTCTCTCTCTCTCTCTCTCTCACACACACACACACACACACACACACACACACACACACACACACACACACACACACACACACACACACACACACACACACACACACACACACACACACACACACACACACTCACTCACACTCACATATTGCGAGGGGTGGGGGTTCTGTTGCCTTGTGAGGGTTAAACATGCGCAGTTCATGCAGAACCTCTCCCCTTGTCATAGCCAAGGTCGCTAAATCGGATGAATGCACCTTTTCGCTAATGGCACAAACTTTTAGTTTCGCGGAATGGTACACGCTTGGAATTGTCAAAAAGAAGCAGGCCATTACGTCGGAATGTTCCCCCGAGCCCTGTCCTGACAGTCCAGTGCCTTAGTTTACTATCCCCAAGAAACGGACGGATGAGGCTGGAAAATCCCTCTCCTATGCACGACGCGTCGTCATCAGAAACCCTCAACAGTGTGTGTTGAGCTGGTCCAAACGACTAAGTAAGCAAAATTACTTTCAGCTGGTAATTTTCATTCAAGACTTTACCCGATAGAACTCCATAGTGGCGTATCCTCGTCAACTTTTGTCCCGTGAGTGACACAATCTGGCGGATTTTGTCGTTGTAAATGGTAGCGACTTGTGACGCCGGTGTGTTTGCAGACTCAACCCGACTGAGTACATGACGAGCACGGCAGCACGTCGCAACCTGGCCGGCGACGTGTGCGCCATCATGCGTGTACACGCCTTCCTCGAACAGTGGGGACTCATTAACTACCAGGTGAGGCTGGGTCTGGGGGAAAGTGAGGATTCAACTGCCAGGTGAGGCTCGGTCTGGGGGAAGTCGGGACTCATCAATTGAAGCCTGAGGCGGAGGTGAGGCTTAGGCCTCAGGGTAGTAGGCACTCATCAACTATCAAATTGGGTTGTGTTTGGAAGGAACAATTGGGTCTCCTCAACTACCAGGTGAGGCTGGGTCTTTAATGAAGAAGACACATCACCTACCAAGTGAGATCTGGGGAGGGTTCATCAACTATCAGCGAGTTAACGCTCAAACCTACCGCTCAGATAGTACTATACTTAAACCTTCCTAGCTGATAATTTGCTTCCAGACTATCTTCTGTTAAACTATCTTCAAATGTTACAATCTGATTGTGATTAAGCAAACTTGTTGGGCAATATAACCCACTGTGGTTGACGCACCCTAAAGCCCCAATGGTAATCATCATCAGAGCGGACGGCTTGCGGGTGTGACCAGCAGCGCCGTGTGACTCAGCTTCTCGCTGTGGCCGCCAGGTGGACAGCGACAGCCGGCCGACGTCGATGGGCCCGCCGCCCACCTCCCACTTCCACGTGCTGTCGGACACGCCGACTGGCCTGCAGCCCATCAACCCGCCGCGCACTGGCCAGCCGTCGGCCGCCAAACAGCTGTGCGACTTCGACAAGAAGGCCGACGGCGCTCCGGCGCCGGACGCCGCCGACAAGAAGGACATCACCGACAACTTCGGCCTCAAGCTCGATCAGTGAGTGGCGCACACCCGGCCCGGAGCGTGTGAGAGGTGGGACGGCGGGCCGGTGGTGTAGGGTGTGCTGCTGGTGGGAGGTGTAGGGTCCATCAGTGAGTGGTGCACACCCGGGCCGGAGCGTGTGAGAGGTGGGACGGCGGGCCGGTGGTGGCAGGTGTAGGGTGTGCTGCTGGTGGGAGGTGTAGGGTTCATCAGTGAGTGGTGCACACCCGGGCCAGAAAGTGTGAGAGGTGGGCCGGTGGTGGGAGGTGTAGGGTGTGTTGCTGGTGGGAGGTGTAGGATGTGCTGATGGTGAGAATTGTAGGGGTGCGCCGGTAGCGGATGGTGTATGGGGTGTGGTGGTGGTGTAGGGGTGTGCTGCTGGTGGGTGATATAGAGGTGTTTGGTGGTGTGAGGGTTTGTTGGTGATGGGTGGTCTAAAGGTATGTCTGTGTTGGGTGGTGTATAAGTGTTTTTGCATTGGGTGGTGTGGGCCATGTCTTGGTGGTGGGTGGTGTGTATATTTGTTGGCGATGGTTAGTGTGTTGAATGATGAGGGGATAGTTGGACACCGAAGAAGTGTAACTTTGGGGTCTGAAGCTTGACTAGTAAGTGACTCGTGCTGTGCACGGTGCTGGGATGTGTTGATGGACTATTGATAGCGCAGGGATGTGGGGCCCTGACATAGGAATTAGCTGAACAAGGACGATGTTGGGATCTGGCAGTTGCTGGTGAAATTTCGTTAGTGGGTAGTATATTACGGAACAGAAACACACTAGTGATTTCTTTGTAATTTGTGGAGATAAATGCCGCCAGTTGATGTCACTTACATTGCACTCTCCAACTCCTTCAATGGGGTGGATGCCTTTCTGCATCTTCCTACCAGCCCTTTAGACCGATATCTCTGTAACCGTTTAAATGCCATGCCCGTATGCAGTTTGTCGAAATCGTACTTGATGTCTGTTTCATTGCAGTGATCCTATCTGGGATGGTCGATATATCATGCTTTTTTTTAATGTTCACCGTGCTTTACCGGGGCACTAAGCTGGACAACGTCGACCGATGGCTTCAGCACGCAAGACCTCAACTTTACCCGATAAGACTGAAAACTGACTGCCTTGCGTGATGTTACCAACGGTCGGTGCGACCCGTTGACAACCTGCCGTATGGACAGGTACGCCAAGAAGTCGGGTCTGATGAAGAACAAGCAGGCAGCCAATCTGGTGCGTGACTGGACCGAACAGGAGACGCTGCTGCTGCTGGAGGCGCTCGAGCTCTACAAGGACGACTGGAACAAGGTGCGTGGACGTGACGTCCTGTGTGCTGTGTTGTGCTTTATGAGCAGTGGACATGCGGCGTTCCTATGTGAAGTTGGCGCATACGCCGATATCGTTGTGGTTGTTCGGAGTGGCCTGTATGTTTGCTCACGGTGTGCTTCGCGCCTGAGATCGTTGTGCTTGTTTGGGTTGGCCTGTATGTTTGCTCACGCTGTGGTTCACGTTTGCGATCGTTGTGGTTGTTTGGGGTGACCTATATGCTTGTTCACGATGTGCTTCACGCCTGAGATAGTTGTGGTTGTTTGTGGTGGCCTGTATGTTTGTCACGGTGTGCTTCGCGCCGGTGATATCGTTGATGGTATCGCCATCACTGGTAATGATACTATCCTGCCGGAAACTAATCTAGCATGTCATGTTTGGTGTACCCTGACTTGGGTGTCATGGGCACCAGCGTGTTTCGTCACATTATTTAAATGCCATTGGTGAATGTGACTGTAGCTGGGCAGCCTTTGTGAGAAGGGTGAGCCAGCATGGTGTGCAGGGGTGAAATCCGGCGCTTTTTTTTCGCCTGGCTGCCACACAGATCAGCTCGGACAGCCTTCTTTGGTCTATCATTACGCAGTTCAATTGCGTATTATACATCCGGAGTTTTCATGTTTCCTATGTTCTTTGTGCTATCACTTCCCCGAGACGTGATTAAGATTGCCCCAGCCAGGGCTGGGCCAAGATCCTGAAACCTTTGATATTGGTAGCTTGACCTCTGGGCCTGCAATGGACATGCCCACTAAATCATTGCCTCGTTGGTTGCTGGGTTCTGTTCTTTCACTGACCTTGACTGTTTCGTGTCGCTACCTCGTTCCCACGAGTGTGGGTGGGGAGTCGTATTCTCCCACCCTTCACTGTGTGGTGAGATAATACATGCAGCTATGTTCTGCTGTTGTCTACTAGTTCTCAATATCAGATAAGATGGTGTATAGCCTGAGCATAACAATGTGGTCAGTTGCTTCGGTTTATAAAGCCGTGTATCTGTGTCACTATCGGGACGTGCTGCGGCTGAGTTGACTGCGTAAGAGTTTAAATATGCACTGGGCAAATGTTCGGGTTCCATGTATTGTGCAGGACAGCAGTAGCGGTGTACGATTGGCTGGCATTGTGACCATGGCCGTGGCCGCGGGTAGCTAGTGTTGTAGCGATTACTGTAGCCCTACGCTAGTAGCCCTGCTAGTGTAGTGGTGACTGCTGTTGAAGTGTTTCCCCGGTGTTTTGAGGGTGCTACTGGTCGGCAACACTGAGCCTGGTGGGTACCGGCATAATATCATGAACCGGTACTGGTAGAACCGGTCAGTTTATGAGGACTTGAGGGAGCGTGCTAGGATCGGTATAACATCAGGACTTATGAGGAACGTGCTAGGGTCGGTATATCATCAGGACTTGTGTGGGACGTGCTTTGGTCGATGTAGCATCAGGACTTGTGAAGGATGTGCTGGGTCGGTATGGCATCAGGACTCGTGAGGGATGTGCTGGTGTCGGTATGGCATCAGGACTTGTGAGGGATATGCTAGGGTCGGTATGGCATCAGGACTTGGGGATGTGCTAGGGTCGGAATAGCATTAGGACTTGTGTGGGGCGTGCTATGGTCGGTGTTGCCTCAGGACTTGTGGAGGATGTGCTAGGGTCGGCATGGCATCAGTACTTGTACCCACATCGGCTGACGCCGACTGTGGTTTATTTCTTCTGCTTGGTTTCTGCGAAAGTTGACACGTACCGTCGCCCCTCAGGTGTGCGAACACGTAGGAACGCGCACGCAGGACGAGTGCATTCTGTACTTCCTGCGGCTGCCCATCGAAGACCCCTATCTGGAGGACCCCACTTGGGGTAAGTTTGTCGTGGCTTTATGCTAGTCTTACGATTATGTACTCTCAAGTTAATAGCAGTTTTCTATTTCGTCATGTTGTGGATATCTTCCGTAGTAGCTTGTGTGTGTCGCTCTGAATCTGGTAAAATGCATGTGTTGAACAATTGCCTCAGTCGCTCCCGTTGCAAGAACATTTTGTTCCCGCTTGACCTGTTACAAAGTAAATCTCTGGGAAGTTGGATATCGGCCTCTCACGTCCCATCTGCACCACTACAGTAGTGGTTACGGCATGGTCTGTGAAGCAGACCTTGTCGCCGCGACGTTGCAACGCAATGCACCACCAGGTCGGTAGTATATCTGAGTGTAGCTCAGCACAACGAGGCGGCTGCCGTGTGTGCGCAAGAGCCACACGGTCACACAGTCAACCAACTTCAACCGATTGTTGCTGTCGTGACGCTTTATGTGTCCCGATGTACACAGTTTCTGGCCGGGTTGTGTTCCCGTCTGCCACGCTTTGGCGTTCTCTGTGTGGTTGGAGTTGCGGGCGTGCTGCGAGTTCCGTCACGCCTGCGATAAATCAGTTACGTGGTCTTAGCCAGGTGCTGTCTAGGCTTCGTTGTACGGTGTTGTATAATAACGAGCGAGGGCGAGGGCGAGTGCGAGTGAAACTACTGTATGAGAAAAAGTGTATGCGAGTAGCCGAACCCCACCGTCACGGTTTAAAAAAAGAAGTGTGTAACCACTTCATGTTCGGCTTCGTCTAGAATGAAACCTCTATCTAATTATCAGGTGCAACCAAACCTACTTCTTATATTTTTATTTCTATCAGCTTTGTAGCAATACATTTAATTTAAGATGATCAATTTGTCTTCAAGGATGGGATTTGTGGCGGCAATTTGCGCCCATGCTCTGCTCCATGGGCGCAAATCCCATACTCTGCTCCAGCTGCTGTGATTTGGCATTTAGTGTCCACCACGCATTTCCGAGATAATGGACTTGCCGTCAGCCCGCAAGTTCTCAGTCAGCAACGGTATTTTACCCGAGCCTGGAACACCCGCAGACTAAACAATTGTCCATTCCCTATAAGTCGCGGTCCGCCCTTTTTCATATTCGCCTAGCTCTCGTGATAATACCTTACACTGGTCTGAGCACTGTCTACCGTACGTGACCGTGCGGTGTTTTATTGATGCGGCATGCGCCGTGTTGTGTACCGTTTTGGTGGTGCGTCCTGCGCCGTGTTGTGCACCGTTTTGGTGATGCGGCCTGTGCCTTGTGCACCGTTTTGGTGGTGCTGCCTGCGCCGTGTTGTGCACCATTTTAGTGATGCGGCCTGCGCCGTGTTATGCACCGTTTTGGTGTTCCCGGCCTGCGCCGTGTTGTGAACCGTTTGGGTGGTGCGGCCTGCGCCTTGTTGTGCACCGTTTTGGTGATGTGGCCTGCGCCGTGTTGTGAACCGTTTTTGGGTAATGCGGCCTTCACCGTGTTGTGAACCGTTTTGGGTAATGCGGCCTGCGCCGTGTTGTGACCGGACGGCGTGTGTGCCGCAGGCGAGGGCGCCATCGGACCGCTCGCCTACCAGCCGATCCCGTTCAGCAAGTCGGGCAACCCGATCATGTCAACGGTGGCGTTCCTGGCGAGCACGGTAGACCCGCGCGTGGCCGCGTCCGCCGCCAAGGCGGCCATGGACGAGTTCGCGCGCATCAAGGAGGAGGTGCCGTCGGCGCTGCTTGACCAACACGTCAAGAACGTGGCGCGCGCCATCGCTGACGGCAAGGAGCCGCAGGCAGCACTCGAGAAGGTGACAAGTCCAGTCCTCGGCTGTCGAGCGGGCCATGTCTGTGATTTATCTGGTCTGTCTGTCCAGACGGTACGGCATAGTCCTGCTTCGTCCTCGTTTGGAACACGTAATTTTCAGTCGCCTCTTACTCGATACTGTTCTCTTCTGTTTCGGGGACCTTGCTCCTCTGGGTCCACTTTAGAGCACTGCTTTAATCTTTGCCCCGGCATTGTTCCTCCCAGACTCTGTTTCCAACTGCCATGCTCTGCCGTTTCTTGTCCTCTGCCTATTTCCGGGCTCCGCTAAGGTTTGTTTCATTTTGTATTCCATTATAATGTCTGATCTCTGCGAGGTCCTATGCGACATTTTGGACTCTGTTATGATTGTTGTCGGACTTATGTATGGGCTATGCCATGGTTTGGCCCCATCGTGGCCTCTGGTTTATGTTGGATCGTGCTATGGCGCATGCCACAATGTTGGCTCCGCTCCGGTCGTTCCCCTTGTTGCTTTGTCGTGACCTCTGGATGTCGCCAGAGCGGAATCGCCGGCACAGCACCGGAGCGCGACGACGAGGAGCGGAAGGAGGGCGAAAAGAAGGACGCGCCGGCCGGCGGCGAGGCGGGCGACAAGGCCGCCGGCGACGACGGCGCCGACAAGCGCGACGCCGAGCCGGCGGCCGCCGCCGGCGGCGGCGGTGGTGGCGGCGACCAGCCGGTCACCGACGTCAAGGAGGAGCCGAGCGAGCCGCCGTCGGCCGACGAGACGGCCCGGGCGGAGACGGAGCGCGACCGGCTGGTGAAGGACGCCAGCCTGCAGACGGCCGCGTCGGCCGCGCTCAGCGCCGCCGCCATCAAGGCCAAACACCTCGCCGCCGTCGAGGAGCGCAAGATCAAGTCGTTGGTGGCGCAGCTGGTCGAGACGCAGATGAAGAAGCTCGAGATCAAGCTGCGCCACTTCGAGGAGCTGGAGACGACCATGGACAAGGAGCGGGAGACGCTCGAGTACCAGCGCCAGCAGCTGCTGCAGGAGCGGCAGCAGTTCCACATGGAGCAGCTGCGCGCCGCCGAGTTCCGCGCGCGGCAGCAGGCGCAGGCGGTGCTGGCGCAGGGCGGCGCGCCGCCGGCCGTCGCCGCCATCGGCTCGCCGGTGCCGTCGCCCAGCACGGGCGCCTCGCCGCAGCCGCCGGCGCAGGCGTCGCCGGCACCCGTGTCCCCGGCCGTGCAGTAGCCGCTGCGCTGCCGCTCAGCCGCCTCTCATTCTGCTGCGCTCGGCTCTCATCTCCCACCTGGCCGTGTGGACGACAGTGAAGGCATGGACCGCGATGCGAACGTGTTCGGACTCATGGATCAGTGGGTGATAGCTGATCTCCGATGTGTGCGTGTGTGTGCGTATGTAAGACATGTGTGGACTTGCGGTGCCAGTGAAGAGCGTGTGATCTGCGAACTGTAGAGTGTCAGATTGTACGTGAGTCAGTGCCTCGCAGAGCCGGTCGGCATTTTACGGTCTCAGTATGGTCATTTTCGTATCCGGGAATGTGTTCGTGATTGTCGCTTTGGTTTCCACAAAGTGCACAACTCTCCAGCGGCTATATTTAAGCATGTCTCATTGCGTAACATTGAATACAAGATTGACGGTATTTATTTCCTTTGAACTGCGCGCCATTAATTGTGGCTAGATGGGAGCTTGGAAAGTGAGCAATTCGCCTTCCACAACACTGAATTGATACCGCGACTTGTGTAACCCTGCGAATTCATTGGGAGATGTTCCTGGTGTACCATGTACATGTTCCATGTATGCCAGCGCCCCAACACAATGGGTTTGCTCTCCTTTTTAGTAGCCTGCATCTTCACTTCTCACCAAGTGTTCGATTGTACTTCCCATAGCTGGGCTCACAAACCGGTTGTTTATCAGTTATTGATGCTAGGTGATAGTTATCGGTTCCCATATCGAAGCTGGTTTTCAAATATATTCACAAGACACTTCTCCGCGGGCTGGTATGGTTGCATCGACAGCACGCTCGTGAATGCTTGCAGAGGGCGCCGCAGAGCCATATGCGCGGAGATCGAAGTGGCTGTATAAGGCGCATGTGAGATGTCTTGTCCTAATCAGGGCCGGGTCGCTCGAGACAGGCGATTGGGGGGGAGCAGTGATGAATTTCCAGCTCGGTGGAATGGGCAGGCTTTGGACCGAGCTGCCCATGACTGGTGTAGCAATGGGCGCAACATGACCAACGTAGTCGACGCGCGCGTAAACAAATTTACCGCCACCACCTGCTGTGGCCGAAGTCAGACTAGACAATTCGTGAAATGTAAAATATGTGGTTTGAACAGCCGGAGTGGCAATGGCGGTAGGCGTCAGAAAGCTCCTGATATGTGACGGACCACTCGACATTCCAAACAGTGACTGTAAGCATTGACGGCGTGTAAATTCCAATTTGGATATACATTAAGACATTTTTCACGCGCAAACTGCAAGTTACAGTGAAAAGCAAACGATGTTGGTATATGCAGAGTAAGACGGCGCTCTGAATAATAAAATGCGGGTTACTGCGAAGTAAAGATGCCTAAGCCAGGATGATTGTGCATGCCAATATCACTTCTGATGCAATTACTATCCTCAAATTATATTTGAAAATGTGGGATTATTTTCAAACGTGCTGGCAAGCTTTCTAAGCAAAACAAGCTTAGACGTTTGGGGCGGGGAGGAGGTAGCTTCCCAAAGTGAGTCAATACTCTTCTTTTGCCTTTTTGACACTCATTGCAGTTCCCTGAGCATCATCCGTTTTGATAATTGTCATCTTCCAAATTTCACTATATGCTTCCAGGTATTTGACCTTCACGAGACCGGTCACCTTGACCTTTGCACTTGCCACATGTGCTTGACAAAGTTTTCGGTTTGCACATCATCAATATTGAAGCACGAAATCACATCTGGCCTATACACAGAGTTCCGAGCACTACGGCGGGGACGAACAACTGGCTGCACCCTGACGTTGACATACTTGACCTGACCTGAAAGGTCAACCAAAAGATATAGGGATATATATGTATATATCAATTAAATCTACAAGTTCAAAGACATATGATGCCTCTTGCCGCATCTTTATGTCTTGCTTAGAACAAAAGTTAGTGGTGGATCGAATTTCCCCTCCCCCCACACTCGCTTCCCCCAGCATTGCTATAGTAGACAATTATCCCGTTATACTGTGGCGGCTATCTATTGGCTATGTGCACGAAGGACAATACTACCAAGTCTGATACTCGCGGAGCCACATTCGACTGAAATGCGCTTTCAACACTTCCTCTCAATTGGCCACTCCCCCGTATAGTGCCTGATTCTGGTGACATCGAGTGTATGTATCTATTGCAATTATAAAAGATGCCTTCCCACTTTTCATGATTACCGAAGATAGGCACGTACACTTCCGGTAAGACCTAAGACCACGTAAGGGCCTTCCTCTTGACCAGCACGGTCTCTGCTTCTTTCGTACTCGCAGATATAATATTTACTTTGACGTGATGGGCGTCGTATGGTGTTCAACCTTGAGTTGAATTGTTCTGTCGGTTGTTGACTTACTGTGCCTCTGCATTGCAGACATAAAAGCCCATCAGCCTCCACGCATCAAAAGTCCGTCATGCGCATTTCTCTTCCTCGGCGGCTTGCATGCTTTTTATCTTGGTGTGACCAATTCGGTCACTACTGCGATAAAATGAATGGGCTCTGATAGGACTGCTCCTGTTTTTGTTGTCTTAATTGCGAAGCTTGAGCACGGTTCTTAGTCACCTTGATAGTACTGTTGCGTGCTTGATAATGATCTCCTATGGTATGAACACCAATCATTAACGCATCTAGTATTATTGATCATATACACCGAGTATTACTGTGTTTCATTAGCAGCTAATATTGACACTGTAGTTGAAGGTTTGGTCTGTGGTGTGGCTCTCGTGTGTGTAGTTTTGACTTTATGTCGCACGGTGTGGTTGGCAGTTGTATATGTTCTGTCTGCGTCATTGAGTTAGTGCCTTGAAGTGAAGTTCAGTTGGAAAGAGGTGTATAGCCTAAGAATGTATGACAGGACTATGAATTTGGGGCTTCAAAAATGCTGCTTTCCTTTTTGAAGAATGCTATACTCTGATTTTACGGAGGAAGCTTCTCTGGAAACGGTCTTGTCTATCCGCAACTTTGGGGTTTGGAAACATGGGGAGGGGAACTTTGACGGGCCCCGTTGGCTACGCCCCTAGACTGGGGTCACCAAAGGCGAGTTATTATTTGGATCTTGGAATATTTTTTTGGGGGAATATAAAAAGAACAACGAGAATCTCAGATGGAACGGATTTGCTTTGTTGAAACGCATTCCATTTTCATGATTTGCAAAAATTGTCATCTTCAACAGTTCTGCACATATTTCCAGGTATTTGACTTTAATGAGATCGGTACCCTTGACCTTCGCACGTATCACCTGCGTTAGCCCAAGTCTGCATTGTGTATACCATCAATGCCAGCACCACGATGTCGCATTTGTTTTACGACCAGGATCCGGAAGCTACGGCGAAGCTACGGAAGCTACGGGTCATTGACTGCAACCCGACATTGTTCTATTTGACCCGATAAAAAAGCTTTTGAATAACTCTTAAAGTTCAATAATCAGCTACACAATATCGCTCATGACATCTCTCTATCTTGTTCGAACAAAAGTTAATTGGGGAAGGGGAAAATTACCACTTCGCACTGCGTGTGGTCTATAATTTGTCAATAATTTGCGTATTATACGGCAAAAACCTGACACGTCATTTTATAACGTCACAAGTCAGTGACCTGACATGCTATTCTGAGATGTGTTTGCAGCATACGATCAGCAAGAGATGCACAAGGACCACTTTGCCGAGCGAAAACGCACTGACGCCGTCGTTGTTCTGTGTTTGCAAAAAGAAACCCTCGGAGGTATCCAACCCACCCGTCCGACCAACTCTACAGCGCCCCGCATCGGCGAGGGCCAAGCAACCAATCCATCAAAACCATCCATCGAAAGCGTGCATGCTACACTTACCCGAGAATCATGACAGCATAGTGGAAATCAATGCCCAAATACCTGTGAAAAACTGGATATGGAATGGCGCAAGAGAGGGATTTGGTCTCCGATGATCTGGCATCACCCTGTAATTAGTTGTCGTTTCAGTGCTCGTTACAAGTCGGCCCATGACTGCCCACGATGGGAACATTTGGCAGCCAACGCTACGCTGTTGGGTTCCGCTGTTGTAATTGCAGTCGATGGAGGTGATTGACATTGGCTTCAGCCTTAACTTCGCCGCTGTACGCCAGTGTGTCGTGGCCGCACAGCATCATGCAATTAGTCGCGGTGTGTGTCACTCATTGTTGATTTGATTGTCAATTCAGTATCCGGTAACTTGACACGTGACTTTGTGAGCCCAGTGTATCTTACAAGCCGAGAGTCCAGGCTTCATCTCACTGTCACACCCTCTACAATTCAGTGCTAAATGCGTCGCTCAAAATGTCTACTTTCTCTTCCATCTCTGGGTGGGGTTGCAGCGGAATATCACACATTATAAATGTTGCTCCAAGTGAACTAATGCTGGCGTACCGAATTTAAAACATGGCGCAGATGTAACTTAATGCACATTATGCGCCAATTGTACCTGTAATAATAACTAGCAAAAAGCATGGATGCTATTCTGATGTATAAGAAATGCCCGAGTCCGAGTGAGCGAAAACTAGTGCTGCCATCTACATAGCAAGTAGCATTATTCAAGAGGTAGGCTGACAGCATTCTGACGCGGCAAAACTCAACTGAAATAACACAGCAAGGGTTCGAGTCCGTTTAGTCTCCGAGCTGTTTGGTTCAACCGACTCGCGATAATCTGCGTCGCCCTGCCAAACAGAGATCGCCAGACGTCTGTTTAGGGTGTTTACGTCTGTCTAGCCTGTCCCGTTAAAAGCTCGCCCGCCCGACTGCCTCTATGGCCGTTACGCTGGCAACGCGGAGCTATTCTACGTGTCACCGGGTGCACACGCCAACTTCAGACACTGGCTCCATTCGTGTCCAGCGGCCATCGGGGTCCATCACATCAACCACCGTCCGACATCGGCCGCAATCACGCCAGACAATCTCTCACTGGCGAGCGTCCTTGCTCTTCTTCTGCCCGCGATCATAGGATGCCCCCTGTTGACCTTGGCGCCGATCAGTGCACGGCAGCCAAGGTGAACGGCTGGCGGCCTGATGCCGCTCCGTTTTTGTGGAGCGATTTCGTTTGCTCGAGCCTGTGGTGTGGCCAACGGGTGGAGCGAGCCATCGCCGACACGAGTGTTTGTTCGGACACAGCTGGTGAGACGCTGTGTTACAACGGGCCCGTGTGGCTCCCACGCGCTGGTGTGTGAGGAATTCAGCTCGTCCCGTGTGACCGCGTCGCCGATTCTTTCGTCACGAGTGTGCACCGGGAAGTGACTGGCAAAGGGAGAAGCCTGGGCGGTCCCAGCCAGTGTCCGGACCACTACAGTCTGGAGTATGCGCGTGTGTTCGCCGCGCCATCAAGCACTGTTCCACGTGGCCCGTGGTCCATAGTGAACTACGCCGCGCGAAACAAGTCCTAACCAATAACAACTATCGTATGGACATGGCTGAGCAGCAATTCAATTTTGTAGTGCAAAATTAAACAAATTCTGCATTTAGGCAGCAGAACACAGAACACTTCATCCGTCTATTTTACGACCACACCATACACCCTGCTTATAAAACTCATGAGATGGTCTTACATGTAATCATCACACTAATTTGTGTACTGTCACTGATCATGCTTCAGCTGTAATTTTCTACAAAAACCCTGCCACAGCACCACTCGTGCTGAAAACCAGCATCACAAAGAACCTTTTCCCACTCAAACAAGCAAATATCATATATCACTATACCCGTAACTTGAGAGACTGTGCGCTCCTTTCCAATAGTGGACACATAGGCAACACAACCACAACACTGAAGACGCCTCACAATGCACGTGCAGAACGGTGGTCTACTCCACCGCACTGTAGCAGTTCACAAAACATCCCTCACACGCTTACAGCTGATTAGCAATACCATCATCCTTGCAGAGCCGTGTTGGGGGCAGCTTTCGGCAGGCTCCCACGACACCCGGCTGTGAAGGCCACGAGTGCGGGCATGATAATTGGAACTCCAAACTGTAATTGTTCTACAGTTACCAGCGGGACGAGCCAGTTACTCGTGCTTCCTTCTCAGTATCAGCTGTACTTAGCCCAACTAAGCAGACGGATTGGCACATACGGATACACGAATATATGCGTATGCATGTGTACGCATGTATGCGCAAACAATGGGAACATTGTTTGTTTGCACCCCCAAAAGCTGTTATTTTGGGGTGTATAGCACGTGGACTGATATAATTCTGTTCATTTCTTTTCTAAGCCGAGCCCGGGTCTATTGTGTGCTTGAGGAAATTGCTTATACTCCAGCTTATTTATTCTTACTTTTGGAGCAAACGTCATGCATGCCATGTATACGGCGTTAAAATTTCGCGCATCTACGAACAAGCACTGGGTGCATACTCTTAGCCTCTAAAAATTTACAGTTTGCTGTAGCTGGCTGGGAGGAATTTCATACAGTTGGGAGGGATTTTCAGACGGTTTGGAGGAAATCCAGACGAAAGGGAGGGATTTCAGACCATCGGAAAGGATTTCAGACGCCCGAGAGGGATTTCAGACGGCTTGGAGGAAATCCAGACGAAAGGGAGGGATTTCAGACCATCGGAAAGGATTTCAGACGCCCGAGAGGGATTTCAGGCATCCGGGAGTGATTTCAGATGGCCTGGAGGGGCTCAGATTGTCAGCGTGTTGCTGGCGGTCGGGAGGGGTTCAGGCGGTCGGGAGGGGTTCAGGCGGTCGGGAGGGGTTCAGGCGGTCGGGAGGGGTTCAGGCGGTCGGGAGGGGTTCAGGCGGTCGGGAGGGGTTCAGGTGGTCGGGAGAGGTTCAGGCGGTCGGGAGGGGTTCAGGCGGTCGGGAGGGGTTCAGGCCGTCGGGAAGGGTTCAGGCGGTCAGGAGAGGGTATACTTGGTGGGAGAGAGTATACGTGGTGTTGGATGGTTATTATCAGTCGGGAAGTCCTGCTGCAGAATACCTGTGAGTGCATGCTAGTCTGGATGTTTGACTTTGTTCTTCAATAACTCTCAATATGCGATACACATATACATTCCGGATGAAATTGTGCATGAAAATCGACGGTGAGACACGCAATGCATACGTCCAAGCAACGTTTTTATGATGTTATGTTTTAAGCTATGTCAACTATGTTTGTTGCTATATGACCTATGCAGTCAATGCTACCCGAAACTACAACTGTATTGGGCAGTTCTAGCAGTGATATATTTCCCATCAAGCGTGCACATTACCAACACAAATGACGCCAAAACGAAAATGCAATGTTAGCACATTTTATCTCAATTAAAAAAGAACGAGTTGACCTAGGGGCACCAATTTCGTACATAGAAGAGTTCCCTAGCACCACCAGCGTGATGTTCCTAGCCTATATAGGCCATATATAGACTATAGGAAGATATGTGTGACGTGGCAAGTTTCGTCTCCCCTTCCAGTGTGAATTATTTTCAGAGGCCTTCCAATGCGCGTGGTAAATTAGGCCTGCCTTACCACCAGATGTGCAATTCTCTTCCAACTAGTGAGCGTGTTTATTTGATTAACTTGCCGCTTATGTCCATCATAAGCAGTTTATAGCGATCAAATAACTCAAAAGTAATGGACACGATTGATTCCTTCCGCGCTACTCAGGTCTGGCTGAATATATTCATGCAATGGTCAGTACAATATTTCAACATGCAAATGACGCGGCTAGGTACCATCCATGGCTTTGTTGCACAGCCTGTCAATTGGTGTATCAATTGCTTCAGAATATGCAGTCAAGCAGAGGTCTAAGTTCACAATATGATCGGTGAGAGTTTGGAAGCAGATTCCCACATATAAAGATACATGAATTGATGTCTCTTCACCATTTGTCATGTACATCGCCGATAACAAATATAGCAGACTAATTATAACTATGATTGTCATCAATGCAGGCGGCGATTCCAGTCATTAGGTCAGCGACATCAAGTCGGTGACTCAACTGTGGCCATTTGAACCATACGCTTTTGATGGTCATCATGTGGAGGATTCGTTGGCAATTTTACGCTTCACAATTTGGCGTACTTGTGCCTAGACACATATACATTATTGCTGGCCGTATTATGTGACAAATGCGGATTACTACGATTTCATGAATCCTTGTCTCTTCTCCTGTGGAAATCTGCTTCCAAACGCTTACCAACCATACCGTGAACCTGGACCACTGCTTGATTGCATATTCTAAAGTAATTGATACCCAAGCAGAAATCTTTTCGGGGAAAATTTGGTGATTCAATTTGGTGTGATAGAACAACTTGGTGCACAGTTCTTGGCATCAGCTCTGACATGTCATCATCTCCAGCACCGCTACCTCCCCTGCGTTTTAGTATTATCAACGTTTAGCGCTGTCATATACCGTCAGGTGTATTTCCATAATTAATTCGGGTAATTCCATGTACTTGGCGTGATTTTTGACCTATGAAGGATAGCATGCGTAGAGAATATCCGCTTCAGGTGACAGTGATGCTCTCAAGTCGCTTTCCGAAAATACGGCATTGTTTTCCTTTTATAACTAGAATATCATAATTGCGCTCAATTCGAGTGGAGTAAGACGTTTGTCTTGTCTTTGGACTGAGTGGCACGCTCGAACCAGTCCAGACATGGTGAATGACTGGCACAGGGCAATGGACAGTGAACAGCGTGGATGCAACATACTAAAGGAGAGGTGAGGTGGCTTGCCCACCAGCTTCGGAGCACATATCCCCAATTACGATGGCACTGCAAGACAAAGTTGATTTACAAATGAAGATCCTACCAGCTTCACGACAATTTCTACACCCTTGATGAACAGTGATTAGCGCAGAATGTGCATTGGAAAATGGCCTTGTACAGCAGTGCAGTAGCACGACCGTTTCTGTGCTGGCCGTCGAGGCCAGGTCTAACTCGGTGTCGTGACCCAACAGCGATGGAAGAGTCAGCGGCGACCTGACCGTCCACCACGCCGCCAGATACTGCTGCACGTGACTGGCACTGTCTCGTCTGGCGGATGGTCTGGCAGGTGGTCAGGCGGTGATACTCCATCGATCACGTCACGCTGTGTCGGTATCTGGTCGCGTGGATCGGCCCCGGCTACTGCCCCGTCCCTCATGCGTTGGCCAGTCGCTGTTCGGAGATTCGTTCGATCCTCGCTTCAGCTGGAAGCCTCGGGTGCTTGCACGAGGTGCATGGGTGTCCTGGGCCGGCCGGTATCATCGTCTTCACGGCCCCACCTCACCCTTCGGGCTGATCGTCTCCTTGATGGTGATCCTGACAGGCATTCCAGCGTCATGGATAGATGGTGGAGTCGTAAAGCAACCACCAGGTGATTAAAAACAAGTATTTCCTGCCGCCCGTACTCCAATTTGGTGATCCATCATACATACGTGTCTCTGGCCTGGTGTGACTAGACGCACCTGACCACCGGCAGGTGTAGCCTGTGACACACCTGACCACCGGCAGGTGTCACCTGTGACACACCTGACCACCGTCAGGTGTAGCCTGTGACACACCTGACCACCGGCAGGTGTAGCCTGTGATACACCTGACCACCGTCAGGTGTAGCCTGTGACACACCTGACCACCGGCAGGTGTAGCCTGTGACACACCTGACCACCGGCAGGTATAGCCTGTGACTCACCTGACCACCGACAGGTGTAGCCTGTGACACACCTGAACACCGACAGGTGTCACCTGTGACACACCTGACCACCGGCAGGTGTAGCCTGTGACACACCTGACCACCGGCAGGTGTCACCTGTGACACACCTGACCACCGTCAGGTGTAGCCTGTGACACACCTGACCACCGGCAGGTGTAGCCTGTGACACACCTGACCACCGACAGGTATAGCCTGTGACTCACCTGACCACCGACAGGTGTAGCCTGTGACACACCTGACCACCGGCAGGTGTAGCCTGTGACACATCTGAACACCGACAGGTGTCACCTGTGACACACCTGACCACCGGCAGGTGTAGCCTGTGACACACCTGACCACCGACAGGTGTAGCCTGTGACACACCTGACCACCGGCAGGTGTAGCCTGTGACACACCTGACCACCGGCAGGTGTAGCCTGTGACGCACCTGACCACCGGCAGGTGTAGCCTGTGACACACCTGACCACCGACAGGTGTAGCCTGTGACACACCTGAACACCGACAGGTGTAGCCTGTGACACACCTGAACACCGACAGGTGTCACCTGTGATACACCTGACCACCGGCAGGTGTAGCCTGTGACACACCTGACCACCGACAGGTGTAGCCTGTGACACACCTGACCACCGGCAGGTGTAGCCTGTGACACACCTGACCACCGACAGGTGTGACTCACCTGACCACCGGCAGGTGTTGTGACACACCTGACCACCGGCAGGTGTAGCCTGTGACACACCTGACCACCGGCAGGTGTAGCCTGTGACACACCTGACCACCGGCAGGTGTAGCCTGTGACGCATCTGACCACCGGCAGGTGTAGCCTGTGACGCACCTGACCACCGGCAGGTGTAGCCTGTGACACACCTGACCACCGACAGGTGTAGCCTGTGACACACCTGACCACCGGCAGGTGTAGCCTGTGACGCACCTGATCACCGGCAGGTGTAGCCTGTGACACACCTGACCACCGACAGGTGTCACCTGTGACACACCTAACCACCGGCAGGTGTGGCCTGTGACATACCTGACCACCGACAGGTGTCACCTGTGACGCCCGAGGCCACCAGCAGGTGTCGTGTGTGATGATGACCCTGACCACTGGCAGGTGGCAGGATTGTACCAGATTGATATATGTTGAACTACACTAAAATGTTTCATTTTAAGTGCTACTTTTCCATTTTGTGGGTCGATGTTTTCCAAGCAACGCTCGGAATTGACTGCTAAATGCTCCCAAATCCTTCGGGATGTCATCAATGGGACAAAGAGAACCTGTATGGGAAAAGGCTATGGTACAAAGAGGATTAGTGTGGGAGAACTAATCGTGGTAAAATACTGCAAATAAACTGCTAGAAAACGTAATAAAGGCATCGTAATGAAGCTCCAAGTCCGGACGATGCAGTGCCGGAAATAACGTTGGAGATCGGTAATAAGCTCAGTGACATGGGCATGGTTCCATAAGAAGAAGGTAACAAGATACGTCAAATGCAATTAATGTGTGGTTGGGATTTTTGGGCGCGTCAGATGCTTCGGCTATATTGCTTCAATAACTAATATGTTTGAAGTATTTCAGAAGATAAAACGAGATGTGTATAAAAGCGATGACGGAGAAAGCGAGTAAAATACGGAACCAATCCGAACAATGGAAAGCAATGGAGATAGTGGGTGGTATATGAAAAGCAAGTCAATCGGTTTAAGCCAGTCGATTGTGTTGTAAACAAGACATTGTAAGCACGGTTCACAGTGCTGCACCAGCACGAGGGGGAAGCTACCCTGACCTATTCCCACCCTACGAACCGTCGATGGAACATACACAGCATGCACTTTGATAAAGTTGAGACCTCTTAAAACATCTGAGAAATCTACGTTGGGGAATTCGCCTAATATATCGGCAATACTAGATGTCTTAAAATATTTATGTGGGACAAAATTCGGACGTTTGGATGAAATAAGTATTTTCGATACGGCCTAGCCCTACAGACTTTGCGTATATATATATTTATTATATATATATATATATATATATGGATATATATGTATATGTATATATGTATATATTTATATATATATATATATATATATATATATATATATATATATATATATATTTTTTATATATATATATATATGGTATATATGTATATGTATATATATATATATATATATATATATATATATATATATATATCTGATCATATATATATATATATATATATATATATATATATATATATATATATATATATATATATATATATATATATATATATATATAATACATACATATATATACAGTTTGTTTACTTCATTGCAATTCACTTTTATGCTGGCAACAGCTTTACAGATTAGGTTCGCCTTCATGGAGGTAGAGTCGTAGACTTCTAGAATACATTCACCTCTAAATTTAGCCCCAGACCGTAGGAATACATAATGCTGCCCCTAATTTGTAACTGCCCAGCCTCATCCACATCCATGCTGGAGCTCTTCGCCCTTGAACTGCAACCATAACTTATCATCAATCGAGAAATAGCTCCGTAACCTCGGGCCGGCTGGCCATTAACTATAGCCCAATGCAACAATATGACGCCTGATAATTTCTCACGGCACTCGGAAGGTGGCTGGCGGGTTCGCTTCATACACGCTACTCTGCTATTGGAGTCGGCAGCAATTGCACCCAGTCAACACGGCATCTCCAAACTGGTCTCGGCGTGTTGCATCATATTTGACCTACATCGCAAAAATGCGATGTAGGTCGGTTGACAATTCTTGCACTATGCTGATACCTTTAGCTGGCAGCAGCCACACCACCGCCAGCTGTTCATTCCTAGGTACCTACCTCCTAGTACCTACCTACAGTTACGATAGACATTGAAACATACAAGTTCGTGTGGTGAAAAAGTAAGATTTTCCGACTGTTGGTGTCCTTGCATGCTGGTAGGAACCTCTAATAGCTATCTGCACGGCTTGTTCATGTGCTGAGACACAGGAAGCAAGGAAATGCATTTGCTTTTTGCCTGTTTTGTGGAACAGGAGAGCTGAATTAAGGCTAAGTGTAAAGAGCTAGGTAATTCGCTAATGTCATAAATGCTTCCTGTGGAAGACAAACATACAAACTGTGATGTGCTCCCGAAGTAGACCATACTTCTGCTACAAAAGAGAATCTGTTTGCTCTGAACCCAAGCGAATCGGGCACTAGAATACTGGCTTTCATTCACATTGTATTCACACAAAGACACCGCACATAATCTCATGTATCATCACCAGTATTTCAGGTCAGTCTTCAAAGCATTTTAATTGCATTCCAATCACTAAGCCAGTTCTGCATGCATGCTGGTATCACGCGTCACTCGTGGCTTGCAAACCTCTGGAATGTGGTCAACAGGAGCTCTCCATCCTATTTTATCGGCCTTTTACACGTGCCTAGTTATTTTCCCTCAGACAACACTAGGAATAATCTATCATACTCTGACTGACACCCTATGTGATGAAATATACATTGCTTCTAGGAAAAAGTATGTATCTACTGCTAAAGGCGACAGCACACTTGCTTCATGACGAGCATTAATGCATATACCTATGCATTATATATATATATATACATATATATAGATATATATATATATATATATATATATATATATATATATATATATATATATATATATATATATATGTATATAGATAAGCCATCATAATATTTTTCTCATAATCTTTTCTCATTTATATATATATATATAATTTCATTGTTTTAACTCGCAAACCTGTGATGCTGCTAGCTTTGAACATCTGGTGACTTAAATGGGCTGAAATTTCATCCCGTTTGAGGTTATGTCTGGTTCATCCACTGTGTCATGCAGTAACATACACTTAAGTACCAATATCAATTTTTGTCCAGGTGTTCCCAAAACCACTGGGAAAATAAATTAACCGAATCAGGACGGGTTCTTTTTCCATTTTCTAAAAAAGAAGATAATTTCAAGGCTGGAACGAGAAGTCCTTTCCACATAAGATGGACAGCTATAAAAACTGAGTACTTTTTTGTGTACTTCCTAAGTGGACGCATATAGCAAAGATGATGGGCTTGGGCTTTGTTGTGCTACGTCGTTCTAGCTGACACCTGGGGCCTACCTATTTAAAATTCGGGGAACTATCACAAACTTTAAGGATATTAAATACAAGTTCACAGATTTGAGAACCAGTTGACGTGTGACGACATATGGAGGTGGAGTGTCTGCAGCACCACATCATTTCAATTGAGGATGACGTAGCTTTTACAAATGTATTACTAAGCTTAGCTAAGCAAGCACACCACTGGTTAAACACCACGAATTTAACTATGCAAGCACACCATCTGAGTTTGACAAACGTAATTTCTTTGAGAAAAAAACTACATCGAACATAAATATTTGGACGACTCCATCTGAGTTTATGGGTTTTGGCATACTGGCTTAGTGGCTGTATTTGGGCTTACCATGATTGGAGCACACCAGGACTCATTGGATTCAACTTGCTACTGTTCCAAATTAAACAAAATCGTCTAATGATCATTTTTGCGTCTAGAAATCCAACAAACATAAAGCAAATATCTTGCGGAAATGCGATTTGGAGGTTTTGCAAGCTCTGGCCGGTTCAAGCCGGTTTGAACCGCTTGCAGCACGCCACGGTTCAACCTTCCGCCACGTCAAGCGCTCGCCTCCAACACAGTGGTCGGCATTGGGCGCGGCATACCAACGTGTGGGTGTCTCACGCCGGCGCCGGCGGCCGGTCGAGGCGACACGTCGCTCCATTCGTCTGGCGTGGCCGGCGCGTGAGCGGCAGACAGGATCCGGTCCGGGCGTGCACGGCAGACGTGAGCCGGATTCTGCCTGCGGCGCGGCAGGGCTCCGCCGCCCACCTCCCTGCCGCGAGGGGACACATGAGAGTCGCCGCCCAACTTCAAAGCCAAGGCTGAGGCCATCAGCAGGTTCCGGGTAACAGCGAGGTAGATCACGCCGAGCGTCTATTCTTCTCCTATCTTGCAGAATCGATGGTGGTATCCAATGTTGTATGATGATGATGGTGTCACCGATGGTGTAAAAGCATAGGTGGCCGTTATACTCGTGATGGGTCGGCTTTTTGCTTGGGGCTGGCAGTGAGGAAAGTTTGATGGTGTTTGATGAAGATCGCATATTTAATACCTTTACGCCAATGTGCATCTCTATGTGTATTTGGTCTGGGGCGGAGACAAGTGAATTACGCTTAGGTGTTTCTGAGTCGCATGCCTGGAAGCAGTGGAAGCATGCTTTCGTGTATGGACAAAATAGCGCTTCAGATTAACCGCCGTAGTTCACTGTGGTGGGGCGTCAAAATGCATGCAAATGAACCTATATGTCAGGACGCCCACCGTTCCTGCATGTACTACTGGCGTCATGAATAACTTGGCAATCAGGCCGGGCGTCCTGGCACATGAATACCCTGCATAGGTATACTGTTTCCCACCACACCTAGGTACCATTGGCGTCACAAATAGCTTGGCAGTCAGGCTGAGCGTCCTGGCACCTGAATATCCTGCATAGGTACACTGCTTCCCACCACACCTATGCATGCCTGTGCAGGATATTCGGGTGCCAGGACGTCCAGCCTGACTGCCAAGCTATTTGTGACGCCAATTATACGTGTTGCGAATAACTTGCAACGTGACGCAAACAAAACTCAACATCAGCCCGTCTTAATTTGTGGAAGCGAGCTGTCAAAACATCTGCAAGATGCAGCGGAACCGTATTCAAGAACACTGCAACGTATTTTGCGGTGTTGCGTGTGACTTGCAATGTGGCACACAAACCTATGTGCGTGTGTCCGGTGTCAGCAAGAGTAATCGGTTCGACATTGCGAGTCGGCTGAGGAGAATTCAGCTAACTACATGGCGCGTGGCCGGTGTGGTGATGTGGATGCCGACGGTCGCCGGATGGGCCGGTAGCACAGATTTGGACAGCACAGGAGCTTTCCCAAACTATCAGCCCGTCTGGGGCCGTGCTGTGTAAATGCTATCGCAGGAGGACGTGAGGGTGTTTCGCTCAAATTGCCTGCTTCGACACATGTTTTGCCGTTTATCTGACTTTTTGAGTTCCCCATGATTTCCTGTGGCCTGGTGCATACCAGGTTGTTTTTTTTTCTGCGGCAGGTGGCTCCGTTGAAGGATACCAGATTTCCGAAAATTGCGCAATTGTGTTGTTCAGCAGTGTAAGCGAATACACAGTATATTTATTCTGCGAGTATCCTTATGTCTATGACGTAATCAGAAATTGGAAAAGCGAACTAATTCCAATTGAAGAGTACGCATGGTATCATGCAGATCAATGTAAGGTGAGATATGCCTGCTTAATAATGATCAGAACGGGGAAAAGACACCAGACACCAGGCAGGGTACTCCGCCTCCAAGATTGGGAGACGCCAAAAGATATCAGCGACGACTTTTTATGACGGAGATGGAAGACAGGCAAGATCGGTGACGACATGGGCAATATATGATCTTGACCATCCCCAGTGGAGGTGGTGGGATACTTAGCTCCCGTAAAGTTGTCCGTGGATTGTTTCCAAACCGCTCAGAGGAACACATGTCATGTCATGGAGCTAAGACGTCATAAAGGGGAACACCTCAGACCATTTTTTAACGAGATCGCGATCATCGCATCTTGACATGATATTGCGACCTCAAGCGACCTAAGCGACCTTTTTGCGGCTTAGGCTAGTAGATCATTGGATTGATATTCGGACACACTTCTGCGTATCACATAATCCTGCTTTGGAGAGCCACTCAGTAAACATCCGGATAATTGTATGCATTTTTATTTCACCTTGTGAAGGATTTTCTTAGTACGACGACTCGTGGGAGACCTGCAGTATGTCCTCTTTAATTATTAATAATGATCCTCGCGGCCGAAATCCACTTGCTGCAGAGCCAGCCAACTCAGACTCGGTGTAGACAAAGAGGAGACCCGGAGACCACCCACTGCTATTCGGGACATCCGGTCCCAAAAAGGTTGGGTCTGTGGCCGCGCGTTAACGGATGTGTGCGCCTCAGCACAGATGGACATGCTCATCATCTACGCCACCAACAGAGCTTGGCATTCGACTAAGTCTGAATGAACCAAGTCAATCAGCGACTTTGTGCGCTGGCCCATACCACGACAAATCGACAGGGGCAAAACACCCAATATTTTATGTTTTGATGAAAATATTTGTGTGGGGTCATCTGTTGCGCCAAATCCAGCTGTGCCATTTTTTTTTAAAGAAAGATTAGGTCAAGGGTTAAGGAGTTATAGCCTCAGGGATTATCTGAGCTTTCACCAAACACGGGTGTATTTTGAGGCCCTTAGTACAATGAAGAACAATCCGAATGGTGCAAAAGTATCTATCGATGGACTCACAATAATCCACTGCATCTTTTGGCTATTAAAAAATTTTCGCTTACGGGTCATTTGAAATCGTGACATCGTAGCCTAAGGTCACGTGACCTACTTTAACTATCGGGACAGTCACAATGCGATTTGGAAAAAGTGCAGAAATGAAGTTCGATACCTTATTTTTCGAAGCAAAAATAAAAAAACAGGGGTTGGTCCTAAAAATCTACATATCCGTTCAACATTAGGCATACATGGTTGTTTTTGCGCTAGTTTATCGTGGCCTGTTTTAATATTTGTTTGTAATGGTATATTACTGAAATACAAGCCTTTTGATGTTCATGGCACGTGATGGGATCAGAATGGTAGTCATCTGATCTTGAGTGTTGTGTTGCATCAGTGTTCTAACTCGTGATGTCAATGGTTAAATAAATGGCAGAAATGTCTCCGAATTGTAGTAAGTGGCCGATTCCACGACAAATCGGCAAGTGAAGGGGCTAAATTACACTATATCTCGATGAAAATACCTATATAGGATTAGTTTGTCTCGATAATCCAGCTATGCAATTTTGGGAAAGATCGGAGCAAAGGTTAAGGTGCTATAGCATCGAACATTTTTGAGAGGTCATCTAAGTCTTTGGAGACCTGGAATTCAATGAAGAGTAACACGAATTGCACGAAGCTATGTATCGCGGAACTCGTCATGTTCCACTGCATGTTGTGTCAATTTCGAAATTTTTGTTCACGCGTTTTTTGAAATCGTGAACTTGTAACCTAAGATAACGTGACCTAGTTTCACATTCGAGACAGTCACAATGCTATTTTCTAAATTCAGAAGCAACGTAGGGTGATTTGTGAAATCTAGATCGTCATTTGTAAGGAGAAAAGTAATATAAATGTTTTCACCTTATACAATATATTTCTGCCTCAATGTCAGGATATCCAAAATGTACGATCATATTTCACCGACAACACTGAAGGGTTTTCATCACCGCCAATCACTCTAATATTAACCTTCTGACGTTTCAAACCCCACATTCTGGAAACGAAACGATGAACCTCATTGACTGAGCAATCGCATTCATCTTGAACTGTTTGAGAACAAATTTGGCGCGGACGCATCCATTGAGACATACTGAGCCTGAAATGAATCGCATTGGACCATGAGCCGTCTACATCGGTGTAATAAAATAAAGTAACAGAATTACACAATGCAATGCAATACGAGAATGTGCTACAGTACAGTATTAAAATGCAATGCAATGTAATGATCTACAGATCTGGAAATCATCCCACACCTCGTCAGAATCCTAGTTCATACTGATGAATTGTCACTACGATAAAATTAGTCAATACAATCTGTATCAGCGCGCACACTAACACGTCTCACTTCACCAAACTACCATTAACACGCGCCCCGCATCGGCAAGCAGTTCATGAAGTATTACCGTGCTGTGGGTCACTGGCGCGAACTTATGGGTTTCGTGCGAACTTATGTGAACTTATGGGCGAACTTATGTGAACTTCACTGGTGCGAACTTATGGGTAACCCTGTGTTCCATTCACCGTAATGGCTTTCGAGAAGCGCTCGGTGAGGTGGGTCGTGACGTCCATTTCCTCCTGCTTTGATACAAATATGAATTTGATGCAGCTGGCTAGCATGAGCGACAGATACTTAAACATCTCCTCAGCCGTCAGTATCTGGTTGTTGGCGGGCGCTTGAGGCTCTCTTGAGCCGCGGCACGCTTGGCTGTGCCCCCGATGCCGTCGCAAGCGCCATTGCCATGAGATGGGACAAAAAGCCACTCACAGGATACTCCAAAATCTGTCTGACGGTGACACACGTTGACGAAGTCATGCATATTCGTATACTGGCGTCTGTTAACAAATTGATGTCAGGTTCTGCGGTCAGAATTTCTGGGCTAAACCGTTACAGGAACGCATGCACCATGTCGGTATTGTGCTTTGTGCCGTCAGAGATATGGCAGTAGCTCTGATGGCACAGTACCTCGTCCCCACGCCAGTACACTGCAAACGTGTGCACGGTACACTGGGACGAATCCCAGTGGAAGCCTTAAGCTGCATCATGCACCACAAATGAAAATTTTTCAGCGAAATCGTACTAGACAATCACTTTGCCCTCCTTGGCAGTAGCCTTTGTGTAGGTGAAGCGCTGACCTTGTTTGTCGGCCAGAAAGTGGTGTGTGGTCATGGTTTGCTGGCTCAAATATCGCATGCTTTCCTCTTTGGTCTATACTATTTCTGCGAGTGTACAGCGATGCGTGCTCATCCACTGTCTGTCCCTAATCTCATTATCCATGTCATCATCTGGGGCTGAATCACCTTCACTCTCTTCTCCTGATTTGTCCGTGAGGATAATCCTTAGAAAGTTCATCACCCCGTCTTCACCAGGGCAGTCCTCACAGTTGTGGATCATACAATCACGGTTTTCCCTGCCACATACAGCGTGATCGAGGAGGTCATGGCGTTTGAGACCGGGAAGGCAGAGAGCGGATATGAGCAGTTTCGGGTTGTGCTGATAAGTGCACACCCACACCGAGTGCGTCCCACTGCTGCCTGTCAAGACGCAATGCTTCGGACGAAGGGCACTTAAGAAGCTGGTGCGATGGTTTTCAGACTTCTGCTTGTATAGATCATATATCTCACACAAATTTCCCAAAGCAAGCCATTTCTGAACTCTACTTTTGGTTCCACAAAACATGTCGCATCGTGACACGGTCGGTCTTGCCGATACACATCCAGCTGATATGGTCCGACTCATAAAATAGCTTTATTTTCACTCTGACTGCGTCCGACACCCTCAGAAATGTCCTCGCTTCACAGGCAGCACGTTTAACGAGAGTGAGCAGTGAGCACTTGACACCCAAACACGGTGCCACCCCTTGTTTGTTCCTTTCCTAAATTTTCACTACTTTCGCAGATTTTTATTTTTGTCAAGCAACAAATGGTTGTGCGAATGGTTTCTCGTTTATCGGAAGGTGATTGATATATTGTGGATGCTTCTCTCTCTTTGCAATTCATGGTACGGTATAACTCATGAATCATCTACTACCAGAATTTGAAGACATTTCTGCCATTTTATTTAAACCTTGAGCTCACGAGTTAGAACACTTGTGCAACACAACAATCAAGATCAGATGACTAACATTATCATCCCATCACGTGCCTCGATCGTCAACAGCCTATTATTCCAGTAATATGCCGTTCTAAATACATATTCATACAGGCCACGATAAACTAGCGCAAAAACAACCATGCATGCCATATTTTTATGATTACAAAAATTTAATCCGGGTTCTTACTGGGGTAGCTTTATGAACTAGGGTCCTATTGCTGAGCAGAGCTTGTAACGTGAACCCTGGCCCTATCACCCCATCCATTAATTCCAGTTCAACGGCAGAATTTTGACAGAAAGTTTAACGTACCGTCAATGCACCGACACGGCCGCCCGGTAGCTCGTCCCCGGCCTTATCGGGCCAACTTCCAACTGATCCTCCCAGCCGGTGGCTAAATGCGAGCGTGTGAAGCGACTCGAACGCTGTGTTGCCAGTCAGGGGAGACCAGTGCAGGCCAGCGTTCTAACCAACTGAACTACCGGGACGACGGAACGGATTATTTGAACGGAGATGTAGAGTTTTAAGAGCAAAACCCCATTTTTTCTCTTCGAAAGATAAAATATCGGACTTCATTTCTGCACTTTTTCAAATCGCATTGTGACTGTCTCGAAAGGTAAAATAAGTCACGTGACCTTAGATCACGATGACACGATTTCAATTAGCTCATAAACGAAAATTTCGAAATAGCCAAAAGATGTAGTGGGTCATTGTGAGTTCACCGATATATACTTTTACACAATTCGAATTGTTCTTCATTGAGTTAAAGATCTCAAAAGACACCCTTGTTAGGTGACATCTCAAAAATGCCCAAAGTTATAACTCATTGACCGTTGACGTGATCTTTATAAGAATGGCACAACTGGATTCGGCGCAACAAATAACCCCACACAAATATTTTCATCAAAATATAAAATATTTGGTGTTATTTTGGCCGTTTCAAGTGTCGATTTGTCGTGGAATGGGCCCGCCACCAAAGCAATATTGCGCTGGAATATTAATAGGTTTTTCCGTATCACTAATGATATGGAGCAGAGTGCGTCATGAATATTTCAGCCCTAGATAAGAATTTTACAGTATTTTCTAGTACATGAAAATACACATCAGCCTTTTCATGTAATTCATGAGATATCGCTTATTTAATATTATATTGAGTATTGCTAATGGAGTAGAGTAATATTTAATATGGCTTTAATTTCCTAGCAGGGTCGAAAGTTGGACCCAACCCTGCCTGGGGGAGAGTGATTTTTTTTAGCGTCACGGAACATAAATGTCATTTGCGCCACTTTTAAAGCGAGTACGTTACAGTCTGTCTATAAAAGCGAGTGTTTGCAATCAAGGTGCAGGCAAGTGGACATTTACGTTAAGGGAATTTTACGGTATAGTTTGTGTGATATTTTAGGTGCTGAAGGCGGGGGCTGGGTTGGGGACATCTCCCTGGTGTCTAAATGGTTTTAATTTTGCTCTACTCCTCCACAAAAAAAATGTGTAGTTTGGGTGGGGGTGGGGAGTGATTTGAGAATGACGAGAAGTTGATTTTGCCAGGGTGCCGGCTTTAACCTACTCTTATCGAAGAGCATCGAGGGATCTTTACCGTGCGAACAAGGAGGTAATTGTCCACACCGCCTATCACACCGGCCGCCGCGTGTTAGTTGTTAGTAGCGGGTTAGTCTAAGCATGCCATGCAGGGTTGTCAGTTGGGTTAGTACGGTGCAATTCGGCTCTTCCACGTCCGCTGTACCCCTGGGTAGCCGTTTACGCTATGAGTTGCAAGGCAAATCGGCTCATCTACGTCCGATGGCTCCTCTGGGTAGTTGTTTTACGTTTTGCTGTTTTTTATTTTATTTGTGTTTATGTTTTCCTAAAGCAAGTCGGCTCATCTACTTCCGACGACACCGCTAGGTAGCCATTTATTTCTAATTGAGAAGCAAATCGGCTCATGTACGTCCGACGCCATGCGGGGATGGCTATTTACGTGTTTCCTACGAGTGTTTTGCGGTCATGCATTGCGAGTTGATGTGAGTGTTGGTGGTGTGGTGCCTACAGTGCTCCTGCTAGTTTTGTGGCATACAGATATTCAAATAGCAATTGAAGGAGTTCTGGGTGCTTGTCACCGAGAAGCGATGGAAGCGATAGGGTTATGCCCTCTCTTTGGCAGAATGCCTTAAGTGGTTGTCTTTGAGAGCTAAAGCTACTGCAGTCTAGCAGGATGTGGCCTATGTTTAACGTGGTGTTGCAGGTGCCGCAGTGCGGTGTTGTATATTGGTTACCATCTAATTGAGGTTGTTTTAGTTTTGTGCAAACCAGTTATAAGTCTAGTGAGGATGACCCCTTTTGCCGATGATATTGATTTGACTTGTTCCATGTGCCTATCGTTGGTTTGATTGCGTGGGTGTGGTTGGATTTTTGTTGTGTTGAGTTGTGTTGTGTCCATGTGTTCTGTTGATGTTGGCGAATGTGGCGTTGTAGGAGTGCTTTGCAATTGTCTATCGAATATTCCACGCTAGGGTTAGTGTTCGATGCTGAGGCTTGTTTTGCGAGCCGGTCTGCTTCTTCGTTACCTGGGATGTTGGCGTGGCCCGGAACCCAGAGGAAGGAAATATTCATGCTTACGTTATGGGCCACGATTTGTTGGATTCTATCAATGACGTGATGTGGACAGTCGTGGGTGTTGCTAATTAACTGAAGGACGGATTTGGAGTTTGAGCAAATTACTACGTTTCTAGCTTTACGCCTCATGAGAATGGAAATAGCGGCCATTGTTTCAGCGGAGTAGATGGAGAAGTTATCCAGTAGGCGCTTGGAAAGTCTGAGACCTGGTCCAGTGATGCCGATGCCGACCTTAGCCTCGTGTTTCGACCCATCCGTGAATACGAGTGTTTTGTGATTATTGTCATCGGCGAACTTGTTGAAGATGCCAATAATTTCCGCCCATGTGATAGTGGATTTCTTTTCCGAGAGCAAGTACTCGACCTTTGGTTGAATGAGAGTCCAGAATGGCCTAGTGAGCGGTAGAGCTGCAGTGGCTGGCATTGTGAGGTTAAGATCTGAGAGAGCCGTGGTAATTTGAATGCTATATGGTGGAAATTTGCGCCCAAATCGGCTCTTGTGGTATCGGTTAGGCGTAAAGCAGCGCTGTGCCGGATTATTTTTAATGGATTTGATTTTGATGTGGTAGCGGCACAGCTGTTGTGCCCTCCTGAAGTGGAGTGTTTGAGTGTTGTATACAACAATGTGTTTGAGTGTTTGAGTGTTTGTGCTTGTGTTGTGTTTGAGTCCACTAGAAGACTGGCTATCGGTGTGGTGCTGAGGGCACCTGTGGCTGCTCTGATCTAGCTGTCTTGGATGATTTCTACCTTTTGGCTCTGGTTTTCTGAAATGGTGGCAAAAATGATGCTGTTGTATTCTAGGATGGTTCGTATGATTGATGTGTAGAGTCGCAGTAGTGTTTTCCTGTCTCCGCACCAGTCTGTGCCTGCAAGTGCACGGGGTATGTTGACGCGCTTCGTGCATCGCTTCGAGATGGAGGTGGTGTGGGTGTTGAAGCTGAGTTTTTCGTCTAAATGCACTCCTAAGAACTTGAAGCTTTTCACCTGTTCGTTGGCTTTGCCATCGATTTTAAGTAGAGTTTTGGGTGTGGGGCGTAGGCGACTATATGTGACGGTGGCCGATTTTTCTGCGGACAGGGTGAAGTCCCAAGTTTTGAACCACTTTGCAATGTGTTCTAGTCCTGCTTGAATGGTTTTTCAGCTTTAAGGAAGCATTGTGATGTTGTCCAAATGGCTATGTTGTCCGCGAAAAGTGAGTATTGAAGTGAAGTGTCCGTGTGGTCAGCAAGTATGTCGTTGATCATGATGATGAAGAGGCTCGGTGAGAGCATGCGTGGGCCACGTTGACCACATGTTGACCATGCGCTCGACCAACTTGCTAGCACAGCTAGTAAGTGTGATGGGTCTATAACCTTTTGGGGTGGAATGATCTTTGTGCGGCTTTAGCAATGAAATTACTATGCTCTTCCGCCAGGAGGCGGGAAAGGTGTCGCTTTGGTACAGTTCATTTATGGCCGCTAGTAGGTACGTTAGGGAATTTTTGCTAAGACGTTTAAAAAAAACTGGTAATGGATGTCGTCCGGCCCAACCGACGTGTTTCCACACTCGCTGAGGACAAGGTGCATGCACGAATTATCGTGCATAGTAAACGACTAATTGTGATTTCTCTATTGCTAGAGCTAAAATTTGCTTTGGAGGCAAGGGCGTCTAGAGCGCTTACTATTGTGGTGTCGTTGTTGCTGTTGCCAGATGCGCTGGCGTAGTGTAGCTTAAACTGGACTTGTTGTGGGTTAGTGATGTGCTGTCCTTTCATCGTCAGCTGGGGAAGGGGCCTGGTGGTGAACGTTTCAGGTTGAAACGCTTCATCAGGTCCCAGATTCTTCCGGTAGGGTTGAACCTATTGAATTGAGAGGTAAAAGACTGCCAACAGTTTTGGCGTGCTGTTCGCACTGTGTACCGGCAGTGTTTTTGAGATTGTCTGTATGCTGGTAGATGTGCTGCGCACACGCATCTTTTAATTTGTTTGTGGGCACGGCGCCGTGCGACGATTGCCCTTTGACAGTCCGGGGTCCACCATGGCGTAAATGCTTTTTTCCTAGGTTTGTTACTTTTTGGTACTGAGTCTCGTGCTGCTGAGCTGGTGGCCCTTAGGATTGTCTCGATCTTGCTGGTCTCTGAAGTTGCTAGGTTTAGGTCCACCTGATCCTCGAATTTAGCCCAGTCCGGTCTTTTCAAGTTCCAAGTTGGCCTAAATAGTTCCGTATTGTAGATAGCGTCCATGCTGAGCCTAATTGTGATTGAGTAGTGGTCGCTTAGCCCGGGAACGTTTGAAACTGACCAGTCAAATAGTGAGCTTAGTCGTTGGGAGCAGCACGTTAAGTCAATGGAACTGTCCGATCCTCATAAGGTCGGGTTGTAGTTGATGGCGGCCCCGGTGTTAAGAAATACTAAGTTGTGGTCCGAAATAAACTCGTGAATTTCGCGCCCTCTAGTGTTCGTCTGGTCGCTTCCCTAGGAGGGGTGTTTAGTAAGTCTCCCATAATGAGAACTGATGGAGGAGCCTGAAGCAGCAAGTCGCTCAGCTCCTGTGGTGTGGTGGTTGCAGTTGACGGTGAAATGTATAGTGAGATGACTGTGGTTTGGAAATGGGCAATTTTGAGGCTGACTGCTACGCAATTCAGGTGAATATCTAACGTTACTCGACGATGAGGTATGCTGTTTGCAATGAGTATGGCTGCGCTCCATTTCGTATGTGGGCCGTTTACGTTGACGACGTGCCAAGTGTAATCTGTGATTTTGATCCAAGTGGAGTCAGAATCTCGAAAGTGAGTTTCTTGGAGCGGAACTAGTAATGGTTTTTGTTGCAAGAAATTATATTTGAATTAACTTGCCTGGAAGGCCACCGGTGTTCCGCTGCAGAAGTTCCATTGCCGAACGCGCTTAGTGACGGCTGGTGTTCCTATACTGGGGTGGTGTCGGTGTCGAGTAGGGGAGAAAGGTTGAACCAGTGAACGGAGAGAGGGTTGGGAGGTGACCCAGGCAGGGGTGGTAGCCTGGACCTAGTCGTTGGTGTTCCTATACTGGGGTGGTGTCGGTGTCGAGTAGGGGAGGAAGGTTGAACCAGTGAACGGAGAGAGGGTTGGGAGGTGACCCAGGCAGGGGTGGTAGCCTGGACCTAGTCGTTGGTGTTCCTATACTGGGGTGGTGTCAGTGTCGAGTACGGGAGAAAGGTTGAACCAGTGAACGGAGACAGGGTTGGGAGGTGACCCAGGCAGGGATGGTAGCCTGGACCTGGTCGCACGGGTCTTAGAAGGTGATTGGATGGAGTGGCGGCGGGATTTGCGTTTGGGAGGCGCGGTGGGTTCGGGCGAGATTCGTTGGTCTGGAGTTGTGGGTTCGACGGGCTTGGCAGGAGGGGTAGGTTCAGTCTGAGTGCTGGCCTCAGACGAGGTGTTGGAGTGGGTTTGGGTAGGTGTGCAGGAGGTGGTGGGAGTTCGGTTTGCCAGGAGATAGTGGCCGTGGACTTGCGGGTGGTCTGGGTGGATGTTGTGGTTGCCTTGGTTCTTGGCCTTGGTTTGGGCCGGCCGGATGGGTGTGGCAGTGGCCGAGGCCCTGGAGGAGGCGGTGGAGGGAAGGCTTCAGGGTGGCGAGGAGGGTCCTGGCCGGTTGGAGGCGGTTACACTAAGCGGTAAGGCTAGGTCCCGTGGAGGATGGGTGGGTACCGGTGGAGGGTGGGATGGAGACCGCGTCTGGGTCTGATGGGCGTTGGAGGAGGGATGATGCGGGGTGGATATGGGAGGCCGTGTCTGAGGTGGGATGGTGGTGGGCATGGGCCGGTTCTGAGGTGAGGTGGGAAGGGAATGAGGCCCGGTCCTCCGGGGGGGTGGACGTGGGAAGCCGAGCCCGTGGTGGAAAGGGTGTGGGAGGAGGCCGGGTCGAGGGTGAAGGGGATGTCGATAAGGGCCAGGTCTGAAGTGGATGTGGGAGGAGGCCATGTCCGGGGTGGGTTGGCATGGGAAAGAGTGGTGATCGGTGATGTCGAGGGACGGTGGGCCGGGGAAGTCGGAGATCGATGGGGCGGCTGAAGCGAGGGTCGGCGGAACGTTGAGGAGGGAGATGTGCCGGGCTCCGGGAGCCGGCTGCTGGTGGGATGGTAGGGCGAGTGGGAACTGGTGTTGGAGGGGTGTGGGTTTAGGTGTAGAGAGCGTCGCTGCGTAGCTTCGCCCGGCAGTAGGTGCGGTGTGGAAATGTGCGGTTGTGGAAGTGACGTGCTGTGTAAGTGCTGTCGTGCTGTTCCATGTGGCACTTTGTGAGTTGCCGCATACCGGCACACCTCCCTCTCGTATGTCCACTTGGGGCAATCGGGGTCGATGGCTGGGTGCGGCCCATCACAGCCTGCACATCTCCTTTCGGAGGAGTTGTAGTCGGATGCCGTGTGGTGACCGGCGCACTGGCTGCAACTTGGAGTTGGCGACGCGCAAGCGCGTTCGCCATGTCCATAACGCAAACAGAACCGGCACCGTAGTGGAAAAGACACCTAGAGGCGTACCTCGTAGGTCTTGTTGTGTATATGGACGTGTGATGGTAGGTGTTGTGAGTCGAAAGTCAGTACTAGAAGTTTGTGAGTCGAACGTGCCTCCCGTCTAATACTGTGGCGTCCAGGAGGGCTGAGGCGTCGAACAGTGCGGCAATGCTGTCAAGTGGTAAGTTATCCAGCTCTGGGGTGCAAATGTAGCCCCGGCTGGTGTTCAGAGTGCGGTGTAACGTGAAGGAGCAGCGCTGGTTGTTGAAGGTGGTTGTGTTTAGTAGAGTTTGTGTGTCAGCGCTGCTTTGTGTTTGGACGGTGATGTGTGTGGTGTGCATGTGGACCTTGAAGTGTGTTGAGTTAAGAATGTGTCCTGTGTCTGAGTGAGTGTCCTCTCGACAGTGAAATGAGAGTCCTGTGTGATGTTGCGCCCTGTTTCTGTGTACGTACCTACTAGGTAGGTGCCTTGTGTGGTGCTGGTGGCGAGCGCCATGGTGAGTAAGGGTCGTTCCCGACCCCCCGCAAGTGTCCCTCCTGACTGAAGGGATACCCGGATTCGTTGTACCCTGAACCGTGCCTTCGCCCTCTGGTCCCTGCCCCGGCCGCAATGGCCCAAGACAGTGGGCTCGACACTCTCAGCTGGGGATTTGGTGTGGGAGGTTTTCCTTCTAGAGTCGCAGGAGTGCTTCTCTAGGGTCCCTGGAGCTGTTCCCTGCCCGCCCCTACTGTGACGCTAGTTTTGGCGTCACAGTAGGGGCGGGGTGCGGCCCACACAGTGGGCGCGAGCACGTAATGCCATGCTACTGCGGCCAGCTCTTCCCTGCCCGCCCCTACTGTGACGCTAGTTTTGGCGTCACAGTAGGGGCGGGGTGCGGCCCACACAGTGGGCGCGTGCACGCAATGCCATGCTACTGCGGCCATTTACAATCAAGCGACCGATTACAGGAGAGGTGACGTACGATTCAACAGCCGAAATTGACACAGACCAGAAGTGCGATTGTCATTGCCCACTCTCCATCAGGTACCGGATGCAAGGGCCCGTCAGAATTAATTACTTTCCTTCGGGTATTATCGTCACGAGTTGCTGTGGCAGGACCTTGAACTGCACAATATGATTATTTTATTCCTTGTCGATGCGGCAGTTTTAATCAAGCGGATCCGGAGTGGGGAGCCCGCAGCTAATTTGACCATGGATATCTGACCGTGTGAATATGATGCGGTGATCGCATGGCCGGTACCTGCCGAGGCGAGCTATGTTCATCACGATAACTGGTAATTGATACTGTAAGTATGCGAACGCCTCGCCTCGGTAAGTGGATAATGAACATAATGCAAGGTGAATCATAGACCATAATATTGCAAATTATGACGCACATGCATCTATCATTAGTTAGCTATTTCGGCTGACAGGCGTATCAAGTGCCGCTCTCTGTTATATGTCACCTACAAATGTCACCGGAACGTGAGGTACTGTCATGCTCTTCAGACATTCGACGCAGCCTTATGTTAATTGCCCACCGAAAGAATTGGCGCATGCTTCTCCAGGTTGATGATTGTCATATCCTGCCTTAATTAATTCGGTATATCAATATCAGGAGGAGCTACCCTTGCATACATTTCTTTCTCTATTCCTTTTTCATTTTAGTGCCTGGTGACCACGCCTCGCTTACCATGCGCCAACACTCATATACACCATGAGCACCGCCACCGTAATTATCATCAGCACACACCATGGACACCACCAACGAAACTCTAACTCTCTCTCTCTCTCTCTCTCTCTCTCTCTCTCTCTCTCTCTCTCTTCTTCTCTTCTCTCTTCTTCTCTCTCTCTCTCTCTCTCTCTCTCTCTCTCTCTCTCTCTCTCTCTCTCTCTCTCTCTCTCTCTCTCTCTCTCTCTCTCTCTCTCTCTCTCTCTCTCTCTCTCTCTCTCTCTCTCTCTCTCTCTCTCTCTCTCTCTCTCGCGTTGTGGACGTAACATGACTTCAGCAGTCGGCGCGCCCTGAAGCACCAATCTGCCACCACCAACACCAACAGCCATTTCGACACCCACATGGGTCGTTTCATCCTCGCCCTGCCGATGTTGGCAGCTGGCCCTGGCGACCAGTGTCCACCATGACGCCGCCGCAGGGTGCCCAGCCGCCGCGTGATAGCGCACGGTTCCGGCTGGCCGGCAGCGGCGATGACTGCGGCGCAGGCCGCCGACCCGGATACACGGCCCGCCCCGGGCTGTCTGTCCACCTCTAACCTCCAGCCGGGCCGGGGCGCCCGCGGCGGTGTGGGCGGCCTCAAGCTGGTCAGACATCGCAGCACCGGTCGTGGCGCTGGTCGTCTGTGGGCGCCTGCGTGTTGGGCACCACATCGGAGGCCACCTAAGACCAACTGTGGTGGTCTCCCACGCACGAGAACGGCTTGATGCATGGCTGGAAGCTGAACGAACACAAGCATGCTGTCTGTCAGTTTTGCAAGCGAAATGGGAGACCTCTGCCCTGCACCGAACCGCAAAACGTCGCAGAGCCGGCCGTGAATGTAATGGTTGGGATGTTTCTGACCACGTGCAGCAGCAAATGATACCTTCCGCGCATGCGTGTACGCTGGAGAGTGAGCGGTGACATACCCTGGCCACTATGGAGAGACGAACCAGGACAATGCACATGGTCTTTGGCTTAATATACTCCAGCGAGTGTAAGATCTATTGCATAATACCCATGATGGCTAGCTTTGCTGCACACACTGACACTGCACCAGGCACCGGCACGGGCAAAATGGAAATCGCACATTCACGTTACAACAATTCTGTACTCCTTAAAGTTTGACGGAATTTATCGCTTCATCGTCGGGTGTCTCGCTGATTCACTAGTGATCGAGCAAAGAAGCTGCCCGCTGTCCCAAGACCCCGCCCACCCTCTCCCAGTTCTCTTGTAGGTGTCCTTATTAGGGCATCTACGGGAAGCTCAGCCTCCCCGGGTGACGTCAGCCACCCGGACCACTAGATGGCTGTCAGCCGGATTAGCCGGCCGACGCCACTAGTCGGTTGCTCGCAGGAATAGCCCGCGTAGCTCCCCTCCCACTCCCCTTCGGTCCAGCGGAGCTCTCGAGCGCCGTCGGGAAACCGACTTGTATCAGCGGTCAGCTTTGATTGTTTTTGTCCCATCCCACCCAATAGGTTAGAGCCGACAGAGGTACCTTTCTGGTTTAATGGATCGGGCTAGCGGTCTTTGACCGTGACTGCGCCCGCCTCTGTTCGGCTACTCCCATCCCTCCAAACACTGTGTCTCTCTCCCCTTTCGCACGACAGTTCTCTTCACACTTTTCCTTGCAGCACCCCATTCAGGGTGTCTTTCTTGCCCGCACCTCTTCAGGGCGCCCTTACACACACTCCTCGCCACTCCCGCCCGGGGCATCACCCCCGCCTCGGTATGCCCGGGGACCCCCGCCCTCTCGGGGGGACGGAGGGCGCCGTCCGCGCCCGGGAGCACGCCTGCCCCCTTCCCGGAACCCCCCTGAGGGGAATCCTTTGTGTTGATGACAAGGCTTGAGGGATCGTAGGCCCGCACCTCGCCGTTCGCCATAGCCAGGGAGCTAGACCAGTGGACCGGCGGAGTACTGTCCGCCAAGGTGCTCCGCTCCGGATCCCTGCTGGTACGGATGAAAGATGCCACCCAAGCCCGGTCGCTACTGAACGTCCGGAAGTTCCTGGGCGCCGACACCGCCGTCGAGGTAGCCGACCGCCTCAATATGTCCTTCACCACCGCCTATGCCCCTGAGGTCGCGGAGCTCTCTGAGGAAGAGCTCCTCGCGAAGCTGAATTCGCAGGGGGTATGCGAGGTGACACGCCTCGGCCGACGACCCAGACCTGGCCCTGTCCTGAAGCTCGGGTTCAGGACATTGACCCCGCCCCCCTTCATCATGACGGGCTACCTCAGGGTGGCACTCCGCCCCTGGACCCCGCCCTCAGCACGCTGTACCTTCTGCCAGCGGTTCGGCCATCAGAGCCGGGCGTGCAGAGCAAAGGCCCCCGTCTGCGGCCAGTGTGCGGGAAGGGCACTCAACGGAGTCCTGCTCATCCATCGAGCAACGATGTGTGTTTTGCCAGGGGCCCACCCTGCATCGTCCCCCAGATGCCCGGCCTGGGTAGAGGCGAAGGAGAGACAGGCGCGTCGCCTGGCCACTCAGCGAGGTACGGCGCCATCGCCACCGGCAGTGTGGACCCGACTCCGATTGGCCCCCTTGTGGCCGACCCCTGCAGAGGCGGCTCAACGCCCCCCGCCAGGACCGACGGAGCCTGACCCTTCCCCTTCCCTCCCACCTCACCCTCCACCGACCACGCGCCCGGCTCCCATGGCGGGTTCTTCCACCCACAGGTCCCCCCCCTCCACCACCACCAACAGGCCACTCCGCCCCTGGCCACGCGCCCGTCTCCCGTCACGAGCGGCCCTAACGCTCGGCCCCCCGACCGCCACCAGGCTGCTCCGCCAAGGCGCGGTCCTACTCTACCCCGCCCCCTTAGGATCGCCTCCCCTTCCGGTCTGCTGGGGTCAGCCACCACTCTTGATTCCCCAGCCCGGTCCCCGGTTGGTTTTTCCCCTTCTCAGTTTTTTCCAAGCTTTAACTTAAACATACACCTACACATACAAAGCTGGGCCTGACGCCCACGACTCGCCCTGGACGCCGGGCCTCCGCTTCGCCATTTCAGGTTGCAGGTGGGCAGTGGAGCCTATCCGCAGGCAACGAAGCTGCCCACCCTCGAAGTGTCCTTCTAATTGTCGTGTATGTATGCATGTATGTCCGTGTATGAACCTGTATGCAATGTATGTATTGGCCCTTTACGCCACGTTCCTTGTTTGCCGGCGTCTCATCTTTCCTCTCTTGCTTCTTTGATATAACCGGATGTCACATGAGCCGTATTAACGTAACTACTTCTTTAACGTAACACATCTCTAGCGGATGGCACTTTGCCTCTGCTAAAGATGGAAAAAATCGCTTTATGGAATTTCTAGATCAAGGCTTGACAAGACCCTGTATCTCACCAGAGATCGAGCAAAAGAAGCTGCTCGCTGTCTCAAGTCCCCGCCCGCCCTCCCCAGCTGTGTAGTAGGTGTCCTTCCCAGTACATCTACGAGAAGCTCCGCCCCCGGGTGATGTCAGACACCCGAACCACTAGTTGGTTGTTAGCCGGACTAGCCGGCCGACGCCACTAGTTGGTTGCTCGAAGAGGAAGGGAGGAAGGAGGTTCGACAAGACCTAGTGTTTCACTGGCGATCGAGCACAGAAGCTGTCCGCTGCTCCAAGGCCCCGCCCACCCTCTCCCAGCTGTCTCGTAGGTGTCCTTATTAGGACATCTACGGGAAGCTCAGCCCCCCCGGGTGACGTCAGCCACCCGGACCACTAGTTGGTTGTTAGCCGGACTAGCCGGCCGACACCACTATTTGCTCGCCGGATTAGCCGGCGTAGCCCCCCTCCCACTCCCCTTCGGCCCAGCGGTGCTCTCGGGCATCGTCGGGAAACCGAATTGACAGCGGCCAGCCTCGACTGTTTTTGTCCCATTCACCCAATAGATTAGAGCCGAACAGAGGTACCTTTCTGGTTTAAAGGATCTGGCTAGCGGTCTTCGGACCGTGACTGCGCCCGCCTCTGCTCGGCTACACCCCTCCCTCTAAACCTCTTTGTCTTTCTCCCCCTTTTCACGTCACATCTCTTCACACCTTTCCTTGTAGCACCCCTTCAGGACGCCTTTCTTGTCAGCACCCCTTCAGGGCACCCTTACCACACTCACACACCCCTCCCCTCTCCCCTCAGGGGTCCAACCCCGCACCGGCATGCCCGGGGACCCCCCACCCTCCACGGAGGGCGGACGCCGGCCGCGCCCAGGAGCCCGGGCCCCGCCAACGCGAGATCCCCTGACGGGAAATCCTTCGTACTCGTAACACGGAAGGAGGGCTCCTGGGACCGTACGTCGCTCTTTGCCGTGGCAAAGGAGCTGGACAGGTGGACGGGAGTAGTGTCGGCCCGAACCATCCGGTCGGGCGCACTACTGGTAAGGGTGCGTGACCCAACCCAGCCCAGGGCCCTCCTCCATCTGAGCCACTTCCTGGCTCACCCTGTTGAGGTGGTAGTTGCGGACCGCCTCAACAACTCCTTCGTGACGGTGTTTTCCCCGGAGCTGGCACACCTCCCAGAGGAGGAGGTCCTGGAGGAGCTGACTCCCCAAGGGGTGTGTGAAGTCGTCCGCCTGGGACGCCGCTCCGCGTCGACCCCGAGCCCCCTATTCAAAGTGGGGTATAGGTCGCTCGCCCCGCCGACGCACCTGTACGCTGGGTACCTCCGGTACCCCTGCCGCCCGTGGACCCCACCGCCCAAGCGCTGTGGGTTTTGCCAGCGCTATGGCCACCACAGTGGGGTCTGCCGCGCCCGCAACCCGGTGTGCAGCCACTGTGCGGAGGCACACACCACGGCCCAGTGCGAAGCCCAGGAGCCACGATGCGCAGCCTGAGCAGGCCCACACCCCGCCTCATACCCCCGCTGCCCAGTCTGGTTGGCTGCAAAAGGGCATCAGCAACAGCGCCGGACAGCCCCCCAGCACCGCCCTGGACACAGAGGCCAACCTCTGCCTGGGACCAACCGGTCCTCCAGCCCCTCTTGCCGACCCCGGCCGAGGCGACCGCCCGCCCGCTGACCCGTGTGCCCACGCACACCGAGCACCCACTCACCCACTCAAACCCCGCACCCAATCTCGAATATCTCTTCCGCCAAAACAAAAAATTACTTCCCCCTTGAAACTCAACTAACATTTTTCGAATATCAAGCAACCCACCCCCATTACACACACTTCTACACGGATGGCTCCCGTACCACAGACGGTACGGGAGCTGCCTGGTGCGGTGGACCCAACTTTGGCCAAATAAAATTAACACCACACCACTCGGTTTACACTTCAGAGTTAGTCGCAATCTTCACCTGTCTATACTACATTATTCAATACCACATCATCACACCAACCATCATCTGCACTGACTTACGTTCATCCATCGACGCTCTCGCAGCCATACACAACACTACACACCCCACACTCCACGCTATCCGTCAACTCTATCACACCCATCCGTTAGGCGTCATAAGCGGACATAATACCGGTGGCGCCGCTCTGGTGGTGGGTTTGTGAAGAAACACCACCAGAGTGGGTTTGCTTTGATTAATGCTATATTCTGGTTTGCTATATTCTGGTAATGCTATATTTACTTGCACCTTCTAGACGAGGTGCAAGTAATTTTCAATGGTCCAATTTTAACAACATTGAAACAAACTCTTATGATGTGTAGTTCGTTTTATTATCAAATCATTTCACCCTGTGACTTTGCTCTTAAAGTGAAGTGGGAGCCATTTGGCCACTCAACATCTTGTGATAAAAACGTGTCATACATCTTCGTGTAAAGAAAATATACGACCTTCAATATACCAGGAGGTGCTGAGTTGACATCAAAAGTAACGATAAAGATTATACTTTATTACTCAACGTTTCGGCCAGGGGCCATCGTCTTTACACGCAATGTCTAAAACCCAGAAGCATCTAAGAGCCATTCTTCGTTGTATTAAACATCATACATCTTCTGTGTGACGTCCTGACAATTTCCAATGTTCTTAACTAAGCGAAAATCGAACGTGTTGCATTTTCATATCATCTTGAATAACTTCCATGAAGGTTTAACCCTGTCACTTTTGCACTCAATTCCAGAATTTGTCTCCCAAATTATCACATTGTATCACTTTATATTGTATATCAGATGTTCTACATTACCGACTTAACACGCGCACTGGAGGGGGGGCGAAATCCGCCCACCCCTCCTGTTTTTCGTAAATAACTGCAGATTTTACCGGTCGATATACGTAATGTTTTGCGTACCTGCTTATAAATGACCGGCACGTCGTTTAAAGGAAGAAAAATGGAAATCGGTCGATAATTTTTCAAGTTAGGGGCCGCTAAAGTAAAAATAAAATTCTAGCGCCAGATCACAAAAATCGGCGCTGATGCGCTTCCCATATATTCGCAAAAGGGAAGTGTTCTTGGCAACACTAAGCGACTTGTTTGATGTATATTGATATGCTACATCATTTCAAGATCATGTTAGGTCACCGAGGCCAAGTCAGGTCAAGTTCATGACAGGTTAATGGAACCAAACTGGATCCACTGGAATGTTGTCATAAATGCACTACTGTTTGTCATTTGTACTGTTTGTCATTGCGTTTCCATACTTTATTCATGTACTTCACTCCTTTCTTCACGAAGCCGATTGCTCCGAGCTGCCCGACGGAGCAGTCGGACGGGCGGCCCGGTTTCGGTAACTGGAACAGGTAACTGACCTGATAAAGTGGTGCTATATAGGTGACCCGAGGTCAAATGTTGGGTCCAGCATCTGCATTGCATCATTAGTAATGTACAAAACTTCATTGATGCCCATTTTGGAGCATTTCAATACAATCACAGCGATCCATAACGATGACAAGCCAAGCCACGCAATACCAGAACATTTGCAAATGTGACCTCATTTGACCTTGAAGATATTGACCTAAGGTAATGAAATTTGCACACAATATAGTTCACTACCGTACCCATCCACCCTGCGAATTTCGTTCCTCTAGCTTCACCAGGAGCCGATATCTTAGGGGGTGGGGCGGAATCCGCCCCCCCCCTCCAGTGCGCGTAATTTTCAGAGGCCGTCCAGGGCGCGTGTAAATTTCCATTGGTCTTAAATAAATCGGCATGCAATCCGCTGCCTTCTGATGTCATACTCAACTACTATTATATATATCTAACCCTGTCATTTTTGCACTCAATTCCAGGATTTGTGTATCAAAGTATCACATTGTATTCCTTTTAATTGTATATCGGATGTTCTACATTAGCGAATTAATTTCCAATGGTCTCAAATATACCGGCATAAAATCAGCCGTCTTCTGATGCCACACTCGACTACTTTTATAGATATCTAACCCTGTCACTTTTTACCTTTTGACATGAAGCTTTGCGACATTATTGACGTTCTGGCATGGCTCGATGCACGTCAAGCGCCGACGGTTGCTGCCTAGAGGAACCGTAGGGCCGCCGAGCGGTGGCACGACAAAAATCAAAGATCCACCCTTCAACAATACTAAGCAACATCGGCTCTGCCACGCCAAAATGGTGTAGGAGAAATGAACGGTTGTAGATGCATTCTTTCCCTTCAACGCCCATAGGCGTAATGTTCTTAAACAATCTCGTTAAAATATGTCGGCCTAAACTCTAATGGTGGCGGAACTCATGCCAGGCACATCGCCTATCGTTACAAATATGAAAATCTTCCTGTAACTTTGGCGTCGGGGCCTATTAACATTCAGGGAATATGAATCCCGCGCCCCGCCATATTATGAATGGCGGGCGGTTGATAACGGGCCGGGGGCAGCCGGCGGCCGGCCGTCTATGGCGGAAAATAGTTCCAGAAGGAAATACGGAAAGTAACAATATGCGCAATATGTCACTGTAAGTGGCAATAAAAGTAACGTCTGAAGGCAAGGTAACTTTCATAAATGCACTTCGCATCATATTTTATGGAGACTCTTTTATGGAGTCTCATTAATTTTATGGAGTCTATTTTATGGAGTCTCATAAATTGTAACTATATTCTTCGCGCACGCACTAGTGAACATCCGGGCGCGCTTGTCGCGGGCGCATGTTTCAGAGTTCTTGAATGGCATCAGGAACCTACCTGTTTTCTTTCCTTACTGGATATCCCTCGATGTCCGCATTAACATTGCGTCTGACGCCTAACGCATGCTCATCTCCAACTCACACTGCTCTGGATTCCTGGCCACATGGGGATTCCGGGCAACGAGCGGGCGGATGAGCTCGCCCGTCGAGCTATTGACCTCCCACCCGCCTCCAAACTCCCAGTTCCCCCCGGTGACCTTTTGTCCATCACCAACCAATTATTTAACACACATCTCCAGGTATGCTGAAACCACAACACTACACATTTACACCAGATTAAACCCCTTCTCGCCAAATGGCCCTCTTTCCTACAACACACGCACACATGAGATCCTCCTTGCCCAGCTCCGACTGGGACACACAAAACTCACACATGATTTCCTCCTCCATCGACTTCGCCGCGCTCCACCTTGCCAAATGTGTGAGGTACATAACTCTGTGGAGCATTTCTTACTTATTTGCCCCGCCTACCAATAACAGCGTAGCCCCATTTTTTCCTACATTGCACAACATCGGATTCCACTTTCACTGCCATGCCTTCTCGGTGACAAACACCCGGAGCTCATTGAGCTACTATTTACTTTTTTTGCACAGCACCAAACTTGAGGAAGTAATTTGAAGTCAAACGCTATCATCTTCATCGTCGTACAACACATACATATAGGTTATTTCACACTAGGTAGCCAGATACCGATCAAATTTGGACATAACGGACGGTTGTCCATATAAATTGTGTTTGGTTTTTTACCTACGGGTTTTCCAAGCTGCTTGGTTTTTTCACCTTCTCAGGTTTTTCCAAGCTTTAACTCAAACATACACCTACAGTCGGGCCCGACGCCCACGACTCGCCCTGGGCCTTTCAGGTCGCAGGTGGGCAGTGGAGCCTCTCCGCAGGTTACGATGCTGTCCACCCTCCAAGTGTCCTTCTAAGTGTAGTGTATGTATGTATGTATGTGTATGTTTCACCTGTGTATGTATGTATCGGCCCTTACGCCACGTTCCTTGCTTGGCGGCTTCTCATCCTTCCTCTCTTTCTTATTTGATATAACCGGATGCCACATAAGCCGGATTAACGTAACTCGTTCTTTAACGTAGCATATCTCTAGCGGAAGGCACTTTTCCTCTGCTAAAGATCAGGAGAAAAAGAAAAAGAAAAATAAAGTTGGTTGCTCGCCGGATTAGCCGGCGCAGCTCCCCTCCGACTCCCCTTCGGCCCAGCGGTGCTCTCGGGCACCGTTGGGAAACCGAGTTGTATCGGCGGCCAGCCTCGATTGTTTTGTGTCCCATCCCTCCCTATATGTTTGAGTCGGTTAGAGGTATCTTTATGATTTAATCGATCGGGCTAGCGTTCGCAGAACGTGACTGCCCCCGCCTCTGACCGACTTTCCCATCACTCCAAACACTGTGTCTTTCTCCCCATTTTGCACAACAGCTCTCTTCACACTTTTCCTTGCAGCACCCCCTCAGGGCGCCTTTCTTGTCTGCACCCCTTCAGGGCGCCCTTCTCTCCACACACTCACTCCTCCCCTCTCCTCTCCGGGTATCAACCCCGCCCCGGTATACCCGGGGACCCCTGCCCATCGGGAGGACGGCGGGCAGCACACCTGCCCCCTCCTCAGGACCCCCTGAGGGTGAGTCTTTCGTCATCCTCAGAAAGATCGAGTGCTCGTGGGCCCGTATCTCCCCCTTCTCGATCGCGAGGGAGCTGGATGGTTGGACCGGTGGAGTGGTCTCCGCAAAGGTCCTCCGCTCCGGCTCACTGCTGGTGGGGGTGAGGGAGGCCTCCCATGCCCGGACGCTTCTCAACGTCCGCAGATTCCTCGACACCGACAACGTCGTGGAGTTAACCAACCAGCTCAACCTCACCTTCACCACCGCATACGCCCCCGAGCTCGCGGACCTATCTGAGGAGGAGCTCCTCGCGGAGCTGGTATCACAGGGGGTATGCGAGGTGACCCGTCTCGGCCGCCGACCCAGACCTGACCCTGTCCTTAAGCTGGGCTTCAGGACCCTGACCCCGCCCACTCACATCATGGCGGGCTATCTAAGGGTTGCACTCCGCCCCTGGACCCCGCCACCAGCACGCTGCGCGTTCTGCCAGCGCTACGGGCACCAGAGTCGGGCGTGCCCAGCCAAGGCCCCAGTCTCCGGCCGTTGTGTCGAAGACACCCTACAGAGTCATGCTTCAGTGTCGAGAAGCGATGTGCGGCTTGCCAGGGCCTCACCCTGCCTCGTCCCCCAGGTGCCCGGCCTGGGTAGATGCCAAGGAGAGGCAGGCACGTCGCCTCGCCACTCAGCACGGCACACCGCCCTCGCCCCCAGCCGTGTGGTCCCGGCCCCGGTTGGCCCCTCTGTGGCCGACCCCAGCAGAGGCGGCTCAACGCCTCCCTTCCCTCCCGCCCGGACCGACCGAGCCCGACCCATCCCCCTCCTCCCAACCTCACCCACCACCGGCCACGCACCCCGCCCCCATAGCGGGCTCTACCGTCTCCCGGCCCCCGCACCGCCAACAGGCCGCCCCACCGCCGGCCGCGCGCCTCGCTCACGTCGCGGACCCCTCCGACACTTTGCCCTGACGCCCGCACTTTGACTGCTCTGACGCCCGTCCCCTCCACCGCCACCAGGCAGCTCCGCCCACCAGGGCAAGGGCGTCATCCACGCCGCCCCTCAGGGTCGCCTCCCCTCCCTGTCCCCCGAGACCAGTCACCCCTCCCGTTCTCAGAGCCCGGACCCCCTGGGGTCCAGAGCCTTCCTCCTCTTCACCAGGGTCGTCCGACTCATACGAGACGGAGACTCCGTCACGCCCTCCCCGCCACACACACGCCTGCGGGGGCGTGAACACCAACACCACTAATGCCGACACCCACCACTGAATTCTTGATCCAATGGAATACGAGGTACCTCATGTCCCATTGGGCAGAATTAAAAGAATTAAAAGAATATGTCATCAACAATAAACCATTGATTGCCGCCTCAGGAGACCAGCTACCGATGGCGCGACAATAATCCATATAATTGTAATATCTTTGGTTATACCCTCTATTCCCAAAACAAATACTACTACACTCCCCGGCGGCGGGGTAGCTTTATTCGTCTCCAACACCCTTCTTCATCGCCCGATCACCATTCCCAATGACCTGAATATTATTACAGTATCTGTCCAAATTGTACAACTAGAGTTCCCTGTACTTTCCTTCTATCTTCCACCTACGCATACACTATCTCTAACTTCTGCAACCAATCCTTTCGGTCTTCTCCCACACCCCTGTCTGGTGCTGGGCGACCTAAACGTCAACTACCAGGCATGGGATTGTCACACCACATCCCAGCGCGGACATCACATTGAAATACTCCTCAACACCCACAACATGGTCTTTTTAAATGACCAAACACAGACACACAACTCAGACATCGCCCTGTTCCGTCAGTCTGCCATTGACCACTGGCCTAGCTTGAGGTTCTATCTCACCCCTCTTCTTCCGGCACGTTCAACCCGATCCCTTTTTCAGTCATCACTTTCCCATCCACTCACCCTCGAACGCTCAGCTCAGTCTAGAGATCGTTTATTTATACACAACTGGAACGTTCGCAAAAAGAAATGGTCGTCTTTCTCCCAGGACATTGATAATATTATCCCACCCCAGTCTCACCCTCCAATTTCGACATTGCTCAATACCATACTACTCGCGGCAGAAAAAAACACGTGCCCAAACCACGTCGCCCACCGACCGTAAAACCGTGCCGTGGTGGAACGATGAGTGCAAACGAGCCGTCGCCTCACGGTGGCGGACGGAGCAGAAATTTCGGAAAAACCTCATCATGCAAAACATGGTAGAAGCCAGCGAGGCAAAACCATGTTGTCAGCAAATTATTATTTAGGCCAAAAAACACAGCTGGCAACTCTATTCCAACACATTCAACCGATTCACCCCCTCTCCCAAATCTGGAATCGACTTCGCTCCTCCAATGGCAGAGTCCCACACCGCGCATTCCCAGAACTGACAATTAACCAACAGAACATAACAGAACCCACAGCCGTCGCGAAACACTTCGCCACTTATTGCTCTGACATATCTTCCAACATTCAATACTCACAGCACACCACCTCATTCCTTCGCGACACTCTTGCCACTTGTCACTTCGGCTCCGACAACTCTGAACCCTACAACGCCCCCTTTACCCTCTATAAACTAAATGTATCCCTCTCAAAGGTATCCAATAGGGCTGTTGGGCCTGATCAAGTAACATACCTCTTCTTTCAAAATATCTCTGACTCCGGTAAAGACAATCTCCTCTCGGCACTAAATCAACTATGGACTGACGGCACTTCCCCATCCTCTTGGTCTACTAGTACTATCATCCCTATCCCTAAGCCTTCCAAACCTCGACACCTCCCCTCTAGCTATCGTTCTATCTCTCCCACTAGTTGTGCTTGCAAAATCTTTGAGCGCATGGTCAATGGACGAATCAGTCTATCTCGAAAACAACAAAATTATCTCCCACCTTTCAGAGCGGCTTCCGACCAAGGCGAAGCACTGGTGACAACCTATTCGAAATTGTTGATTCAATCCAGCGTGGTTTTGGAAAAAACAAACTATCGCCCTTTTTTAGACCTAAAGTCCGTGTTTAACAAAGTGCACAGGTCTGCCGTTCTAATTAAATTACGCCGAATTGGTATCAAGGGCAGAATGGCTACCTTTACTGCCAACTTTCTAGAATATCGCTCCTTCGTCGTCCGCTGCGGCAACATCTATTCACGACCCCACACTCTCGATCAAGGCGTCCCGCAAGACAGCGTCCTATATCCAACCCTCTTTTTCATTATGATCAACGACGTATTAGAACAACTTCCCCTAATTTCTCCCCTCCTAAAATATTATCTCTATGTCGAAGATTTGGCTATTTGGTGTACCCACCCGTCGGCAGATTCAGCTAATCACGTTGTTCAACTCGCCTGAATCACATTGATTCATGGTGCTGCCTCTGGGGGCTACAGATCTGCACCACTAAATCGGCCACTATGCTCTTTTCTCGGCTGCACAGATATATCCCACCTAGTACACCGCTCCGCTATCGTGATCAAATTATCCCCCCCCCCAAACCTCCTTCAAATATCTCGGAATTATCCTTGACAAAGGACTTTATTGTATCCCCACATTACCCATATTAAACACCGCTGCGCTGTGCGTCTTAATCTCCTGCGCTGCATCTCCGGTCGCGACTGTGGTGCAGATAGGACTACTCTTAGCAAAATGTACATTGCCCTGATTCGTTCAATCCTGGAATACAATGCGTTTATCTTCGATCAAATACCTCAAACACTCACTAAATCACTAGAATGCACACAACATCACGCACTCCGCCTCATCACCGGAGCACACTGCACCACACCTACCACCAGTCTCCGGGGTAAGGCCAATCTCCCTAGCCTATAGCACCGCTGAGCACTACAGCTCGTTAGATACCACTTCAGGACAACAACAAAGCTAAATCACCCCTCCAATGTCGCATGGTCTAAACGCTGTCCAGCATATGCTCCTCATCGTCGAGCTATTATCCAGTATTTTACCAACATCCATACGCAAATTTCGCTTCGGGCTCTCCTCGGGGATGAGCACCCGGCTCTCCTGGAGTTACTTTTCAGCTTTTTACATGATACCAAACTTTCCGAACTGATCTGATTTCTCTGTCGTACGTTACCTGGTCCAAGCTGATTTTATACAAAGCTAAAAGGTTTGCCCCGGTAGCTCAGTTGGCAGCTGGCCCGATAAGGCCGGGGACGAGCTACCTGCCGGCCGTGTCGGTGTATTGACGGCACGTTAAACTTTAGGTCAAAATTCTGCCGTTGAACTGGAATTCATGGATCGGGTGGTGGGGCCAGGGTTCACGCAACAAGCTCTGCTTAGCAATAAAACCCTGGTTCATAAAGCCACGCCAGCAATGAGTTTAATTAAAGTTATTAAAAAAATTTAAAAAAGAAGAAAAAAGCTGTATGACACGCGCTGCACTCTTCGTAAGCTGTCTGACTTCGTTACACACATCTTCCTCTCCGACGTTGTAAAACACATACATATAGGTTATTCAACACTAGGTAGACAGGAACCGATCCAATTTGGCCAACACGGACGGTTTTCCTTATAAATTGCGCTTGGTTTTTTGCCTACGGGTTTTCCAAGCAACTTGGTTTTCTCCTTTCTCAGGGTTTTCCAAGTTTTAACCTAACATACACCTACACATACAAGGTCGGGCCTGACGCCCACGACTCGCTCTGGGCGCCGGGCCTCCGCTTCGCTTCAGGTCGCAGGTGGACAGTGGAGCGTGTTCGTAGGCTACCAAGCTGCCCACCCTCCACATGTCCTTCTAATTGTTATGTATGTATGTATGTATGCACATGAACCTGTATGCCATGTATGTATCGGCCCTTTACGCCACTTTCTCTGTTTGACGGCGTCTCATCTTTCCACTCTTGTTTAATTGATATAACTGAATGCCATATAAGCCGGATTAATGTAATTCCTTCCTTAGCGTAACAATCTCTAGCGGATGGCACTCTGCCTCTGCTAAGGATTACAAAAATCGCTTTATTGCAGGTAGCCATGGACGTCGTCATGATAAGAGACGTGGCAACGCGTTTCCCAGAAATATTCCTGAAATTTGACATTACTCCAGTAGCATTGCTTGTAAATATAAACTTTAAAATCCACACCCGATATGATAATGCTGCTGGTATTTGGGTGAAGCTATAAATATTAAGATATTATCGTAGCTTGAGGTGCTCCTCACAATATTTATTTTATACACATTTTACATCGGTAAAGCAAATCAAGTTGCTAGGCCAGGCTATGTTAGGTTATATTTGATTTAGAAAATGTACTCTATTTATTTCAGACAAAAAATTAGATTTTTCTCTGACAAATTTTAGGTTAACATAGGTCTGGATAGGTTTCTTAAAATTTCAAAATTATTGAACACAAAATGTGTGCTATCTCGGAGAAAAAAAAGGAGCTAGGTTGAGTTAGGGCAGGTTTGATAAGGCTAGAGCTTTGTATATTAAATAATGTTTACATTATTTTTCATATATTTCCCATTCAAAATACTTACATTATTTTGCTTGCCAACTGAAAAATAAACATTTCTGATGGTGATCATTAGCTACATCCAAATAATTATCATAAACATGATATTCAAACATTTTGCTAAAAAAATCCATGCCATCCAGATGGAATTTGACTGTTTATTGTGGGAAGAGCTGCTGGACAGCTTTCCAGAGAGCCGCCCGGACCTCGTCTCACGGTTGCTGCGCCGGAGGTATTCCTGCACAGATGACACAATGGTACGAATGTCCAACGGGTGCCTACAGCTCCAGACAGCTAACACAAGTGTTTACCCGGAGGTTATTCGTGTCACACTATACCTGTGCAGGAAAACATCCATCTGGCCGGCGCCCCTGATTGTGGAGTACTTTAGCTAGTAGCTTGCTTAACGTTGTGTCAAATGTCCCCCGTACACTATATTCATCTGAATTGTATTTCCTGTTGTAGAGTTGTGACGCCGACTGCATGGCGTCGATGTAGAGTTGTGACGCACGACAGACTGTGCAGCGTCGATGTAGAGTTGTGACGCCGACTGCATGGCGTCGATGTAGAGTTGTGACGCACGACAGACTGTGCAGCGTCGATGGTCGTGACTCCCAGCCCGGCCGTCCCACCCCGCCCCACCCCGCCCCACCCCGCCCCACCCCGTCCCACCCCGCCACACCCCGTCCCACCCCGCCCCACCCCGTCCCACCCCGCCCCACCCCGTCCCACCCCGCCCCACCCCGCCACACCCCGTCCCACCCCGCCCACCCCGTCCCACCCCGTCCCACCCCGCCACACCCCGTCCCACCCCGCCCCACCCCGTCCCACCCCGTCCCACCCCGCCCACCCCGTCCCACCCCGCTCCACCCCGTCCCACCCGCCCCACTCCGTCCCACTCCGCCGTGCAATGCTGACCCTGAATCCGTGGGTGATGAAGACCAAGCCACTCCGGGACGTACGGACTTCGCGCGGCCTCGTACCAGTGAGACCGCTGGTGCCCACTGACAGCCGTGTACCCAGTGAGCCCGCTGGTGCCCACTGACAGCTGTGTACCCAGTGAGCCCGCTGGTGCCCACTGACAGCCATGTACCCGGTGAGCTCGCTGTCGCCCACTGACAGCCGTGTGCCCAATGAGCCCGCTGGTACCCACCGACAGCTGTGTACCCAGTGAGCCCGCTGCCGCCCACTGACAGCCATGTACCCGGTGAGCTCGCTGTCGCCCACTGACAGCCATGTACCCAATGAGCCCGCTGGTACCCACCGACAGCCGTGTGCCCAATGAGCCCGCTGCCGCCCACTGACAGCCGTGTACCCAATGAGCCCGCTGGTACCCACCGACAGCTGTGTACCCAGTGAGCCCGCTGCCGCCCACTGACAGCCGTGAGATTCTCACCATATAATTATGTTTTGCCATAATTCCTGCCATTACGCCTCAGCCTTCGTGGTATGAGATGGTTTTGACGCAATATTGAGCTTAGTATCACAGTATTACAGAAGTGGACGCAGTGAGTCCGTATTGATACATTGCAGAAATGGACGCAGTTAGTCCGTCTTGATACATTACAGAAGTGGACGCAGTGAGTCCGTCTTGATACATTACGGAAATGAACGCAGTTAGTCCGTCTTGATACATTACAGAAATGGACGCAGTGAGTCCGTCTTGATACATTACAGAAATGGACGCAGTGAGTCCGTCTTGATACATTGCAGAAATGGACGCAGTTAGTCCGTCTTGATACATTGCAGAAATGGACGCAAATACATTACAGTCTTGATACATTACAGAAGGGGACGCAGTGAGTCCGTCTTGATACATTAGATAAATGGACGCAGTGCCATGTACAGCAATGTCCGTCTTGATACACAACAGAAATGGACGCAGTGAGTCCGTCTTGATACATTGCAGAAATGGACGCACTTAGTCCGCCTTGATACGTGCAGAAATGGACGCAAATACATTACAGTCTTGATACATTACAGAAGTGGACGCAGTGAGTCCGTCATGATACATTACAGAAATGGACGCAGTGAGTCCGTCTTGATACATTGCAGAAATGGACGCAGCGAGTCCGTCTTGATACATTGCAATTGCATGTTGCTGATTTTGTTTTTACTGTAGTTTTAAACCGCAAATTGTAAAAATGTTAACAATTCTGGAGGAGTCCCACTACTCTTTTATGCCATCACTGGAATGCATATTATCAATTAATATGAATAGTAATTAAACTAAGCTTGCGTGAACTGTGTCAGTCAAGAGACATTGGGTAGGTTAAATTTGATTCCCTGATATCGAAGTGTTTTACCAAAGTCAACACATCAAATATCGGTGTGTCTAGCCAGGTTCACGGACTCTTATCTGAAACCCGATACCAAATGTTTTGTTTCAACTTGACAAAAAATGAAAAGTTAGTTTAATGTCTGATTCACAAATGCTTTCGTACGAAAAAAAAGAACTTAAATTGGTTTACTGAACAACGCTCTGATTTTCAACGAATTCTGTTTGGACACGGGCCTATTATGACGGATCCAAAGTGATTTGGAACAAAGAATATCGATGCTCCTTAGGTCTCGGCCCCCATCATCTCTTCTTCTCATCGCCCTGACTGGGACAGGGAGAATGATAAAAAAGTGAACAATGTGTAATTAAAGTACTCGTAAGCAGTTGGTGCTAATATTTTACTCCTGCTCATAGACAACGGAAACAAACCCGAGGCCATCGAATTGTTATGCATGGGCCGACAGTCTGACAATCTGACGAATGCTATGTACAGGCGAGGTGTGCATAATACAAGTGCGTCTGCTTCAAGAATCTGACACTAATAATTTGATTTTGAACAAACCGAGGTCGCTTTTTATCGTGGATGCAACTAGCGTTAAATATCGTATGATGTGAAAGGAGACCGAATCACGCACGTCCGTGCATGAAGAGCAAAATTAAATGAAGTTCAAAGGTTACACATTCGATTCGTAACAACTAATGAGCACTCGGTCAGATTCTTGAATTATGATGACAATTGTTTTCTGATGAAGGCAAGGAAAACACCTCTAGAAAAAAACACCTAAGGACCTGAATGAAACTGGGACTAGTGAGATGAGCCAGAACGGTGTCCGTTTCCTCCATGAACTACACCACCATACGCTACCGGTCTTACATGCCCATCGTGTGTTAGAGCAAGACATGCAATCGTAACTTCCACAAAGGCATGCAAGGCAGTAACGATGACTTTGGCATAAATCATTGTCAGTCTACATATATTTGATCACAACGATCTGCTATGATTCATGCCAATATGCTGATAAACGCAATTTGTCATCTCCAACAACTATTTTTGAAAAGCATACGAGGATACAACAATACGGAGGTACGATATTAAATATGCATGTAACTGCGTACCAGGGGCTACCGATTGCGATGCTATGTCATTTTAGGAGCAATGATCTTGCTTTGATCTTCTGAATCGATCTGTGACAAAGCCTCAATATCATTATGATTATGGAGGTTACGTGATGTATGGAGTAGAGATTCGCATGTTGGCAAAAACTATCGGTCATTTACCCTCTTGAAATTTAACAACAATCAGGTATAGGCCTGATTTACGGGACTTCAATTCATTAATCGGTGAGGTTGTCGCACATGGTAAACGATGAAGCACATGGCCACATGAAACACATGGCCACATGAAACACATGGCCACTTGAAACACATGGTTACGTGAAGCACATGATAACAGTCACGTCGCATCAACGTCGCAGTCGGCTGGTGTTCTTACTCTGCTCGCGCAGTTCTGTGTCAGCCATTTCAGGCATAATTATCACCGGTTTGTGTGTACCTGGAGAGGACAGCGGCGAGCATGGGGTGTCCATCTTGCTGCAAGTGAACATCACCCGGCTGGTGGCATCTTCGACACGCTGAGTCCATAACTCATCAGCATGATCGGCTGGGATGTGCTCTCTCAGACTGAATGATTGGTCTGACGATGTGTTCGACAGCTTAAGTTGTGCTATCAGAACAGTCAGTTCCGGTTCACCGGACGGGAGCAGTCTGGGCGGGTTCCTCTGAGCCCGCACTGATGATGTGCAATAGTGATGAACAAAACTCAACAGGAGAAACCTTATTGCAAAAGGACAGTCTGAAGTCTAAACGGCATTGTGCTCACCGCGTTTGAGCCTGTGTAAAGTTCATAGGAGCGCCCGCATACTTGAAGGTATGTATGAGTAGAATGAAACACAGATGTATGTGTATGTACCTCATTAAGCCCTCGGCGGCGGAATATTGTACCTGCCATTTGTTCTTCCCATGTATTGTGCAGTGCCGCGTCACTGCACAATACACAAGTTGATCAGACGTAGTAATATGTCACCTCTATGGATCAGACGCAGCCCTCTTGCTTCCCCAGCCTCCCGACTGCCATTCAGTCAAATCCGCATCTGACGTCATCACGCTTTTCCTCCTGTCTGACGTCACCTTCCCACTAACTCTGAGGTGACTGTGCGTCCCGGCCCCTCACCTGGTGTTCGCGTCACCACAACCCACGCGGCGGCGGCGCAGTCGTGTGGGAGAGGTGAGGGGAGGGGTGGGGGTCGGGTGCCGGACCGGGTGACATGTCGTCCATCATTGGCACGGGCGGTGCAGTGGTGGGGCACACGGGCGCAGCACGCCTGCTCCGTGTGCCAGCCACACGCTGTTTACGGCCGGCCGTCCTGACGGCGCCGGCGCCAGTTCCGGCCTGTGGCTGAGCCGACGCTCATTGTCGACACCTGCAACGCTGGGAGCGGGCGCGAGCGGCGCGACCTTGACACCGGGCGGCAGGGGTCAGGCGCTGGCGCGGCAATGGCTGCGGGAAGTCATGTTCCAGAACGGTCTCGTATAAAACGGAAACGATGCGCAGTCGGGAGCCAGTCGGGACCATGCTGCCGATCGTGCTGGTGAGTACGACACACGTCTGCTGGCTGGTGATAAGTGGCGTGAGTACGACACACATCGGCTGGCTGGTGAGAAGTGGCGTGAGTACGACACACATCGGCTGGCTGGTGAGAAGTGGCGTGAGTACGACACACGTCTGCTGGCTGATGAGAAGTGGCGTGAGTACGACACACATCGGCTGGCTGGTGATAAGTGGCGTGAGTACGACACACGTCGGCTGGCTGATGAGAAGTGGCGTGAGTACGACACACGTCGGCTGGCTGGTGAGAAGTGGCGTGAGTACGACACACGTCGGCTGGCTGATGAGAAGTGGCGTGAGTACGACACACGTCGGCTGGCTGATGAGAAGTGGCGTGAGTACGACACACGTCGGCTGGCTGGTGAGAAGTGGCGTGAGTACGACACACATCGGCTGGCTGGTGAGAAGTGGCGTGAGTACGACACACGTCGGCTGGCTGGTGAGAAGTGGCGTGAGTACGACACACATCGGCTGGCTGATGAGAAGTGGCGTGAGTACGACACACGTCGGCTGGCTGATGAGAAGTGGCGTGAGTACGACACACATCGGCTGGCTGGTGAGAAGTGGCGTGAGTACGACACACGTCGGCTGGCTGATGAGAAGTGGCGTGAGTACGACACACATCGGCTGGCTGGTGAGAAGTGGCGTGAGTACGACACACATCGGCTGGCTGGTGAGAAGTGGCGTGAGTACGACACACATCGGCTGGCTGGTGATAAGTGGCGTGAGTACGACACACGTCGGCTGGCTGATGAGAAGTGGCGTGAGTACGACACACGTCGGCTGGCTGATGAGAAGTGGCGTGAGTACGACACACATCGGCTGGTTGGTGAGAAGTGGCGTGAGTACGACACACATCGGCTGGCTGGTGATAAGTGGCGTGAGTACGACACACGTCGGCTGGCTGATGAGAAGTGGCGTGAGTACGACACACATCGGCTGGCTGGTGAGAAGTGGCGTGAGTACGACACACGTCGGCTGGCTGATGAGAAGTGCGTGAGTACGACACACGTCGGCTGGCTGCTGAGAAGTGGCGTGAGTACGACACACATCGGCTGGCTGATGAGAAGTGGCGTGAGTACGACACACGTCGGCTGGCTGGTGAGAAGTGGCGTGAGTACGACACACGTCGGCTGGCTGCTGAGAAGTGGCGTGAGTACGACACACGTCGGCTGGCTGCTGAGAAGTGGCGTGAGTACGACAACGCCAGAGGAGTCGCCTGACTATGTGCCAGGCGGTGCGGACTGTCCTTGACGGATCCTGTGCGTGGTGCATCCGTGACTGGTGACGGGTGTGACGAACCGGAGGTTCAACCGGTTGCTGGCCACTTCTCACTTGCTGAATAGATCATAAATAGTACTACTGCAATAACAGTTATTTAAGGAAGTATATGTGATGTAATGGTTGACATGTTTATATATATATACGTATATATATATATATATATATATATATATATATATATATATATATATATATATATATATATATGCGCACACGAGTCCATTTTTTATGTTTTGGCATTCATTATACTTAAATGACAACTGCCGCATAATTGTGTCCTGATGCTTATCGCAAAGCGTATATTTTGGGGATATTAAGGGTAGTGTTTGGCAATTTGCAATATGGGAGGTGCTTATCATTGATGCACGTATGTTTTTGCAAGGTTGTTTTTGTTGACATTGTGCTTTTGCAAGGACACGATTGAATACCATATGAAAAACTACAACTAATAATTTCCAAGATAACGTTAAAACTGAAACAGTTATTCCGACGTTTCGGCTGCATTGCGTTCATGAAAATGTACTGCGTTCCTTAGACACTTTTCGGAGAAACTTAAATTAACCGAAATGCCAGAATGAGTACCTTGAGTTATAGATACTCAATCATCATATTCTACTTGTTTGTAACTGCAGTGGTTTACAGATCATGAGGAAACGCCGAATATATAATCAACATTTAAATGATTGCGACTCTTCTCGACTGAATCAGCGGCGCATGGCCGCACATAAACTTTAAGTATATTTATTTTGAGAACTTTAAAAAAGCATGACAAACATTCCGTGGCAATGGAGCTCAGAAATATTTGGCTAATGGGGCTGGTTGAGGGCTGAGGTAAATTCGTCAAATTAGTGGGCTAGTTAAGCTTTTGGACTATATAGGCATTAAACAGAGGCATGCAGATGTCCCTGAGTAATGTCGGGTTCACAAATGCAAGGTGAGACTGCGAAGATGTTCTCTTTCCACGGGTCGAGCTGCTAACCAGTTGTGATGTATACAAGGGGCTGAGTATTTTGTCACTGGGATATCTGCGACTCTTTTTGTTGAAAATCCATAAAGAACCTTTCATTAGGGAGGTCCATGTTCTTCCATCTTTCATTGGGGAGGTTTTTTTACGATCGCCAGAGATTTTCCGCATATAAGGAAAAAAACGGCGCACGGCAGCAGACCAAAATTTAACACACCACATCAATTTTGCATGTTGTATGACAAATTTGAGGTCAGTCCATCTAAGATTAACGAGTCATTCAAGGTCAAGTGAGGTCACCTCAAAAAGTTCAACCAGTCATCACGCTTTAACAGATACAGATATTTAAATGAAACTTTCTGTGTTTGCTTATCTTTATGCATGTAACGAAACGCACCAGAGGATTTTTCTCGTTTTTGATGACGTATTAGTTTTTCATATTTGCCCATTAGGGTTAAAATGGAAGATTCTAGCTAAAGTAAACATTTTTGTGGGAACGAGTTGACTTAAAACAACTTTTTGTGTTCTGCTCCATCCATTAAAAAAGAGAAATGAAAGAAAATTGAAACCCCAAAATTTTAGAAAGTTCAAAAGAATAATATTGTTGAGTTTGGGTGGGCAAAGATTTGAGGGTGATAGTCGATTTCACCTTCATTTTCTGATTCCAAGTAAGTTATTTTTTTAAATCTCTCCCAAAATGAACTCTCCACAGCCAAAAACATGTCAATCGTGATCACATAGAACAACCTAGTGACGTCACTTTTTGGGATACAACTTTGGGGTGGTGCCAAACCCTACTCGTCAAGCGCTTTCCAATGACACCACTTTCGTTTTCGTGCAACGCTTAGTTTGGAAATTACAGGGGGTATAAAAGGACCTCATCTCCGAGACGGGGTGTGAGGATCTGACCGGAAAGACATAAGGGGTTCAGACGGAAAGGGTTAAATTCTTCATTTTTATACTCAGAAAGTTTTCAAATTAATTTCAAGGGGAAGCAGAGCAACGCCTTTAGATAATATGCTGAGTTTCCTTCTTTGCACTAATCGTCACCATGGTTTGCTGTGGAGTGACTCGAGGGCACAATAGTTTAATGATGTCGGAATTATGATCTGTTACTTCAGACCGGCATGATCAATTTCCTGGCCATCGTGATCTTCCATGTGATTGTAACTCCAAGTATTCTTTCTGATGATCCCGTAGAGCGTTGTCTTCAATGTTAGAGTTTTGTATGAATATCATCACCTTTGCATCGCCTTTTTACATGTGTTATGATCAGTTTGCTTACTCATATATGAATGCATTGGATGTCGTTATTTTACCGTTATCTAGTGTCATTAACTAATTGGCTACTTTATTAATAAGTTGATGGCGTCATTAAGAAAACATACGAAGTACTATGTTGGAAAAGGCAAAGAATCGGAGCGATTCCGCTTAAGACCATCCAACCATGAGATACATTTATGTATGACAACTTTTAAGTATGCCATACTTTTATTATTTTAAAATCACTCAATGCTTACTGCTGTGCAGGTATCGATAGCACATGGAAATGTATTCTGAAATTCCAATGCAGAGCGCTCCGCTACTGACAGCTAAGATTAACGGCATGTCAACATACCATGTTGGCTCAGCCGGGACTCACGTTAGACGAAATGAATACCATGCCATCAAACTAGCCTGAAGGTGATGTTTTTATCGTTGAGAGGCATTTTATAACAATTTTAATGGCGCACTGGTCAAAGCACGGAGCTCTGTCAATCAGGCCTTGTCTGCGAAATGAAGACACCTTTACAAAATGATTATCCAGCTTTATTGCCTCTCTCACCAGGCAGCCGAAAGACACGTGTTGTTTAACCGGAAAGTCACTGCTAAATAATCATGAAGGATCCTGGCTGCTTGCATTACGCCACCGTTGGGATGTCCTGCCATGTTAGTAACCTGCAGCTCTGCAGGCTTACTCTACCTTCGATAACTGAGAGGAGGGGGGGGGAGGTATGGTTCCGGCGGCAGGGTAGTTCGGGCAAAGCGAATTTCGTCAGCATTTTTGCAGCTGTGCTGTCAGCGGAAATATGCATCGGCGCGCTTTCTGAGCGTTGACGTGGCGTCAATATGCGTCAGCGCACTCACTGAGTGGTGACCCGGCGCCATGGCATGCCCTCGGTTCGCACGCCGCGCGGAGCAGGTGACCGTTGTTCCTGTTTTGCGTTGTAATCGCAATTTTTATCGTTCTTGGTAAGGTCACTGTATACTTCACCAATTAGCTTTTGGATACAAACTGCTCCTTATGGTGGTTGTAGCATGCCTTTGGTAAATGCTCAAATTTATATGTCAATTTCAGCAAACTGTCACGACTTGTGACATATGACATGGCTTGGACTGTCCTGGGCTGTGACATAGCTCAGACTGCCCTGGCTTGTGACATAGCTTTGACTGTCCTAGTTTGTGACATACCTCGGGCTGTACCGGGTTGTGACAAAGCTCCGACTGTTCTGGGTTGTGACATAACTTCGACTATTTTGTGTTGTGACATAGCTTCAACTGTTCTGAGTTGTGACATAGCTCCGACAATACTGGGTTATGACAAAACTTCGATTGTTCCGGATTGTGACATAGCTTCGACTGTCCTGAGTTGTGACAGAGCTCCGAATATCCTTGGCTATGACAAAGCTTGGATTGTCTCGAATTGTGACATAGCTTCGAATATCCTGAGTTGTGACATAGCTCAGATTGTCCTGGGTTGTGACATAGCTTCGACTGTCCTGCATTGTGACCAACAATCCAGGACAGTCGAATGACACTTACCTACAAACTAATCTGGCTGTTATTCCGCAGGATGATTTCAGTAAAGCAAACGAACTATTGTAAATTAAGCCGTGCCAATTTCCAGAGGTGTCGGATTGTTGAAAAGAACTTTGAATATTGAACCAAGTAACATGAACCCACATAACATGATATTGAAATTTGGAATGAGAGACAGTTTTGTGGACTTCAGTCACAAGGGTGTGTTCGGATGGTGCTCAGTCAAATTAAGTTCCCAATTAGAATGGCTTTGACCACACATTGAGCCAATGAGGTTCGATAAAAACTTGGTTCTTGGCGTCAATATGTAATGCCACTTCTTAGACATTGTGCTTTTCTTTGAAAATTAAGAAGTAGCCTGATACACTACGAAATGTGCCCAGCCCGTTAATTTATGTAGTTTGTGGACCCAGCCCTACCCATATTCATGCCTGCCCTAAGCCCTTAGGGTTTACCCGAACCAATGTGAACAATGGCTGGGAGATCAACTTGCATGTAACCAACTCGACCAAGAGCACGGCACAGGTGTGTCCAACATATCTTTGCCCGAATCCGCCTCATGCTTCGCCCGACTTCACTACACCAATGAGACTGATGTTAGCAGTTGAAGTTGGTTCACTCAAGATTCTCTACCGCCAAACAAGTTGAATATTTTCGCATGTGATGGCCGTAGGTACGCAGTCAACAGATGAGGCTAGCATATGCTGCAAGTGCGTCGTTTATGGCACAATTATTTATGCCGTCCGAGTACCTACCATCCACTATCAGATTTAATTCTGATTACGGGAAATGTCAAGAAGTCAAAGAATTTCACGTAGTCTGGCGGGTGCAGCATTGGAAAATACCATCGTGTACACCCTGTAATAATTGGCACTGAGCTCAATGGCCAGTCCCAGCAACATACTTCCATCTCAGGAAGGTAAGCACTCACGAATTATGATGAAGGTATGGATATGGATATGAATTTCAATAGAAATAGAATGAAGGCATAGTAGGCAATCAAGGAAATGAACTGCATTCAGTGTGGGCGCTGTATGACCAACGCAGTCAATGCGCCCCTAAGTCCAAATAACCAACCGAACTGCATTCAGTAATATACTATTATTCTACTGACGCAGAAGTAGGTAGCCAACTTCTGTGATGGATAGACAGAAGTAAGTAGCCAACTTCTGTGATGGATAGACAAACCTGACCGTATCTGATAGACAGATAGGCTGACAGTCATGTGTCCAGCAACCTTCATGTTATGCCTGCTATGGCGTCCAGGTCATATTGGGTACACGGCACAACACAAAATGGTACAAGACTATAAGAAAGTACCCTTGAAAGTTTTCAGAGTCTGCTGTAATCAATGAAACGCTGAAATTTATGCAATTATCCTCGAATGTACACGGCAATAAAACGACGCAAGTAAATCATGCTTAACATTCATGCACAGATATCCTAGGTTATCTTAATGTTTGCACAGTTTCGAACTTCAAACTAGAAGCATACAGGTGTTCCACATCGGACAGTTCATTGTTTGGTGTTGTTGTCAGTGGCACGACTTCTGCTTAATCACAGCATGCACATATGCAGTGGTCCACACCTAACACATCTCGTGCACTATTAGCGCGGCGAGAATCGGACGTGTGACGCTGCAGGACATGTGCTGTGGCTCACACTGAGCTACGTGTGACGCTGCAGGACATGTGCTGTGGCTCACACTGAGCTACGTGTGACGCTGCAGGACATGTGCTGTGGCTCACACTGAGCTACGTGTGACACTGCAGGACATGTGCTGTGGCTCACACTGAGCTACGTGTGACGCTGCAGGACATGTGCTGTGGCTCACACTAAGCTACGTGTGACGCTGCAGGACATGTGCTGTGGCTCACACTAAGCTACGTGTGACGCTGCAGGACATGTGCTGTGGCTCACACTAAGCTACGTGTGACGCTGCAGGACATGTGCTGTGGCTCACACTGAGCTACGTGTGACGCTGCAGGACATGTGCTGTGGCTCACACTAAGCTACGTGTGACGCTGCAGGACATGTGCTGTGGCTCACACTAAGCTACGTGTGACGCTGCAGGACATGTGCTGTGGCTCACACTGAGCTACGTGTGACGCTGCAGGACATGTGCTGTGGCTCACACTAAGCTACGTGTGACGCTGCAGGACATGTGCTGTGGCTCACACTGAGCTACGTGTGACGCTGCAGGACATGTGCTGTGGCTCACACTGAGCTACGTGTGACGCTGCAGGACATGTGCTGTGGCTCACACTAAGCTACGTGTGACGCTGCAGGACATGTGCTGTGGCTCACACTGAGCTACGTGTGACGCTGCAGGACATGTGCTGTGGCTCACACTGAGCTACGTGTGACGCTGCAGGACATGTGCTGTGGCTCACACTGAGCTACGTGTGACGCTGCAGGACATGTGCTGTGGCTCACACTGAGCTACGTATGCGGCCGCAGGACATGTGCTGTGGCTCACACTGAGCTACGAATGCAGCTGCAGGACATGGCAGCTGCATACGTACTCTGCACACGTGCTGTGGCTCACACTGAGCTATGTATGCGGCTGCAGGACATGTGCTGTGGCTCACACTGAACTTCATTTCAGCTGTCATGCCTAGTTGCTGGTGGAGTGAGCTCCAAGCTGCCGCTGGGTCCGGAGCACCGTTCGGTGGGGTACGACTACGATGCGCCGTCCAACTCACTGGCACCGCCCGACTCCTGGGTGAACTACCAGGCGAGCGGCTCCGGACCGGCCGGCTCGCGCGTCACGGTGGGAGCACAGGGTGGCTCCGGCCCCGCCTTCACACAGGACGCCCCTGGTGAGAGTCACAACTTTGGCCCTGGCTCTGCTTTCAAGTCAGGTGCGGCTGGCTGGAAGAACAACTTCGCCTCTGGCGCTGCCTTCAAGCAGACTGGAGCTGGCGGAAGCAACAGCTTCGCCTCTGGCTCTACCTTCAACCGGAATGGGGCTGGTGGAAGCAACAGCTTCACCTCTGGCTCCGTTTTCAAACGAGGTGGGGGTGGCGTGGGAAGCAACCTCGCATCTGGCTCGGCCTTTGCGCAGGGCTCGGGTGCCGGTACCGGCTCGTTCGCGGCCGGCCAGGCAGGCTTCGGCGGCGTTCAGTCGAACAGCGGCCAGTACCGACCGCAGAACCTCGAAAGGCAGTTCGACACCGGCGGCTACCAGCCCGATCAGCTGGAGAGCCAGCACGACGACGGCCTGTACAAGCCGACGCTGTACGAGGGCGACGACGGCCTCTACCGGGACGAGCAGTACGCGCCAAACACGGACGCGTCGTACCAGTTCCAGTTCGACGCCGGCGACCACGGCCGCGAGGAGGCGGCCGATCGCGACGGCCAGGTGGTCGGCGCCTTCTACGCAGTGCACCCGGACGGAGTGCGACGCGACGTTGAGTTCACCGCCGGTCGCCAGGGCTTCGTGGTGACGCGCGACGACTCGGTGCAGGGTCCCGTGCCCGAGTACGCGCTGCGTGCCGCCGCGCGGCCGCGCAAGCAGTACCCGCCGGCCGAGATACGCACCTCGCTCTCGCCGGACGGCGTGTACCATTGGGAGTACGACGCCGGCGACTCGTCCCGCTCCGAGGACATCGACACGCGAACCAACTACTACGAGGGCACGTTCGCCTTCACCGCCGACGACGACCAGAACCGCTACCGCGTCAACTATCGGGCCGGCGCCGGCATCGGCTTCGTTCCCGAGGGTGACCACCTGCCCATGCAGGTACAGGAGACGCCAGAGGTAGCTGCCGCTAAGGCCGCCTTCCTGGAGAAGTTTGCCGAGGTAGAGGCCGAGGCGAAGCAGTCGCTGCGCAACGGCTACCAGCAGGCGTATCAGGCACAGGCGGCGGCGACCAGCGGTCAGGGGTCGCGAAAGAGGCCCGGCAGCCATCGTGGCGGCAGCATCAACGGCAATGGCCTATCCGTCCAGGAGATCAGGAGGCCAAGCAACAATCTGGGATATTCTGTCCCTGCTCAAGGCAATAGACAGGTACTCCGGGAGCCTAGCTCTAACCAGGGCTTCATTGCCTCGGCACAAAGCAGCGCACAGGGATTCAGGAGGCCAAGCAACCAAGGATATTCCGCCCCTGCTCAGGGCAATGGACAGGCACTCGGGAGGCCCCATGGCATTCAAGGTTCCACTGTCTCGGCACAGAGCAGTGGACAGGGATTCAAGAGGCCAAGTAACCAAGGATATTCCGCCCATGCCCAAAGCAATGGACAGGCACTTGGGAGGCCACATGGGAATCAAGGTTCCACTGTCTCGGCACAAAGCAGTGGACAGGGATTCGGGAGACCAAGCAACAGCCAAGGATACTCTGCCCCCGCCCAAGGCAATGGACAGTCGCTCTGGAGGCCGCAGGAAAATCAAAAGGCCCCTTCCTCAGCTCAAAGCGGCGGACAGGAATTTAGGAGGCCAAGCAGCAACCAAGGATATTCTGCCCCTTCCCAGGGTAGTGGACAAGCATTCCGGAGACCGAACACCAATCAGGGCTTCATCGCTTCAGCCCAAAGCAGCGGACAAGGATTCAGGAAGCCACATGACAACGAAAGATATTCTGCTCCCTCCCAAAGCAGTGGACAGGCACTTCGGAGACCACAGGGAAATCAAAGATTCACGACCTCGGCACAGAGCAGCGGACAAGAATTCGGGAGACCAAGCAACTTCCAGGGCTACTCTGCATCTGCCTCAACCAGTGGCCAACTTCCGTCAACACTCGGCAGCAACGCACCTGGCTCCATCGGTCAAACTAAGCACTCCTCCTTTGGCAGCTCCAAAAGCCCCGGGTTCGGAAGCAGCCGACCGTCCTCCTTCGGAGGCAGCGCGCCGAATTTCGATGGCCAAACCAAGCCGCACGCGTCAGGCACCTCTCTCACGTCAACAGCCGAAGGCAGCCGACCTTCGTCTTTTGCACAGAATAAACCGGCGTTTGACGGTGAGATTAACCACTCTGGCCCCGGTAGGGCTCCGTCAACGTTCGGGAGCGGCCAGCCGGTGCGAGCCGGCGGCACCCGGTACTCGACCTCTGGCTCCCAGCAGTCTGTCGTCAGCCAGTCGGGGCCGGCTGCCGCCAGTAGCAACGCTGACCCGCACCTCAGCCAGATGGTGGCAAGCCTGGCTCTGGGCGGCCACATGAAGCAGGGGGACGCCTCTGCGCCGCAGGCGGCGCAGCTCAGCAGCAGCTACCTGCCGCCCAACTAGGCCCGCCACGACTGGCCGGCGACTGCTGGCGGCCGCTGGCGACCGCTGGCGACCGCTGACGACCGCAAGCGACCGTTGGCGACCACTGGCGACCGCTGGTAGCCGACCGGCCACCACCGGCTGTGAACCGCCCGGCAACCCTGAGGTGGCACGAGGTGACCCCGAGGTGACCTTGAGGTGACCTGGACACGCAGCTCTGCCCCGATTGGTGGCGCCATGTGGCATTGGGCGATTGACGTAAGCTGGTTTCGGGGCTTTGTTTCGGATGATGTGCTGAGAGCTGGTATGCTTGATAGGCCGGCATTTGTCTCGGCATGAAGCTGGCTCTGACTTCAACGTCTTCTAGCGTTTAGTTGATCTGGCAATAGAGCAATGCTTGATAGCTGCGGGACGGAAAGCTAAGAGCAGAACTGCTGCTACTTAAACAGTGGCATGTTCTGAGATGTGTACCTGAGTACTCAGATTGTTGGCTGTAATCCCTCCGTTTTTGTGGCTTTATTTTCTCTGAGGTGTATGCGAATGCTCTTTCAATTTTAATCCATGTGTTTTATAAAGCACTTTACAGTTTGAGAAGGGGTCGATCATCACATGTTCCATCAACTTCCCGTGCACGATTTATTTCTGCAGAACAAGCTGCTTTTAATCGAAATAATCAAATTTATGGTGCATAAAATGCGCAATGAATTAGAGAGATGTCTTGCAATCACAGTCTTTGTACTGAAACGTCTTTAAACCTTGCGGTGACAGTTTGAGATGCTTCAATGGGATATCTAGAGGTAACTTGAACATCAGTCTTCTTGTAATTGCTTGTTTGTTATTCAACTGAATCTTCTCTGAGCTGGCTTGACAATACACCGAATGTTTTTTCCGGCTTGTTTTATGCAGTGTATTTATTTTCCGTACATGTTGCCAGTGCCAGATATATACCACCATCCCCGACCGCCTGGACTGAAGCCTGAAATCAACCCTGGATATTACAGACATTAATGTGTGAGTGTGTGTGCAGGGGCGTCGCCACCGGGGGGTGGGGGGGCAGAGGGGGCAGTCGCCCCTCCTACTGTGAGACTGGGGGGGGGGGGGGGGCGCCGCCCTCCTGAAATTTGAGGAGGCCCCTATCCGGAAATGCACAGGAAAAAAGGTGAGCAAGTAGGCTGACGAGACAGAAGATCATGAAGATCATGCTGATCAAGGAGGCCCCAAGACTGGCAACGAGGCTCCCGCGAAACCTAATCAGGTCCTAATAAGCGACTCAGGACAGAGATTGGGAGGAGGCCCCAGGACGAAAAGGATGCCCGAAAAGGATGAAAATCACGCTGAGCCTGGGAGTACCAAAAAGTAACGCCCGGACCATGAAAATCACGCTAGGGGCACGACAGGTCGTACCGTTCCATAACAGTCTCATTGGGACACAAATGAAGCCGGGGCGACGAAAAACAATCCGGACCTGGATAATCACTCTGCGGCCCTAACAATGACGCCAAAAGCCTCCAAAACGTGTTGGACGCCCAAAAAGTGTCGAGGTCGCTAAAACTCGCGCTCGGGATCCAAGCAAATGACGTCGGCTCACAAAAGATTGCGTTGGACTAAAAAAAGTCGCGTCCCAGCCCTTGAAAATCACACTGGGGGCCCAAAAGGTCGCGCCAGGCCCTAAAAGTTGCAGCTGCCCTAACAAATAAATTATCAACCGGAATGTCACTCTACGGCCTCAAAAATCGGGTCAGTCCACAAAAAACCCGTTCGGCACCGGAAAAAAACGTGTCAGGGCATCGAGAGAAGACAAATCGCACCGGGAGACCGAAGAATCGTACCGGGACCCAAAAACATAAGGACCTTTAAAAAGATAGAACTCGATGTCCAAAAAGTTCACACCGAGACTCGATCGAATCGACCTCAGCACCGGTAAATTAAGAACAGGTCCGGAAAAAAATTACCCGGAGGGCTTTTACACTCCGAAAGGTGCCATCGGCTGAAATAAAACCCTTCGGTGGCCGCAGTGGCATATCAAAGGGGCAAATGTCCCCTCTCTCCTAAGAGGGATAAGCTCCCAAGAATCGTGCCGGGGCCCCAACAAGTCGCGCTGGGGCCACACAAATTCGCGTCGGTCTACCAGAATTCGCTCAGGGGGCTGACCCGATAAATACGGCGGGCCAGAAAACTCGCTCCGAGGCACGAAAATTTGCAACAGGAACCGCCAAGATCGCTTTGGGGTCACAGCTAAGTACAACGCGCCCCGCGAACTCGAACCGGTTCCCCAAATGTCGCTCGGGACCCACAATTCCCATCGGTAGTCCTAACAATTTGGTCTGGGCGTCAAACATTCACGTCGGGGCCCCCAAAAATTGGTCTCTAGGGCCCCACATAATCACAGTGTGACCCCAAAAATCGCATCGGTATCCCCCAAAAAAAATCAAGCCGGAACCTTCCAAAATAAGGAGGGATTCCAAAAAATAACTGTCCGGATCAGGAAAATGGATCTGGAGCACCAAACATATTATCAGATGCCTTCACAAATCGCGTACGGTCCAGAAAAACATACCGGAGCTCGAAAAAAAATTGAGGTGAGATACAAAAACATGGCACCAGGGGCTCGATAAACCATGCCGGGATTCGGACTTTAAAGGAAATTCAGAAGAGATCCCCACAAAAATCGCGTTGAGCCCAGGAAACTAGCGTTAGGTCCCCGGAACCACGCACCTGGGCGCGATAAGCCGCGCTGGGACCCAGACAAATCGCACCGAAGCCCCAAAATTGCACTCGGGCCCCACGAATGTGCGTCAGAAGCCCCAAATAAACAGCGGGACCCCAAGAGCACAACGGGGGCCGAAAGTGGAACTGGCCCTCCAAAGCGCACAGTCTCGCAAAAAGCGACAGGGCCTTAAAACATGCGTTGCAGCCTTAAATAAACATACCGGGAGCTGTACAAAAAGTAAACCTGAGGCTCTCAAGGCACACAGGGGCCATGCGGTTGCACAAGGGCCTGAAAAAGAGGCTGGGGCCGCAAAAAGCAGCATGGTCCCAAAACGAACAAAAAGACCGAGCACTAAATAAACACATCGGGATCTTTGAAAGCGCCCCGACACCTACCCAAAAAATTATCGGTGCACAAAAAAGAGACACATCCGTAGACCAAGAAAGACGAAACGGGTGCACAAATAAGAACACTGAGGCATGGCCTCGGTCCAGTAGCCAATTTGGGAGCATATTTAATCAAAGACATGAGGTGCATCAAAGCTCAGCAGGTATCCGCTTGTCTTAACCACCATAAAATGTTGGAAATAGGGAACTAACGATCGAATTTAATAAGTCGAATTTTCGCAGCGAACGTCCATACGAAGAATTCCATCACGTCAAATATGGCGCAAGTCTATCATGTGGCAGCAATTAGCAAAATGTAGCAGGCATAGCAGAAACCGTAGCATCGCACGAAGCGTGGCGAATGCGCCGAATGCGCAAGATGGATGTGCATGTGCACGAACGTTGGCGTCGTGGCGACTGGGCGCTATGAACTGGAATGTCTGAAATTGGGAAATTGTACAGTTTAAAGTGATTTGTGTAGGTGTAATTTCAGTAGTGTGAGGTGACTTATCAAGGGATACCAAAATAATACATTCTAACAGGGTGGGTCAGTTAGGGTTGAAATCCGACGAATCAGAAACGATAGTGGTAGATTAGGCCCCTCCATAGGAGTTGATTACTAATAATTTTATTTAAAAAGGTCCCCTTTGACAAAATATTGGTCCAAATCCGAGGACTTTTTTAACACGCGCCCTGGAGGACCTCTGAAAATTACGCGCACTGGAGGGGGGGGGGGGCAGATACCGCCCCCCATAAGATCTCGGCTCATATTAAAGCTGGAGGAACGAAATTCACAGGGTGCATGGGTACGGTAGTGAACTCTATTGTGTGCAAATTTATGAACTGAGGTCAATATCTTCAAGGTCAAATGAGGTCACATTTGTCAAAATTTTCTTGTTCTGCGTGGCTTGGCTTGTCATTGTTAATGATCGCTGTGATTGTGTTTAAATGCTCCAAAATGGGCATCGATGATGTTTTGGACATTACTAATGATGCAATACAGATGCTAGAACCGACATTTGACCTCAGGTCACCTATATTGCAGCACTTTATCAGGTCAGTTACCTGTTCCAGTTACCGGAACCGGGACGCCCGCCCGACTGCTCCGTCGGGCAGCTCAGCGCAATCGGCTTCGCGAAGAAAGGAGTGAAGTACATAAATAAAGTATGGAAACGCTTAGGTACACAATGACAAACAGTAGTGCATTTATGACAACATTCCAGTTCACCAAGTTTGGTTGCATTAACCTGTCATGAACTTGACCTGACTTGACTCCGATGACCTACATGACCTTGAAACTATATAGCATATCAATATACATCAAACAAGTCGCTAGTGTTGCCAAGAACACTTCCCTTTTGCGGATATACGGGAAGCGCATCACCGCCGATTTTTGTGGTCTGGCGCTAGGAATTTTTTTTGAAACTTTAACGGCTTCTAACCCGAAAAAAGTTGGGGCGACTTCTATTTTTCTTGCTTTAAACGACGTGGCGGTCATTTCTAAGTAGGTACGGAAAAATGGCGTATATCGACCGGTAAAATCTGGAGTTATGTACGAAAAACCGGAGGGGTGGGCGGATTTCACCCCCCCCCCCCTCCTGTGCACGTGTTAATGGGGTAGATGGACCCCACCAAATACGTTTCCCACCCTTCCCCTTGACGCAAATATAGGCACGCCACTGGTCTCCCAATAATTTTCAGAAACATTGGGCAAAGCCAACATTGAGGGGGCAAATTCCCCCTCACAAGCAAACAAAACAACACCGATGCCCCATACAAATTGGCAGGAATGATGTTTACAACTACATTTTCTTCCTACAAAGTTGTCTTTTGTGATTACAGCCTGCATGATTAGAGCTTCCCAGCTTCAATACCTTCTCAAAGACGTCATTTACAAAACGGTGCAGCACAGCGAAAACCATGGGCGTGGAATTTTAAAGTTTTGCAACATTTCTGCATTGCCACTGTTGCATTGTTGCATTGTCATTTATGCACTGTTGTTCAATGCTTGTTCTTGCCGTGAATTTATTCGCTGAGGATTTATTATTTTAGTTTGTGTGCCAGGTGCCTTACAGCCAGCACCAGATGTTATACAAATAAATAAATCCTTAAGGTGGCGATAAGAAAACCAATTCCATCCACTTCTCGTTGTCACCTTCGCGAAATTATCGTCCTAGAACTGATAAATGATCGTTTAAACTTACTTATGACATCAAGCTGGTGGGAATGACTAACAGTAGTGGTGAATCTACCTATATTCAGTTAGACTTGGTGGACAGAAGTGGGTTCATCAATGGGAGATATCTTTAAGATATGTTCAGCACCAGCCCCGCCAGCTCGCTGGAATCTAGAGGCCAACGGGAAGATTCTTCTGGTCGAGAAAACATTAAGACATTGGTTTGTTTTGGCACTTAGGTATTTATCCACATTTACTTATTTATACCCTGGCATGGCTCAGTTCTCAGCGAAAAACAAAAATCATTATTGCTATTGCGTTTTGCGTAAATGATGCACCATGCCAAAAACAAACAAGACATCAATATTAATTCATGTTTCCCATTATTGAACCATGCCAAGAGCCTAAAAAAATAGTAGGCCCCTTTCGGGGAGCAGGAGGCCCTCTTCCAACATTGCCCCCCTGAAAGAATTTCGTGGCGACGCCACTGTGTGTGTGTGTGTGTGTGTGTGTGTGTGTGTGTGTGTGTGTGTGTGTGTGTGTGTGTGTGTGTGTGTGTGTGTGTGTGTGTGTGTGTGTGTGTGTGTGTGTGTGTGTGTGTGTGTGTGTGTGTGTGTGTGTGCGCGCGCGCGCGCGCGCTGAATTTGTCCAGCATGCCACCGTTAAGTGATATCGGCTGTTTACGATTGCAGAGACTTCCAGTTGAGAGGTCGTGGTCCGGGCGGTGCCGGAGTAGAGTGGGGGTGGGGGTCGGAGCATCGCCGTTTTCTGAACATTTCAAGAACATACACATACATCATACACTACTTTGGGCCCTGTTTTGTATTGTTAAATGTTATTGTCCCTGGTTTCGGCCTTTTGTCATGTGTTCGTCTTATGTTTATTTTGTTTTGTTTGTTATTTTTTTCACTCAGTTTTGTTGCTTTGTTTTTGTTTTTGTATTTGTTTTGTTTTCTCATATTTTTACACGTCATGGGTAGAGCAGGGAGAGACTAGGTGAGGGAGATGTTAGGATGTTGTTCAGTGTCTGGAGGTTTTGGCACGGGTGTGTGGCTTGTTGTTGGTAGAGGTGGTGTTTGGTTTGTTGCTTGCTCGTGTTGTAGGTGCATGGGTAGTGGAAGAGGTATTGTCGGAACTGTTGTCGTTGTCTGAATCTATGAGTGTTTCGAATTGGAAGCGTAGGTTTTCGCGTACAGCGTTTAGTGTTAGTGATGGTTCTGATAGGCCTGGTGCTGGTGATGGTTTGCGTGTTCCGCGATGAGGTATTGGGGGTGGTGCCTGCGTTGAGTGGGTGGGTGAATAGTGTCGAGGTTTGTTTTGTTTTGGTGCTTGAGCGGTGTTTTGTGTTTTGGGTTGTGGCCTGATTATGATTACTGGGTCTGTCTAAGTTGTTTTGGTCGGTGGTGTAGTTGTCTGAGTTGTTTGTGTTTGTATAGATTGCGTGGACGTCTTGTGGTGGTGTGTGGGCTGCGTCGGCTGCTGGTCGTTGACCCACGACCCTTCCCGCGGCAGGGCCCAGCCCTCTAGGTGGACAAGACGGAGGATTTCCGTCTCCCTTGTCCACCGAGGGCAGGCCCTGTGCCGGGAGGCGTGGTCTCCGCCGCAACCGACGCAGCGTAGTGTGCCGCTCGTGCAGGTGTTTGTGTCGTGTGATGCGGCACAGTTTGCGCAAGTGGGTGTTGTGTCGTGGCACCCCTCCCCCTTCGAGTGTCCGTAGCGTTGGCAAAACAGACAACGTCGATGGAGGGGTGCTCGTGGCGTGACCTTGTCGGAGGAGATCCCCTGGCTCTCAAACCTGAGTGCCAGTTCCTCCTCCGTCATTCAGGCCACCTCCCTTGCGTATATGGTGCCCTGTGATGTGTTGAGGTGTGCGGCTGGTGTTATGGTGATTGGGATATCAGTGATGTTTGTAATGCGTGTCAGTATGTCTGCGTCGTCGGAGTTATATGTCTGAATGAGGAGCGCTCCTGATCGTATTTGGCGTGCGTGTAGGAGCTTTCGTTTCTGACGGGTGATCTCCTCCTCCACCGTCCAGGGGTCAAGGAGCCCATGGGCTCCCCATCATCCCGGCGACAGAGGAAGAAATCACCCGTCGAGGCGTTGGGCGTGGTGTTTGTGTTCATGTTGGGTGCGTGAGGTGGGTCGTGGGTTTGGCGTTGGAGTTGGAAGAGAAATGTGCAAACTTATTACAAATATCGGCGGCGGGGTGGGAGGGGCAGCGGCCCTCCGGACCAACCTGTAGTTGAAAATAGATGAGCTGAAGGTCTAGAGGGGAGATGTAGATGTAGCACTGGTTAGCACTGATGAACACTGTGCACTGGTGGCAGGCTGACGGTCTTCTGTCGGGCGCGGTTTCAAGATGGCGTCTTCCAAAATGACGTCGTTGGGTCTCTTCGGGGAGGTGATGGCGTCCTTCGTAATGGCCAGATGGCGCTGGCGCGGCTGGGGGACGCCTTTGGCGCTGCAGCAGCTCGTGTTTGTGCTGCCGTGGTGCTGTTGCAGGGCACTTTGGCAGGCTGGCTACGTATAGTTGCAGTCCTTGTGGCGTCGTTGCCTCTTGGGTGGTGCTGGAGGCTTCCCAAAGGTGGCGTTTGGTGTCCGAACTGGAGTCGGTGCGATCTCGATTTCTATTTTCTCAGTTCTCGGATGAGAGGGAGAGAGAGGTTCTTCGGTCGGTTCTTGCTTGAATTTAATGATGTGGCTGGCATGGCCATTAATGGAGATATCAGGTGCAAAAGCAATTGGATGAAACTGCCTCTTCATTATTAGCTTTCACTGCGTGTCATACGATATCTCGGATTACAAGCTTCATGAAGCTCATTGATACACTTGAATTCGCATCGCTTCTGGGATAACGACAGCAGCTTTCACCACAAGCACCAAATGGTCCCCGCTTTTTTCTTGCGAATAAGGCCCTGAGGTGGAACTGGGTCGGTCAACATGACCAGGGGGATTAGGCGGTCAACATGACCAGGGGGATTAAGGGTCGGTCAACATGACCAGGGGGATTAAGGGTCGGTCAACATGACCAGGGGGATTAAGGGTCGGTCAACATGACCAGGGGGTGGTCAACATGACCAGGGGGATTAAGGGTCGGTCAACATGACCAGGGGGATTAAGGGTCGGTCAACATGACCAGGGGGATTAAGGGTCGGTCAACATGACCAGGGGGATTAAGGGTCGGTCAACATGACCAGGGGGATTAAGGGTCGGTCAACATGACCAGGGGGATTAAGGGTCGGTCAACATGACCAGGGGGGATTAAGCGGTCAACATGACCAGGGGGGATTAAGCGGTCAACATGACCAGGGGGATTAAGGGTCGGTCAACATGACCAGGGGGATTAAGGGTCGGTCAACATGACCAGGGGGATTAAGGGTCGGTCAACATGACCAGGGGGATTAAGCGGTCAACATGACCAGGGGGATTAAGCGGTCAACATGACCAGGGGGATTAGGCGGTCAACATGACCAGGGGGATTAAGGGTCGGTCAACATGACCAGGGGGATTAAGGGTCGGTCAACATGACCAGGGGGATTAAGGCCCTGAGGTGGAACTGGGTCGGTCAACATGACCAGGGGGATTAAGGGTCGGTCAACATGACCAGGGGGATTAAGGGTCGGTAAACATGACCAGGGGGATTAAGCGGTCAACATGACCAGGGGGATTAATGGTCGGTCAACATGACCAGGGGGGATTAAGGGTCGGTCAACATGACCAGGGGGATTAAGCGGTCAACATGACCAGGGGGATTAAGCGGTCAACATGACCAGGGGGATTAAGGGTCGGTCAACATGACCAGGGGGATTAAGCGGTCAACATGACCAGGGGGATTAAGGGTCGGTCAACATGACCAGGGGGATTAAGCGGTCAACATGACCAGGGGGATTAAGCGGTCAACATGACCAGGGGGATTAAGCGGTCAACATGACCAGGGGGATTAAGCGGTCAACATGACCAGGGGGATTAAGGGTCGGTCAACATGACCAGGGGGGATTAAGCGGTCAACATGACCAGGGGGATTAAGCGGTCAACATGACCAGGGGGATTAAGGGTCGGTCAACATGACCAGGGGGATTAAGCGGTCAACATGACCAGGGGGATTAAGGGTCGGTCAACATGACCAGGGGGATTAGGCGGTCAACATGACCAGGGGGATTAAGGGTCGGTCAACATGACCAGGGGGATTAGGCGGTCAACATGACCAGGGGGATTAAGCGGTCAACATGACCAGGGGGATTAAGCGGTCAACATGACCAGGGGGATTAGGCGGTCAACATGACCAGGGGGATTAAGCGGTCAACATGACCAGGGGGATTAAGCGGTCAACATGACCAGGGGGATTAAGCGGTTTCATGCTCGATTTGACCTCGCTTACTCCTACGAACTGGATAGATAAAAATGATGATCAAGTGGAACAGGGAGCGCCCAATGCATGGGAGCTTCCCACTCAGACCAGACCAATTTTTCAACAATCTGAAGGTTGAAAAATCAGGCTCGAGTATTGAAGTCAAGCCAGTTTATGTGGCCCCAGCTCTGAGCTGTGGACCATCAAGGTACGCTATCTGACGAAAACTCTGGCGATCTATTGGCAATTTGTGTGCGCTAATTTGTACAACTACTATATGAAGGTATGCTGAAAACCAGTAAGTAAGCTCTCGGGTTCACGTCAACAATGTGGCATGTGATTCTAATACGACTTGCTTGGTAAGGAAGTGATAGCAGCATTGGATCAGATAACTGGAAAAATGTATTAGCAATGCAATTGACTCTCATGCAAGGTACTCTCATGCAAGGAATTTAGGAATATTCGAATAATCGATAGTAACATAATGTAAAACGTTTGGGTTCGGATTGGCAAGGCATTTCGGTATGATTATTAATATTTATAATAACGGTAATCATGGTACGCAAGGAAATAATTAATTTCTTCTCACAATGACGTTAGAATATAAGGTTTGGTGCATTCGAATCGTACTTGCGGGGCGGAAATGGCCGAGTGGTTAAGGCGCTGAACTCTGGGTATCAAGGTCCCGGGTTCAACACTTGCACCGTTTAGGACATTTCCCAATCCTGCGGCGCAATGGCGAAACAGTGCGGGCGGCGCCATTAGCCGTGATTGTGCATAAAGTGCGTCGTGAAGCACCCAATAAACAAACGAATCGTACTTGCGTTCTAAGGACCGCGTACTTCGAACAAATACAATATCTTGCCAATATACACTCGAATTATTTTCATAAATGCACACATAATAAATTGAAAACACGTACCAAATAACATGCGACCCGTCTAAGCACGGCGTTTGCGAAAAACGGTTAGCTTCTGCTGCAGCGTATTCGTGACAGCTATGAGACATTTGGTCTGGTTTGTACCAGACAAGTTGTCATACTGTAGCGTGACACGAGCCAAGGATGGGTAGCACGTCCGGGTGTGTGGGTGTATTGGCAGGTGGGGTAGCGGTACACGAGTTAAGGGTGAGTAGAACGTCTGCGTGTGTGGGTATTGGCATGTGAAGTAGCGGTACACGAGTCAAGGGTGATTAGAACGTCTGCGTGTGTGCATATTGGCAGGTTGAGTAGCGGTACACTTGCTTCGTGTTGAAATGTTTTTTTTTGCACGAACTAAAATAGCAGAAGCTATTGAGCTCATTCGGCCGAGAACGTTCACCATGCTCTTTGCTCATAAGACATCTCAATTCAGCTGCAACTGAGATTCAATCGACCACGTCCAAGTGATCTACTTACCTTGGCAAAAACAATCTTGCTTTGCATGTTCTTAACATGCGCACCAAAGGGGAGGGGAGTGGAAACACGAATAAAGAGATTCAGAAAAACAAAATCAAGCATAAAATACGTCAAAAGAGAAAATAAAGAAACAATAATTGATAAAAAAGAAAATAAACAATTCAAACAGCATTCGATAAAGTGTATAATCTGATCTTGAAAAGTTAGCTGTACTGTGGCGATGTCCTGTTCCCAACCCATCCCTACCACAGCCTACCACAAAACCTATAGGACCTGTCAATAATTATATAACTTCAGCTCTACTGCAAATCCTCTCAGCTCTGCTTTTTTCTACTCATCTACCTTCAAGACATAATTCAGCTACGCTTCTCGGCGACTCTCTTCACGTTAACTCTACTTCTAACCCTTTCTCGTCTACTCTCCTTAACTCAATACTCCTTGCGCCACCCTATCCTATATCTAACCCTCGCACAACCACACACACCGCAACAGCTCATATCATCAGCACGGTGACAGGCTGACCAAATTCAACACACACACACACGCACGCACGCACGCACGGACGCACGCACGCACGCACGCACGCACACACACACACCAAGGAGTAAGGAAGGCAACAATTTTGTACTGGACCAGCCAAGCTACATACTGGGGAATGTGCTCTCCGCGAGAAGGCAAGTGACCACCACATACAGACATGCACACGTCCGATTGTCGAATATGTTGTCGAATTGTTGCAGCATGCTTGTGATCGAACTAGTTTGACTCCTGTAATTATATTTGTCCGGCGAAGTGAAGGCATTTGCAGAACTGGCGAACCCTCCCAGCTGGCTCCGTGCGCTGGCTGATAACCTGATTGCGGCATAGCGTTCACTGCCGGTGGATCGGTCGCGATGACAACAATCACGTTCGTGCCAAACTCGTAGAACTCGTAGAATGAAGCACACGTGGTCTGTATGCCACGTGTGCTTCGTTCTACGAGCAATACTGAGACAGTCGAGGGCATGGAGACTGACGGAAGGTAGACGCTTAGATCTACGTTTAGGTCTGGTGCGACACGTAAAAACGTCGAAGCACGGCAGAAAATTGTGTAGGGAGAGCAACAATTTTGTACTGGACCAGCCAAGCTACATACTGGGGAATGTGCTCTCCGCGAGAAGGCAAGTGACCAACCGCATGCGAATGGCGATAATGACTGCAGCACTGCATTTGTGAGAGTGCCTACCAAAAGAAGTAATCACAGATATTGGCACAAATGTGACACAAATCTGGCAAAATGAGGGAATTTAGACTGTATCTAAAACTCGAATCCGAGCAGCTGATCAGTTCCTGTCACAATCTATTTGTCAAACTCGAGAATATGGAAATTAACAGGAGAGGAATCAGGACACGGTAGATCCAGAACACCAATGTTTGTGATGCTGTTTGACTTCGCTAAATGCAATTGTTCCGGCGACGCATGCACCTGCTCCAGACACGACAAAGTTCCTCACGAAGAGACTGGGTTTCTGAGAGATCAACGAACCGCCAAATGGTGATCGGCCGTCGTGTTCGTCGTGAATCAGACCGGGGCGATGCCGCTCGGGCGAGGAAAGAGCACGCGGAGAGAAGTCACCTCCAGCATAAAACTCCGACCGCGCCTGCAGCTTCCGCGGGTGCATCCATTCAGCAAGCACCATCGGACGCCAACCCGTCAGAGGAAAACAGTGAGCCGACTTCAACATCAGCTGATGTCAGCTTCGAGGCGAAAACAAATTTTGAAGACTTACACATCGCAGCCATGACGGCGGACAGGTACGCTGTCGGCAATTGTGCAGACATGTACTTGTGGTCCTAAGAACAAGCATCGTAGCGTGAAGCTTTTGATGGAGCAGCCAGACGTCGTACAAAAGCAGTCGGGCCAGTTATTTAACGTGATAGTTACCGGGCACATCCAGAATCCTTACTGCTTGCTACGGGTCAGATGCGAACACATATACTCGTCATAAAGCTGTCGGCAAGATGCGACAATGTCGACAGACTTGCCAGAAACAGGAGGATGAAGGATACGGCCTTATGGACTACCAAAGGAAACCATTGAGGCAAACCAACCATTGAACACGCCAGTTCATCCACTGGGATGATGAGCTGGTGACGGAGCCACAGCCCATGGCTTGATTGACCGATATGGAACCGTCAACCATCCTGCTCACACCAGGTACCGCTCCACCCCGCACACACAATGTACCGCTGTACCCCGTACACACAATGTACCGCTCCACACCGTACACACACAGGTGGTCAACCATCATGTACCGCTCCACCCCATACACACAATGTACCGCTCCACCCCGTACAATGTACCGCTCCACCCCGTACACACAATGTACCGCTCCACCCCGTACACACAATGTACCACTCCACCCCGTACAATGTACCGCTCCACCCCGTACACACAATGTACCGCTCCACCCCGTACACACACAGGTGGCCAACCATCATGTACCGCTCCACCCCTTACACACACAGGTGGTCCAACGTGTGATATATATTGTGACTGAAGCGGCAGGTGCTGTTGTGGGGCAGGCTGCACGACACGGCTTTTTTTTAAAGCCGCAGAAAATCCGTGCGGACATTCGAGTCGAAACAAGACTGCTTTATGTTGTTCGGTAATGACTGTGCCGCGGTGCCAGGGGAATGTGCGTGTTTGCTTGTATTTTTGTGGTTGCTTCATTTGCTCGCAAGGATGCAACACTGCGAGTGGCTTTTAGCGTGACTTGTCCGAGTGATTAAGATGCATCATGTTTGTGCTATGTGCGCGCGCGCGCGCGTGTGTGTGTGTGTGTGTGTGTGTGCGCGCTGCGCATGATGTTGAGTTATATCGGAACTACATAGACGTTCTGAGCCGTAGCCATGTGTTCAATATTGCGAAATAGGAACGTATTAATCAGACCATGTCTGCTGCTGACACTTGTACAATGATTGTGCGCCTTTCCGTCTTTCTGGTCAGATCCTCACACTCGGTTTCAGGGGTGGGGGGTCTTTATGTACACCCCTCTAATTGCCAAACTAGTATTGCACAAAAACTAAATTGGTATAGCCAGAAAGCGCTCGATGAGCAGGGCCCCAACACACCCCCGATTTTTTTCTCCAAAAAGTGACGTCCCTAGGAACCTCTATGTGATCATGACTGACGTGATGGTTTTGGCTTTGGGAAGTCCATTTTGGGGAAAATAAAAAACAAAATAATTTGAATCAGAAAAGAATGTGAAATCTACGATAGCACCTAAAATTTTGCCCAACCAAATATCAACCTTGGCCCATTTCACGACAAATCGACAAGTGAAAGGGCCAAAATAACACCCAATATTTTATATTTTAATGAAAATATTTGAGTTGGATTATCTCATGCACAGAATCCAGCTGTGCCATTTTTGAAAATCAGGTCAACGGTCAAGGAGTTATAGCCTCGGGATTTTTTTTAAGATGTTATCTAACAAGGGTGCTTAATTCGACGAAGAACAAGCTGAATTATGCAAAAGTATATATCAATAAACTCACAATGTTACACTGCATCTTTTAGCTATTTCGAAATTTTCGTTTCCGGGATAATTGAAATCGTGTCATCGTGACCTAAGGTCTCGTGACCTATTTTACCTTTTGGGACAGTCGCAATACGATTTGAAAAAGTGCAGAAATGAAGTTCGAGATCTTATCCTTCAAAACAAAAAGAAAAGAAAACTAGAGTTTTGCTCCTAAAACTCTACTTATCTGTTAAAATTTAGGCATGCATTGTTGTTTTTGCGCTAGTTTATCGTCGCCTGTATGCATATGTATTTATAACGATATATTACTGAAATACAAGGCTTTTGACGTTCCGGGTACGTGATGCGATGATAATGTTACTCATCTGACCTTGAATGTTGTGTTGCACAAGTGTTCTAACTCGTGAGGTCAAGGGCTAAACAAAATGGCAGAATGTCTGCAAATTGTGGTAGTAGATTATTTATGAGTTATACCTTACCATGAATTACAAGGAGAGAGAAGCATCCACAATATAACAATCACATTCCGAGAACCGAGAAACTAACTCTAACTAACTAACTAACTTCGCACAACCATTTATTGCCTCGCGAAAATGAAAATCTGCAAATGCAGTGAAATATCAGGAAGGGCACAAACAAGGGGTGGCACCGTGTTTGGGTACCCAGTGCTCACTGGTCACTCTCGCTGAACGTGCTGCCTGTGAAGCGAGGACATTTCTGACGGTGTCGGACGCAGTCGAGGTGAAAGTAAAGCTATTGTATGCGTCGGATCAGATCAGCCGGATGTGTCTCGACAAGACCGATCGTGTCACGGTGCGACATGTTGATGCAACGAAAAGTGAGTTCAGAAAAAGCTTGCTTTTGGAAATTTGTGTGAGATACATGATCTATACAAGCAGAAATCAGAAAACCCTAGCACCGGCTTCTTGACCTTTGCTGCCGTTCGTCCGAAGCATTGCGTCTTAGCAGGCAGTAGTGGGACGCACTCGGTGTGCATGTGCAATTATCATCAAAACCCAAAACTGCTCATATCCTTGCTCCAAATCTCTAGTAGATGACACTCTGCCACTGCTAAAGACAAAAAAATGCTTATACCCGCTCTCGGCCTCCCGGTCATAAATACCGTAACCCCCTAGATCACGCCGTATGTGGCACGGAAAACCGTGATTGCATGATGCATAACTGTGAGGACTGCCCTAGTGGAGACGGGGTGATGAACTTTCTTTGGACTATCCTCGCGGACAAATCAGAAGAAGAGAGTGAAGGTGATTTAGCCCCAGATGATGACATGGATAATGAGATTAGGGACAGACAGTGGATGAGCATGCATCAATGTGCACTGGTAGAAATAGTCTTGACCAAAGAGGAAAGCATGCGATATTTGAGCCGGCAAACCGTTAAGCTGACCAGACACCACTTTGTGGCTGACAAACAAGGTCAGCACTTCACTTACGCATAGGCTACTGGCAAGGAGAGCGCAGTGATGGTCTAGTACGATTTCGCTGAAAATTATCCATTTGTGGTGCAGGATGCAGCTTAAGGCTTCCACTGGGATTCGTCCCAGCGTACCGCGCACCCGTTTGTAGTGTACTAGCGTGAGGACGAGGTACTGTGCCATCAGAGCTTCTGCTGTATCTCTGACGGCACAAAGCACAACACCGACATGGTGCACGCGTTCCTGCAACGGCTTATCCCAGAAATTTGGACCGCAATACCTGACCTAAAACACATATTTCATTCACAGACAGCGGTATGCGAATAAGCATGACTTCGCCAATCTGTGTCACCATCAGACAGATTTTTAGGTATCCTGTAAGTTACTTTTTTGTCACATCTCATGGAAAGGGCGCTTGCGACGGCATCTGGGGCACAACCAAGCGTGCCCCGGCTTAAGAGGGCCTCAAGCGGCCGCTTAACAACCAGATACTGACGGCGGAGGACATGTTTGAGTATCTGCCGCACAAGCTAGTCAGCTGCATCAAATTCATATTTGTATCAAAGCAGGAGGAAATGGACGTCACGACCCACCTCACCGAGTGCTTCTCGAAAGCCATCAAGGTGAACGAAACACAGGGGCACCAGAAATTCGCACCAGTGACCCACAGCACCGTAATAGTTCCTGAACTGCTTACCGATGCGGGGCGTGCGTCAATGGTAGTTGAGTGAAGTGAGACGTGTTAGTGTGCGCGCTGATACAGATTGTGTTGACTAATATTATCGCAGTGACAGATATTCAGTCCAACTGGGATTCTGACAAGGCATGGGATGATCTGCAGATCTGTAGATCATTACATTGCATTGCATTATAGTACTGTACTGTAACACATTATTGTATTGCATTGCATTGTGTAATTCTCTTACTTTATTTTACTACAACGATGTAGACGGCTCATGATCCAATGCGATTCATTTCAGACTCAGCATGTATCGATGGATGCGTCCGCGCCAAATTTGTTCTCAAGCAGTTCAAGATATATGCGATTACTCAATCAATGAGGTTCATCCTTTCGTTTCCACAGTGTGGGGTTTGAAACGCCAGAAGGTTGATATTACAGTGATTGGCGGTGATAAAAACCCTTCACCCTTGTCTGTGATATATGATCGTACATTCTGGATATGCTGACATTGAGGCAGGAATATATTGCATCTGGTGAAAACATTTATATCACTTTTCTCCTTGCAAGTGACGATCTAGGATTTCACAAATCACCCTTCCTCGCTTCTGAATTTCCAAAATAGCATTGTGACTGTCTCGAAGGACAAACCAGGTCACGTTATCTTAGGCCACAAGCTCACGATTTAAATAAAACGCGCGAACAAAACTTTCGAAATTGTCACAAGATGCAGTGGGTCATGACGAGTTCAGCGATATATAGCTTCGTGCAATTCGTGTTACTCTTCATTGAGTTCCAGGTCTCCAAAAACTTAGCTGAACTCTTAAAAATGTCCGAAGCTCTAACTTCTTAACCGTTGCTCTGATCTTTCCCAAAATTGCACAGCTGGATTATAGGCACAAACTAACACTATATATGTATTTTCACTGATATATAAAGTGTAATTTGGCCCCTTCGCTTGTCGATTTCTCGTGGAATGGGCCACCTACTACAATTCGGAGGCATATCTGTCATTTGTTTAACCATTGACCTCACAACGAGTTAGAACACTTGTGCAACACAACACTCAAGATCAGATGACTAACATTCTGATCCCATCACGTGCCACGAACATCAAAAGTCTTGTATTTCAGTAATATACTGTTTTAAACAAATATTAAAACAGGCCACGATAAACTAGCGCAAAACAACCATGCGTGCCTAATTGTGAACGGAAATGTTGATTTTTAGGGGCAAAACCATATTTTTAATGTTTTCTTTTGCTTCGAAAGATAAGATATCGAACTTCATTTCTGCACTTTTTCAAATGGCTCGTAAACCAACATTCCGAAATAGCCAAAAGATGCAGTGATTATGGTGAGTTCACCGATGTATACCTTTGCACAATTCGGATTGTTCTTCATTGTATTAAGGATCTCAAAAGACACCATTGTTTGGTGACATTTCAGAAATTCCTGAGGCTATAACTCCTTGACCGTTGACCTGATCTTTCTAAAAAAAATGAATGGCACAGCTGGATTTGGCGCATCAGACTAACCCCACACAAATATTTTCATCAAAATATAAAATATTGGGGGTTATGCCCTGTCGAGTTGTCGTGTGTTAACACGACAACTCGTGTTATGCTTAGGCCCAGTATGTCTTTTTTGAAACAATTTTTTCATTGTGTTGAATTTTTCTTTTTCTAATGGAGCGGGCCGCGAAACGTTGATTTAAGTCAACTCGCCCTCATAAAAAATTAATTAGCCAGAATCTTCGATTTCAACCTTAATGGGCAAATATGCCAAACCAATTCGTCATCAAAAACTGAAACATTCAAAAATTCCTCTCGTGCGTTTGGTTGCATCCTAAAGATAATAAAGCGCTGAAAGTTGAATTCAATTATCTTTGTGCATTAAAGCGTGACGACTGGTTGAACGTTTCTGGAGTTGACCTCACTTGACCTTCAATAACTCGTTGATCGTAGATGACCTGACCTAAATATTTTAACACAACATGCCAAATTGATGTGGAAAAAGGTGTTCCAAATTTCGTCGCGCTGCCGTGCGCCGTTTTTTTGGTGGGGCGTATGAGGGGCGGGCACTTGCACACCCTGATATATGGGTCATATGGGCGTTGACTAAAAATAATGGCATGAAAAACCCCATATCCTCCTCCTTAATCATCCTAAAAATGTCTTACTCCTGATCGTAAGTAGTGGTGGCCTGAGAGCGATCAGAAAGTACTCGTGCTGTGCAGAGCATCAGGGCGGCTGGAATAGAGGTCGCTCCGATCACTGCTCTATTCTGCCACCTGGTGGCAGGCTGCTTCACCCATGAACTCGCTCATGGATGAGGCACCAATGAAATATGCCAATGAATCATGAGTGATCGCACCAAATCAGCTACCAATCATGGATGAAGCACCGAGGACGAACCAATGCATTCTTCATAATTTACCGGTATGAGACGCCTGCAGAGGCGCTGGGTGAGCGAGGGCAAGTGCCAAAACGGCAGTGAAGGCAGCGAAGGCCGTCAAGCATGTATACAGAGCTAAGCTGATTTTCTATACAATACATGCACCAAATTGCGGTAGCAATGGCAAAAGTAAATAGCGGTATCCCTCCCTGGGAGTGAACTCGATATATCTTCCTTTGAAGCCTTCTCTGAAAAAAAATATTGAAGGACTTCATGCAGAATATTGGCATCACAATCAGTAAGAATCAAAATTTAAAACATATATGACTCTGAGGACAGGAATTAGAACGCGAAGCGCTGTAGCAAAGCCAAGAGTTCTTACAGTTTCAAATGCCTGACACTGAGGCCGGTTAGGCCGGTGTGAAGAACCTTTGTACCATATTCACGGGAGTGGACTCGCTCGGGTTTAGCCCTCGCTGGTAGCCATTCAAATTTCCGCCGTAACCTCAAGTTGAATCCAGGATCACTGGCCTGAGATGGCCTGGAGTGATGCTTTTCGGGAAAAATCAGAAATGACGTTCATGACGTTTATAAACACCACATACCTTTAGCATTTCAGCACAGTAGCTGAACTGTAGCGCCTTATGGGCGCTGGACGAGAGAGGGCGAGGGTTAAAGGCGTACAAGCGAGGGCAAGGATTACAGGTATACGCACCGCTCCGAGCCGCTCAGGTGAACTTTTGTACCATATACTAGGCGCACGCCCCCCCCCCACACTGAGCCTCTCATGTGAACCTTTGTAGCATATACAAGGGTATGCCCCTCGCCGAGCCACTCGGGCGAACCTTTGTACAATATACACATGAGCAGACGCGCTCTGGGTTTGCCCTCGCTCGTAATTACCAAAAAGTAATGTGAAAGCGAAGCACGTTGCGGTAGCTTCGGCTGGCATCAGGTCCTATTCACTTGATCTGATCTGACCTGAAGTAATTAATTAAAATAGAATGAATATTAATCCAGTCGAAACAATGCCATTAATGGTTTGCTATTCGTTTTGTGGCAATATCTACAGGAGCATTACCACTCAACGGGTTCAAATCTGTGAGAAGTTCGATTTTTCTTCTCCGAAATGTTGACCTTTAACCTTGGACGGCCAATACGTAGCAGAAAGAAGATCAATTGTTGATATGAGGGGACATGTCGGCTGTGATTAGGTAGCTTGCTCGTGCCAAGCAACACACCCATCTGTGTTTCTTGTCTCTTCCTCCAATAGGGGTGATATGGCCTCCCCCACATCACCTCCCTTCGAGAAGCGTTAGAAAATTATCCGGCCGAGTCGTCTCCGTTCGGATCCTGTTCGATCGTACATGATTAAAGCATGCAAGTAAGTGCCAATTTTCCAGGAATCCATACAGCATGCTGGTCTGTTCGGAAATTCGATTGAACAATCTGATTGGCTTTGACTGTGAGACACTCTTCTGAATTCAGGTCTGGTGCCAGCGAGCTTGCCCAACATGATCAATCGATGTGCGAATTGCATTGGGTCTGAATTGTGGGATTATGAGAGTGTAATGTGCAATACATAATTTCGATGCCCAAGATGGCTTTTGTCCGTGCCACTATCGACCGAAAGCTAGAAGCTAGAGAGATGTCCGATACTCACCTACCCCAAAACTTGGGTGCTATTAACCCTCTTAGTGTCACAGACCTTGCCGGGGAAGAATCCTTCTCCTGTGTGCTATAAACGAGGTCAATCGAATATGCGTGGTGCGGATTCCCGATGAGTCTGGATGAAGTATGGAAGTCAACGAATTTGAAACCAGCATTTGCGCACAATTATTGACGCACAAATAACAAAATGCCACATAGTTGTCCAAAAAAGGCTTCTTGTTTTCAGATAATCTGTTTATTTTTGTGTTATATGCACACTACATGGGTATATGCAGCAAAGTAATAACATCTCACACCAGTTTTGCATCTCTTTAATGCAAGTTATGGATATCAAGTTGGGTGAGATCACAAGGAAGGAACGAGCATACTGAAGATTCTGCAGTGGCGGTGGACGTGCACGATGCTACACGGACAATGGTGCAGATAGCTCGCTAAAATTGCGAATTTTGTATTTGCCTTCGCCCATTACCAGGTAAGCAAGTTTCTGCCGGCACATTTACACTCGACAGCAGCGATCACACTCGTCTCTGGATCATGGCTGCTCCCAAATGCACGGTACCAACATCCGATACTCGCTGCCACAGGATGGCGTCTGGGTGAATTCGATGCAATGAAATCGACACCATAGTCACGAATAATGCACACACAATGCAAATCACGGTTTCCAAAGGATTTTGTCTAGTCGTAGGTGTATCCGAATTTGGCAGGAGAGGTGGCACCATCGGCCTGCATCACAGTGATGCCGTCGAAGCTGTAGATGCGGTTGTTGCCGTGGTGGGCTGCCTTGACCTGCTGGCGATAACCACTGGGGTAGGTCTGGGTCCTCACCACGGTGACCGGGGCCGTGATGATGCCCGTGTCAGGTGCGGCCTCAGCAGCAGCGGCAGCCGCGTCGTAGGCGGCCTGGAACGCATGCTTGGCGGCCTTCACCTCAGGGGTGTCTTCTACGCGACCCGAAGCATCCAAAGACACAACATGACCCGAGTAACGAGTCGGAGTTTGTGGCACAAAGAAGGTAGACTGGCTAGCAGGAGCACGGTAAGTAAAACCAGAACTGAACCTGCTCTGAGAAACAGGAGGAGGTCCGGTGATGATGTTCACATCAGGTGCAGCTTCGGCAGCAGCAGCGGCAGCGTTGTAGGCTGCCCGGAAGGCCTGCTTGGCGGCCTTCACCTCGGCTGTGTCTTGTACATGACCAGAACTGTCTAGAGATAGCACAGGACCGGAATAATGAGTCGGGTTAGCTGGAGCCAGATAAGTGAACTGAACAGCAGGGGTGCTGTAATAGGTAGACTGAACATCGGGGGCGGCGGCGGCAGCGGCAGCAGCGGCATCGTAGGCGGCCTGGAACTGAGCCTTGGCGGCCTTCACCTCAGCCGTCTCCTCGACATTGCCGGAGGCGTCCAATGTGACTAGGGGACCAGAGTAGCGCAGGTCCTCAGCCGGGGCGAGGTAGGTATTCTGGACAGCAGGGACCACCACAGGCACAGCACCAGTGATGATGTTGACATCGGGGGCGGCGGCGGCAGCGGCAGCGGCGGCATCGTAGGCGGCCTGGAACTGAGCCCTGGCGGCCTTCACCTCAGCCGTCTCCTCGACATTGCCGGAGGCGTCCAATGTGACTAGGGGACCAGAGTAGCGCAGGTCCTCAGCCGGGGCGAGGTAGGTATTCTGGACAGCAGGGACCACCACAGGCACAGCACCAGTGATGATGTTCACATCGGGAGCGGCCTCGGCAGCGGCGGCGGCAGCGTCGTAGGCAGCCTTGAACTGAGCCTTAGCCTTAGCCACCTCAGGGGTGTCGACGACGGGCTTGGGCAGAGTGTTGAGCTCCTCCAGGGTGGCGAAGCGAACAGGAGTGGCAAGCCTCACTTCTACGGGACTGGGGATTTTTGCAATAGTAACAACTGGATGCACCTGGTAAGATTGGACCCCGATGATGGGCGGCACGTTGTACAGACTAGATGGCGTCTTGATGCCGGCGGTGATTATGTTGATGTCGGGGGCAGCCTCTGCCTTGGCTGCAGCGGCATTGTAGGCGGCGTGGAACTTGGCCTTGGCTTGTACTACCTCTAGTGTGTCGACAACAGGCTTGGGAAGAGTGTTGAGCTCTTTTAGGGTGGCGAAACGCACAGCAGCGGAATTGGTGTGTGCTGGGTAGTACCTTCTGGAGGTGGCACCTCGCGATGCTCCCTTCTTGTGCGAGGTTACCACGAAGCCATCGACTCCGGCGGTGTACTCGATCTTGCCGCCGTCCGCTCCGAATTTCCCTCGCACCTCGTTAGCAGGGTCGGCCTCCTGGACCTGGAAGAGGCCCTCTGCGGTGTCGTAGCCGTACTTGTAGGCGCCATCGCTCTGCTGTGTGTAGAACTGGGCACGACGTCCGGCAGGAATTGCCGGCAGTTTCCAGCCCTGACAGCCAACGACGAACAGCGCCAGCACGAACTGCTGTATAGAGCAAATGTCAGTGACACACTTCAAAGGAAACGAAGGTGCTGTTTGTTCTGAGGCGTCGAGGAACTCAATGATGCCGGCAGTTCCCAGTTATGACAACCAACGACGAAGAGCGCCAGCAATGCATTGATGTAAAACCTGAGTATCAGAACTGCAGACATGCTGCTTATTGCTTCACTGCAGCGTTCGGAAGCTAAAACGGGTCCCGTTTTCCGAAGTAATACCTGGCGTATGCGTCACATGTCTGAAGGCATGCAGATTATGCGCTATGGACAATGGGCATTATAGTAATGTTATTTTATAACCATTTCTAGTAGTTTTTTTTTGCAACGTGCTCGCCGAACATTATGGAGACATTATTGTACTGGTGTCCTGTGCAGCTTCCTATTTCATTATATGATATAAGGATAAAAGTAGGTTGAATTAAACATAACCTGACAAAATAATTTTCGGAGTATGGAAGGAGCCGTCATCGAAACGGCTAAGAGCCACCACGCAATGTACAATCGCATCATTAAAACAATAAGAAAAGGAATGAATCCGTGTGCTCCTCCCAGTGTAGTGTCAGGGCTGTCTCGTGGTGCGCGTGAGCCGGACTCACCAGACGTGCGGGTGCCATGTTCCTCCCAGTGTAGTGTCAGAGCTGTCTCGTGGTGCGCGTGAGCCGGACTCACCAGACGTGCGGGTGCCATGTTCCTCCCAGTGTAGTGTCAGAGCTGTCACGTGGTGCGCGTGAGCCGGACTCACCAGACGTGCAGCCATGTCGACTGCAGTGTGATGATGTGAGCACGCTGACCGCCCGTTTTATAGCGTGCCCTCGCGCAGTGCCTGCAGGCCGCCACCGTTAGCAGCATTCTTGCGTTCAAGGCCGGAAAATGGAACTCCCAATCCGACCGAGAATGCTGCACGGTGATTGGGGAGAAACCGGATGACGTGGGTGGGGAGGGCGGCCACTCTATCTTACTCATCGACCACGACATGCAATAGTCGATCACTTCACGATGAGTATCACGCATATTTCCACACAATGTTGCTGGTCGTCCCCGCTGGTAATAACTTGTGTGCAGTATTTACCTCAAACCTGTTGGAAATTTTAATCATGAAATAATTTGAACAAATCAGTTGTGGTGTTCTGGAATGTCAGTCGTCCGCTTTCAATTAATTTCATTTTGTTCAAATCAACGCACTTCTCTTCCATGCTATGCAGCATTGATATTGCAAAAGACATAATATAATTTGAGTTGGATGAAATAGAGTTGGATATAATAGAGTTGGCTCATATGTTGAAGATCATCACGCAAACGTTGTTTCAAATTCCGAAGTTGACGATTGAAGGAGAAAAGGGAATGTTACCCTGCGTATCAACCAAAGCAAGCTTAGAGGGAGAGAGATAGCGAGAAAAAGGGAGAGAGTAAGTGAGAGGGAGAGGGAGGGGGAGAGGGAGAGGGAGAGGGAGAGGGAGAGGGAGAGGGAGAGGGAGAGGGAGAGGGAGGGAGAGGGAGAGGGAGAGGGAGAGGGAGAGGGAGAGGGAGAGAGAGAGGGAGAGGGAGAGGGAGAGGGAGAGGGAGAGGGGAGGGAGAGGGAGAGGGAGAGGGAGAGGGAGAGGGAGAGGGAGAGGGAGAGGGAGAGGGAGAGTCACCCTTAGCAGCATTCTTGTGTTCAAGGCCGGAAAATGGAACTTTCAGCCCAACCGATAATTACTGCACCGTGATTGGGGAGAAGCCGGGTGAGGAGTCACAGGGAGGTGTCCATCGCCAGCCTGAATCATGAACAGCTGCATGCGGTTCCCAATTGCATTCTCGTGGTAATGGCACACCTGCCTCTCACCACCAGTCTCATCTGATCTGAGCTTTGAGGTGATGGAGAGAGCGCTTAATAAATCACGCAATCTCATCTTATCACGCGCACCAAGAATCCTAGCCGAAGCGCTTTTGCATTGGACTTCCCCTTATCTCCTGCGATCGGGATCTGTGGCGCGCTGCTTCATCATTTCGCCGCCATCGTCTGACTGATTTTCCTCCATTGAGATTCATCAGTGAAGAATGGAAGTCATTGATGGACCGACATTCATGCCTTCTTCATGCCAACGAGAGCGATTGCTCTTGAGCCGCATCAATTTGCATCAATTAATGCGCCAAATGTATTTAATCAGCCATACTACAAACGCATAAGGCTAATAAGTTATTCTTTCTGGTAGATGCTAAATAACAAGTAACATGTCACTTCACATATATGGCATCACATTGTTTAACTCATTTTATGAATGGCTTGTGATTGAGCCGCCATTGTTGCCATGATCGGATGGGACCACGTGAGTTGACCCGTAAAGTTAATGCAGAGTTGTGTAGTTTATGGTTTCTGATAATAACATTTCTGGGATGACCATTTAAAAAAAACAATTCATGAGCTTTCGGAGCACTTAGCGGCTCCGTCGTCAGATGGTATAGCGGCTCCGTCGTCAGATGGTATAGCGGCTCCGTCGTCAGATGGTATAGCGGCTCCGTCGTCAGATGGTATAGCGGCTCCGTCGTCAGATGGTATAGCGGCTCCGTCGTCAGATGGTCAGATGAATATACCATCTGACGACGGAGCCGCTAAGTGCTCCGAAAGCTCAGGAATTGTTTAAAAAAAGGCCATCCCAGAAATATTATTATCATTCTTAAAACCCTTTAATATGTCTGAAATATTTATTCATAGTTTCTGTTTCTGTTTTTTTTTCAGGTTCACTACGCTTCACAGATAATTATGCAATAAAAGCCGTCAAAGCACTCCATATAAAATTTATCGCATATTCATAGATTCAGACCTATTTTGCTTCTCATTTTAGCAAAATTTGATGATCAGGGTGTTGATTGAAATTTTGGCTCGACTCGGGGCGATATCATTGGGGCATTTAAGCATAGGCCGAAAGTGGATACCATCAAAGCCATTAATTTGTGAGATGTGAGCAACACCTAATTGTGAGATGTGAGCAACACCTAATTCAAGTGACTCAAAACCTCCAAAACCCTATCGCAATATTCGACACGACCGTGGTTCGGCAGGTGGCGGAGTGGCGTGTGCCGCCAAGACGTCGCTTCTGCCGCTGCTCCTGCCGGAGTCGGCCAACACCGAAATGCTGCCACGACTCGGAGGCGCGGCGGTGGCCCTTGGTGTCTGCTACTGCCCTAGGGCCGACGCCGCCGATATGGATCGCACAACCACCTTGGTGATCTTCGGTACAGCCGCCGAATACGAGACCAGCTGTGATGGGCGGTTCTAACCTGCCCGAGACTGGTTGGATGGCGGGGGCTGGGGATCGAGCGTTTCCTCGACCACTGCGACGTGTTGGGACTCAGAAAGTGGGTCACGGATCCCACCAGCGGTGACGAAAACTATTCAATTCTTGTTTTAGCGAGAAGGATGGGAGTCCATGTCGACGTGCAAGACGGCCTATATGCTCGTCTCTGACCACCGGGAGGTAAATGCCACACCGTAGAGTCCGGTGTGGCAGCAGCCTCTCGTCTCGTCAAGACGGCCTATATACTCGTCTCTGACCACCGGGAGGTAAATGCCACACCGTAGAGTCCGGTGTGGCAGCAGCCTCTCGTCTCGTCAAGACGGCCTATATACTCGTCTCTGACCACCGGGAGGTAAATGCCACACCGTAGAGTCCGGTGTGGCAGCAGCCTCTCGTCTCGTCAAGACGGCCTATATACTCGTCTCTGACCACCGGGAGGTAAATGCCACACCGTAGAGTCCGGTGTGGCAGCAGCCTCTCGTCTCGTCAAGACGGCCTATATACTCGTCTCTGACCACCGGGAGGTAAATGCCACACCGTAGAGTCCGGTGTGGCAGCAGCCTCTCGTCTCGTCAAGACGGCCTATATACTCGTCTCTGACCACCGGGAGGTAAATGCCACACCGTAGAGTCCGGTGGGGCAGCAGCCTCTCGTCTCGTCAAGACGGCCTATATACTCGTCTCTGACCACCGGGAGGTAAATGCCACACCGTAGAGTCCGGTGGGGCAGCAGCCTCTCGTCTCGTCAAGACGGCCTATATACTCGTCTCTGACCACCGGGAGGTAAATGCCACACCGTAGAGTCCGGTGTGGCAGCAGCCTCTCGTCTCGTCAAGACGGCCTATATACTCGTCTCTGACCACCGGGAGGTAAATGCCACACCGTAGAGTCCGGTGTGGCAGCAGCCTCTCGTCTCGTCAAGACGGCCTATATACTCGTCTCTGACCACCGGGAGGTAAATGCCACACCGTAGAGTCCGGTGGGGCAGCAGCCTCTCGTCTCGTCAAGACGGCCTATATACTCGTCTCTGACCACCGGGAGGTAAATGCCACACCGTAGAGTCCGGTGGGGCAGCAGCCTCTCGTCTCGTCAAGACGGCCTATATACTCGTCTCTGACCACCGGGAGGTAAATGCCACACCGTAGAGTCCGGTGGGGCAGCAGCCTCTCGTCTCGTCAAGACGGCCTATATACTCGTCTCTGACCACCGGGAGGTAAATGCCACACCGTAGAGTCCGGTGGGGCAGCAGCCTCTCGTCTCGTCAAGACGGCCTATATACTCGTCTCTGACCACCGGGAGGTAAATGCCACACCGTAGAGTCCGGTGGGGCAGCAGCCTCTCGTCTCGTCAAGACGGCCTATATACTCGTCTCTGACCACCGGGAGGTAAATGCCACACCGTAGAGTCCGGTGGGGCAGCAGCCTCTCGTCTCGTCAAGACGGCCTATATACTCGTCTCTGACCACCGGGAGGTAAATGCCACACCGTAGAGTCCGGTGGGGCAGCAGCCTCTCGTCTCGTCAAGACGGCCTATATACTCGTCTCTGACCACCGGGAGGTAAATGCCACACCGTAGAGTCCGGTGGGGCAGCAGCCTCTCGTCTCGTCAAGACGGCCTATATACTCGTCTCTGACCACCGGGAGGTAAATGCCACACCGTAGAGTCCGGTGGGGCAGCAGCCTCTCGTCTCGTCAAGACGGCCTATATACTCGTCTCTGACCACCGGGAGGTAAATGCCACACCGTAGAGTCCGGTGGGGCAGCAGCCTCTCGTCTCGTCAAGACGGCCTATATACTCGTCTCTGACCACCGGGAGGTAAATGCCACACCGTAGAGTCCGGTGGGGCAGCAGCCTCTCGTCTCGTCAAGACGGCCTATATACTCGTCTCTGACCACCGGGAGGTAAATGCCACACCGTAGAGTCCGGTGGGGCAGCAGCCTCTCGTCTCGTCAAGACGGCCTATATACTCGTCTCTGACCACCGGGAGGTAAATGCCACACCGTAGAGTCCGGTGGGGCAGCAGCCTCTCGTCTCGTCAAGACGGCCTATATACTCGTCTCTGACCACCGGGAGGTAAATGCCACACCGTAGAGTCCGGTGGGGCAGCAGCCTCTCGTCTCGTCAAGACGGCCTATATACTCGTCTCTGACCACCGGGAGGTAAATGCCACACCGTAGAGTCCGGTGGGGCAGCAGCCTCTCGTCTCGCTGCGCACCGCCTTTGGCTACCGGCGTGTTGACTTCGCCGGCCTACGTTAGAGACTCTCAGTCCTTCCGTGGGGGTTGTTGGACGGAGTAGAATTAATGGAGGCGGTCGACATATTCTACCCCCTGCTTGAATCCGCAATTGCTAATCACATCCTACTGTGACGCTCCGGCGAATGCTGCCGCTCTGGCTCAACGGGTCCGTGCGTGAGCACCTATAATGAAGAAAGCTGCCTTCCACTTTCCTTGGGGGTTCAGAGGGAGTTCAGCAATAGGAGGGTGGAGTTCAAAGCGGTGGCACACTCGAAGTATTCCGAATATCTTCATTGACCAGCCGATTATTTCAAATTATTCCAACTCGATTCTGGTCGTTTTTGAAAGGTATGACCAAAAAACTATCAACATCACTTATTCTGCGAGAAACCAATAGTGATTTTGTTCCCGATGGTGCCCAGCGTGTCGCTGTGTTTCACGACGCCTTCGCTCAAAATTATCCGATCCCACCGTTGGCAGTCAGTTGCCTCCTGTTCCGGTGTACTCAGTTGATGGTTTTATCTGATTCTCTGATCTCCGTTGATGCTGTCTCAAGAGGTTATTTGCAGATGGTTGCTCCGAATATAGTCTGCGGGCCCGACAATGTCAGTGTATCGTTAAGGGGACCGGGACGAGCTGGTTGCACCTCTCACCAAGCTGCGTAATGCCTTTGTACAACAGGGTGTGTTTACACATACTTGAAAGGATGCTAACATGATTCCTGCACATAAAAATAGAACAAGAAAATCGCATCGAATTACCGTCCTTTGTCCCCCTGCCACTGTTCGGAAAGTACTTGAACGGTGTGTTCATGAGCATCTATTTCGTCAGGCGTCCCCAGTTCTCTGCTCAGAACAGCACGGTTTGATTCCCCTAAGATCTTTTGTGACGAACGGGTGCATATGACGTAGGAAGCCATATCGGACTGATATTAGATGGATTAAACCACACAGAATATTCGGTTACATTCCAGGGTGTTAGTCATTGCCTCATTATTCAAAAGTCTAAAAGCCCGTGTCAAATTCAAAGTTCGGCCGTACGCTGATGTTTCTCATACGTCCGAAATACGCCAGAGGGTTATTGCGGATGCCAAACATCAGATTGGAATCCTGCTACTTCTGGCGTTCCTGAGGGAGGTTACTTTCACTATTTGTCTCGATGTTCGTCAGTGATTTGCCACATGAACCCACGCCCAGCTGCCTTATGTACGCTGATGGCGTCAACATTTTCCGCAATGTTCGAGGTTCCGCTGACCGAGGTATCGAGCTTGAGGGTGACTTGAATCGCATCCGAGCCTGATCCGTCAGCTGGGGCCTCAACTTAAATCCTTCAAAACGTAAATCGTTTACCATGACCCTCAGGCGCGCACCCGTCCGAACCCGTTATCACATAGGTGGTGAGGAAATTGAAGCCGTCGACGAGATAAGGGATATGGGCTTAACAATTGACAGAAAGCTCACTTTTTCGCGCATTTGGCTGTTATATTCAGCCGCGCCAGCAGAGGCTTAGGGATGGTCATCCGCTCTTTCCAGACGGCAGGGGACAGGACCAGGTTCGACCGCGGCACCCTGCTAGCGAGACATACCTTTCACGTGAGGTCGATCTTATCGACCTAACGTGCATATATCCAATCGTGAGGCCGATGTGCATGTATCCTATGGTGAGAGCGATCGAAAATTCATCCGATGTTAAATCAAATGGCTTTCGAGCTACTGACTCACTTTAATCTCCTGATGCGAGGTTCTGTTTTCTGGAGGGCAATAAGGCTTTGTTAGTCTCCACATTTTTTTTTGTGGTACGACTCCACGTAATAATCCATATCCTTGGCTGGAATGTTGAAATGCCTTCATCGTGTATGGAGCATGTTGCAGGCAACATCCGAGATGTTGGTAAATAGTTGGTTATTTGAGTTGATGGGCACATCGACTTCATCGGCAATGCAGCACAAATAGACGTCGGTAATTGTTACAAAAGGCTTTAATATTTATTTGCTTTTCATTATCGATAAGCTCTCACAGATCACGATTGTATTAATATGGCAGGAACTATTACGAGGTGCTAGCCACCCGCCCATTAACTCGGCATCATAAAGCGTTTTACGATAAGCAACACTGTAATAAGTGACTAAGATCATATTTAATGCTGTCATCTGTCCCATGATTCATGCCTCAATGATAAATATTCCGCCTTACAGCGACTCACGCCAGGGCTGAGAGGCAGAGCGAGGCGTTTGATAAACATTCCGCCTTACAGCCACTCACGCCAGGGCTGAGAGGCAGAGCGAGGCGTTTGATAAATATTCCGCCTTACAGCGACTCACGCCAGGGCTGAGAGGCAGAGCGAGGCGTTTGCAATCATGGCGCAGGCAATCATTTATGGTATGCACAAATATATTTCTGCACGAGAAAACATACAACGTGCAAGGTAATGTACCGGGCGTGTCTCTGTTAATCAAACGTACTACAACTTCCGAAGTCATCCAGCCAATGGTGTTTGAACTTGGGCTGCAACGTATGGTAAGACCGGCTACATACTTTCCCTAGTAATAGACCAATCAAGTAATAGAAGCCAATCATAGTACGGAGTGGCAAAAACCGTCGAAAATTTTCCGAGCATGTCTCCGAAAACTCGCTTCTGGGATAGCCCCTGAGAAAGGACGAAGGTAAAACATTAGCATTCAATGAAGACAAGACAGCTAGGATACGTCACGGAGTTTCAGTACAATAGCTCCAAACGTTCATGAGTTATGGGAAAAAATATCATGGGAAACTTCGTACCTGCATGTAGTATGATTCGGCTTGGCTTGCCAGCGTTACAGTTTCCTTCCTGTAGTAGGGTTAGGCTTGGTTTGCCAGCGTTGCCTTTTCCAGGATGACTGACAAGTTCTCTATGGGAAAGTGGGCAGCTGGAAAGCCGGACACCATGGTGCCCATCTTCCTGAGAATATGACCAAAAGTTGATCTCGTTAAATGGCAAGCATTTCATGCATTGAGCAACGTCTTCCGGTTTTAGTATGTAAATCACGGGAAGGCTTGAACTAAAGTTGTTTTAACTAAAAGCAGATTTGGCAAAATTAGTAGGACATAATCTTCATGGGACACAAAAAATGATGTTTGATCTATGAAACTCGAAATCACTGAAGACGCTTTCTGTTGTACGTACACACACACACACACACACACACACACACACACACACACACACACACACACACACACACACACACACACACACACACACACACACACACCCCCCCCACCCCCCACCCCCCCCACCCCCCCCCCCCCCCCCCCACACACACACACACACACACACACACACACACACACACACACACAACAAAAAATAAAAAAATATAAAAAATATATATATATATATATATATATATATATAGACAGCAATATTACAGCTGATATTTTGGCAAGCACGGTTAACGGTACGATTAACAGTGCAACAGTGCGTGTTGATCATACTAATAATACAACCGCGCGTCCTACTCATATTAATAGTACAACAGTGAGAGTTGGTCGTGTTGACAGTGCAACAGTACGTGTTGCTTATGTTAACAGAGCAACAGTACGCATTGTTCATACTGGCAGTGCAACAGTGCGTATTGCTCATGTTAGCAGTGCAACAGTGCGTGTTGCTCATGCTAAGACGGACAAAAACGCAAAACGACAAAAACGCATCGGCACATACCAATTGACATTGAAACCGAACGAATGAACGTATTCAATGTCGGTGCACAGAAAATGAGAGACAATTGGCAGGTAAGTAACATGTTATGTTGTTGTTCTGTGTTAATATTTTGTTTTGAAATGTGGACATTTCAAAGTAAAAAATATTGACAGAAACGTCAATATTTTTTGCGGCTTCAACATTTCGAGAAAAAAGCAAAACGGATGGTTCAAGGCATGACTATGAAGACTGTGTGCCAAATGTCTGTACAATTATCTATAAAAAGAATGAGTTATTGGTTGAAGAGTACCGCACTGCATGGCGCCGTCAGGCTGACGGCTCCGGCTCCGCTACGGCGGCCGGCCGGAGGTGTCAGCATTGATGTCAGTGGCGGTGGTGTCAGTGGTGTTGGCGGTGGTGGCGTTAGTGGCGTTAGTGGCGTCAGCAGTGGCGGTGGTGGTGGCGTCAGCAGTGGCAGTGGTGGTGGTGTCTGTGGTGCTACTGCACTGATGCTACAGCGCCACTGCTAAGACTGGATGTAGACGGCGTAAATGGTGTCAGCAGTGGCAGTGGTGGCTCGAAGGGTCGCTGCACGGGCTGCGTAGCGGAGCTGATTGGCCAGCCCGACAACAAACGCAGATGTTCTTATGTATGCGGTATGTCCAAGTGACCCAGGCTCAGAGGGGCAGCCAAGAAGGATGGACAAGAGTAGCGCCCCCTGAACAAAACAAAACAAAACACACTAGATCAAGCCAGAAATTCTTTGATTTGCACCACACTAAACCACACATTTTTGGCGCGTTTCGCGCACTGAATTCGTTTTCCATCAAATTACTTCCTTCGATCTGGCTCCCCTTAAGAAAATCTTAGCTGCACCACTGCTAAGACTGGATATAAGTTTCTGACATACAAGTGGTGACATACATTGTCTCTTGTGAGCTGATCACACATTTTGTTGTTTGCTGTTTGTGTTCATTACGTATTCGGTACATGGTGTGTAATGATATGTACCTACATGCACTTCCAGTAAACGAGGAATATATTGGTATTACTGCCATTGTAGCTTTCACAAGATCGCTTTTCTCAGAGCCATTGAATGCCAGTGTATTCATTCAAATCGTCCTACTGGTTACCGAGCTATGCATTTTGATAAGGCTGGCCTGATAGGCTTTTGACCTTCCTGTCCCTCCCCTTCACCCTATCGGGTGAAACCTGCAAATATGTACACATAGCAGATGGCTGTAACACATGTGAATAACACATACTAATTGGACAGTCTGGCTTCCAATTACAAACCATGACATGCACGTGCATCCACCAGCTAATTTACCACGAAGGTCATCTATTCGACCTTGAACTTATGTGGCTTATAAACAAACAACGACGCTTAGTCACGTGTCTGGTACTCGAAGTTACGGCTCAGCACTCCCACGTCACTCCCAGATGGCTCAAATAGGAGAAGAAATGACCGGAGCTCAGCACTGATGTGGACTGCACTTGACCTGGACATGAGACCAAATGCAGCACGATTGACATCGGGTACCTCCTTATGCAGCATGCTTAATCAGTGTGCAATGAGTTCACACCATGAATTACGCCTTTGAATACGCTGTCGAGCGAGTGAAATATTCCCAAGCTCCACTATTGAAAGCTTTGACCTTGACCTGTGACCTAAAAAGGATTTAAAGTATAGTTTCTAATGTGCTCTGAGATCGCACGCCATGGCGCCATCGATTGCCATTTGTATGTCTAAAATTGGCCCAGCCATTCTTGAGTTAAGGAGGGGGGAGGGGGTAATGAGTGCGGTCAATGCATGGCTGGTCCTCATGTCACTATAATGCTACACTGATAGGGAAGTTGCCAATGTAGGGTAGGGGGGGGGGGGGGGGGTGGTGGGGGGAGTGAGCCTAAAAGCTTAGAAGCGTGCAGGACCATATGGGTCATTTCACCGCCTTTAACACGCGCCCTGGATGTCCTCTGAAAATTACGCTCGCTGGAAATATTTTCAGCCGATTTTCGTTTTTCTTATTTTAAGCGACGCGCCGGACATTTCTAAGCAGGTACGCAAAAATGGCTTATATCGACCAGCAAAATCCGGAGTTATTGGCGAAAAAGCCAAAGGGGTGGGTGGATTTCGCCCTCTCCTCTCCAGTGCGCATGTTAAATCGGGTGTTGTTCTGCATCTATGTGTTCGTATCTATCGATGCTTACGTATATGGCGTCGCATGGAGTGCTTTGCAATCGTCTACCGAATATTCCATGTTGTGATAAGTGATCAATGCTAATGGTTGCTTTGCCAGACCATCTGCCTGCTCGTTTTCTGGAATGTTGACGTGACTCGGAATCGAGAGGAGGGAAAAGTTGTTTACGTTGCGGGCCACGGCTTGTTGGATTCGGTCAATGATGAATGTGGACAGGCTTGCGTGTTACTAGCTGACTGAAGGGCTGATTTCAAATCTGAACAAGTTTGTACGCTTCTCGCGCCGCTTTAGAACGGGAATAGCGACCAGTGTCCAGTGGTTCAGCGGTGTAGTTAGTTAGTTAGTTATTGGGGCTTTAGGGCGTATCGACTGTTCAGCGGTGTAGGTAGAAAAGTTATTCGGTAGTCGTTTGGAAATCCCATGGCTTGGTCTAGTGATGCAGATGCCTATTTTGACCTCATGATTTGACCCATCCATGAATATGAGTGCTTTGTGATTGTTGAAATCATCGAATTTGTTTAAGATGCCGATAATTTCCGCAGATGTCATATCTGAATTCTTTTCGGAGAGCATGTATTCGACCTTTGGTTGACTGTGGGTTCAAAATGACCTAGTGGTCGGTCGAGCTGCGGTGGTTGACATTGTGAGGTTAATATCTGAAGATCTGAAGCTGTATTTAATATATGCACATACCAACACCGACAAACCTGTGTGCCACAGCGCTTTATTTTTGCTTAAGTATATCCAACCGCTACTTTTTCCTGAACGCTTCGGGCCACTTGAGATTAGTAGCTGGGCTGACAATTTGGATGACAAGCCTAAAAAATGCCTTTTAAATATATCATTTGCGGTTGCGGTCAAGTTTCTGCCAGCAAATGGTAGTACGGATTGTTTGACGATGGAACATTTTAAGTGGCTTTCAATCATGCATGTGACGTACATCAGTATCATGTTGATCAAATGAGAAGTGATGATATTTCACCAACGCATGTCTCCACATTTTTCTCATGGTGATCGAGAACTGAATTCGCTAATATTCGATAATTCCATTCAGAGGTGAATGAAGATGTTCCCTGGGATGTCACCTGCAGTCCTGTTGACCACATATAACTCCATTATCTTATTGGAATGATGTTCGTTGAACACATTCTAGTGCAGTAAGTACCCGGAATGCGAGGCTATAGAGACAGCAACAATCGCTTTGGCCAGACCGGGCCGGGTCATTCCAGTTCATAAGAACATGCCCGCTCGCGCAGATATCTTTTGTCGTCGATCCCCATGGCAGAAAACCCTGACATCGGTGTACAATCTGATGCATAGCAATTGTATTCATTATCTGATGGAAAATCGTGCCTTTGAGTCAACATATTGAACACCAACTTTCCTTCTGCCTCTTTGGTTCCGGTTGGCGGCTCAAATCAAGAACAGCAAACAGAGATCGCGACTGCAAGGTTAAATCCCAATGCATTTAGATGTACCAAAAAATTGGCGTTAAAAGTAAGATGTGAAATGGAAGATAAGAAGTACATTTTGCAAATGTGTGCCGGATCACATCAACGTTTACTGACCTTCTTATTTATTCACCATGTAAGAAGAGTGGCCTACCTGTAATCATGTCAGTACCAATAGCCATGGCGTACCTGTAATTAGATCAGTACTAATAGCCATGGCGCACCTGTAATCAGGTCAGTGCCAATAGCCATGGCGTACCTGTAATCAGGTCAGTACCAATAGCCATAGCGTACCTGTAATCAGGTCAGTACCAATAGCCATGGCCTTCCTGTAATCAGGTCAGTACCAATACCCATGGCCTACCTGTAATCAGGTCAGTACCAATAGCCATGGCGTACCTGTAATCAGGTCAGTACCAATGCCCATGGCGTGTCCTGTAATCAGACCAGTACCAATACCCATGGCCTACCCGTAATCAGGTCAGTATCAATAGCCATGGCCTACCTGTAATCAGGTCAGTACCAATAGCAATGACGTACCTGTAATCAGGTCAGCACCAATAGCCGTGGATGTTACACTGTCATCGCAGGTTGTTACCACACCAATCGTGAAAACGCTACTTCGATCACGATCAACATTATTTGTAAAACAACACCTGTAGTAAATTTTCTTATAGGCATTAAAAGCCAACTCCGTGTGCAACACCAATCTCACTAGACGAACTGAGCTGCACAAAGAGCATGATGCGAACTTGCGTTGAAGCAGTGTGTAGCATTTGTACATATGTACAACTATCATAAGCTAGCTTGTGGAACCTCACGAAGAGTGGGAACATTTTCTTGCCTCTTGTATTGTAATCAGTTTCGAGCGAATCACCAGGTACAACGACAAAGCAGGTGTTACACAATCACCACGGCGGCGCCAGAACCGCCACCAGTCTTGTGACGTCATTTGTGGCAGGCGCGCGGCACACTTGGCAGACACAACCATGACCGCACACATACTTGAAAACCTCGACGTTGCACAGCACAGAAACGATTTAGACAAAGAAAAGATCGGACCGACGGAACGTGCAGGACGAATAATGACGAACACCAACAGAGCGAACGCTCGAGACGCGACGACACAGCCACAGGAAAAGGCACGCTCCGCAGCCCGCTAGCAGCTTCCTTTCAGAATTTATTCGTATTTGTATCCGAATTTGGCGGGAGAGCTAGCACCATCGGCCTGCATCACGGTGATGCCGTCGAAGCTGTAGGTGAGGATGTTGCCGTGGTGGGCTGCCTTGGCCTGCTGGCTGTAACCGCTGGGGTAGGTCTGGGTCTTCACCACGGTGACCGGGGCCGTGATGATGCCCGTGTCAGGTGCGGCCTCAGCAGCAGCGGCAGCCGCGTCGTAGGCGGCCTGGAACGCATGCTTAGCGGCCTTCACCTCAGCCGTCTCCTCGACATTGCCGGAGGCGTCCAATGTGACCAGGGGACCAGAGTAGCGCAGGTCCTCAGCAGGGGCGAGGTAGGTATTCTGGACAGCAGGGACCACCACAGGCACAGCACCAGTGATGATGTTCACATCGGGAGCGGCCTCGGCAGCGGCGGCGGCAGCGTCGTAGGCAGCCTTGAACTGAGCCTTAGCCTTAGCCACCTCAAGGGTGTCGACGACGGGCTTGGGCAAAGTGTGGAGCTCCTCCAGGGTGGCAAAACGGACGAGAGTGACTGGTTGAGCGGCCGCCACAGGGGCTGGTGCCGGGACGCTGTAGACGGGAGGGATAGCATACTCTTGGCTGTTGTCGGGGGCGGCCTCGGCGGCGGCGGCGGCAGATTCGTAAGCGTTTTTGAAGGAAGCCTTAGCGGCAGCAACCTCCGCCGTGTCGCTCACAGACACAGGCAGGTGGGCGCCGATGGCGACGAAGCCAATCTCAGCGCCAGCCTTATAGTCAACACGCCTCTTCTGAGCGTCATCAGCGATGAACTCGAAGTTGCCGTTGACGTTGTTGACGGCATCAGCAGACTCGGCACGGGAGCTGTCACTGGTCTCGTAGGAGAACTGGTAAGATCCATCAGAGTTGGACGTGGAGCGGAAGTTAGCGATCTCATCCGTCTTAGCACCATTAGCACCAGTGTAAGTGGTGGTGACGATGGACTGAACAGGCGTCAGATAGGCAGCAGGAGGTGCGGCCGCAACGGCAGGAACAGAGTAGGTAATGGGGTCGTCCTCAGCTGCCGCGGCGGCGGCAGCGGCAGCTTCGTAAGCGTTCTTGAAGGAAGCCTTAGCGGCAGCAACCTCCGCCGTGTCGCTCACAGACACAGGCAGGTGGTCACCGATGGCGACGAAGCCAATCTCAGCGCCAGCCTTATAGCCAACACGCCTCCTCTGAGCGTCATCAGCGATGAACTCGAAGTTGCCGTTGACGTTGTTGGCGGCGTCGGCAGACTCGGAACGGGAACTGTCTTTGGTCGTGTAGGAGAACTGGTAGGAGCCGTCTTCGCTGGTGGAAGAGCGAACGTGAGCTACCTCCACAGGTCGGACGCTCTTTACAATGGGGACAGGACCCGCAACCTTGACTTGCACTGGCGCGAAGAAGGGAGCAGCACCGGTGATGATGTTGACATCGGGGGCGGCGGCGGCAGCGGCAGCGGCGGCATCGTAGGCGGCCTGGAACTGAGCCCTGGCGGCCTTCACCTCAGCCGTCTCCTCGACATTGCCGGAGGCGTCCAATGTGACCAGGGGACCAGAGTAGCGCAGGTCCTCAGCCGGGGCGAGGTAGGTATTCTGGACAGCAGGGACCACCACAGGCACAGCACCAGTGATGATGTTGACATCGGGGGCGGCGGCGGCAGCGGCAGCGGCGGCATCGTAGGCGGCCTGGAACTGAGCCCTGGCGGCCTTCACCTCAGCCGTCTCCTCGACATTGCCGGAGGCGTCCAATGTGACCAGGGGACCAGAGTAGCGCAGGTCCTCAGCCGGGGCGAGGTAGGTATTCTGGACAGCAGGGACCACCACAGGCACAGCACCAGTGATGATGTTCACATCGGGAGCGGCCTCGGCAGCGGCGGCGGCAGCGTCGTAGGCAGCCTTGAACTGAGCCTTAGCCTTAGCCACCTCAGGGGTGTCGACGACGGGCTTGGGCAAAGTTTGGAGCTCCTCCAGAGTGGCGAAGCGAACAGGAGCCTTGTACGTCTGGGCGGCAGCGCCCCTTGATGTAGCTTTCATGTGCGAGATTACAACGAAGCCATCGACTCCGGCGGTGTACTCGATCTTGCCGCCATCAGCTCCGAATTTCCCCCGCACCTCGTTGGCAGGGTCGGCCTCCTGGACCTGGAAGAGGCCCTCTGCGGTGTCGTAGCCGTACTTGTAGGCGCCGTCGCTCTGCTGTGTGTAGAACTGGGCACGACGTCCGGCAGGAATTGCCGGCAGTTTCCAGCTCCGACAGCCAACGACGAACAGCGCCAGCACGACCTGGAACCGACAGGGCATACAAGGTTAACACCACGGAAAGGCGACTAGTGAGTTTGTGGGATTTGCTAGAAGTTTATACACCAGTCATAACATCCCCAAGTCATATGTAATTACAGCACAGTTACGTGTGAAGTACTGAGAGTCCTGTGAATCCCATATATGCCATTGCCAGCGAAGCAGATGAGAGGTTATCACGGGTTGTGGGTTTTCGTCCTAGTTGAGCTATGGGATGTCAGATTCGAAACAAACAATTCCCGATTAGCTTGAATTTGCTGTCATGCGTTGTGTTCGGGGAACCCAAGAGCTAGGCAGGCCTACCACGTGACGAGATGTGGAGCATAATCTTGGTAATTTCTCTAAACAGAAGTGCCATTGTATACGCTAAGAGTGACCACTGCCCTCGTCCAAATCATTGATTTGGCCTTCTCAATCAGATCGAAGCTTCACCATTGGGTCCGTGGGCGTACAATAGATACCATTGGTTTTCGAGGCAGCTGTTGCCATCAAAAAAGTGATTTGTCCGGCCAATACATTGCATAAAGTTACATCCATGTCCCTAGACATAACCTTAAGCATGATATTCACCTTCCCGGTATGAGTTTGTTAATGTTTAGGATACGTTTTCTGTTTGCCTATCATGTAGTAGTATTGCATCAGATGGCTACAATGAGTAAATGCAATGGACAACTTTAATCCGAATAATCACGGCTTTCAATTTATTCACAATTCCTATTAAAATACCACACATCAAGCAAAAATTATGTTCATGAATGCCCTACACCTGATTTAAATGTGCATCACAAACAGCCATAAATGAATGTGTACTGCTGGCCAATAACCAAGCATGCAGCGATGGATGCTGGTGTACCCTGAATGCTTGTGCCAGTTGAGCCACAATCACTTCATTTGCGGTGTCACGTTTAGTGTTGTCAACACCAATATGTAAAAACTTTTCCTGATGATCACCGAAATACGCAAGTACTATTAGACATTTGCATTTGCACACCAGACCTCATTGATGGGGACTTACCAGTAAGTTTGGTCATGCAACACCAATAAGCTTAAAAATTTGGTATTTGGTGTAATGGTATTGCACATAATTAATGCATGACCACTTTGACAGTACCAATATCTCTGGGAAAACTTAGTTTATTGATATAAGCAATGTGTTTGCGCACATTCGTAACATATGCACTAATGTGCCTATTTATTATTTGCATTAAATGCTATGCACTGACAAGGTTCTTCACAAGTCTCACAAGTACTATTCGTAGCTTTTATTGTGAAAGACCTCAGACCAATCTGAGAAGCACAGAAGCTGCGCCACCCAGGAAATTACCGTATAGAAGCCACCCACAACAGCATTGCTGATTGGACAATCATTGTCTAAATTTGTTAGCGAATGGTAAACATACTAGACACACAGTCGAAGCGCAAGAAATCCGATCTCTCTCATGTACGAAACGAATGGCAGGGTATGCGGAGGACTCACCAGACGTGCAGATGCCATGGTGACTGGTGTGTGATGTGGCGGTGGTTGGTGTGATGTGGCGAGACGGGCTACGCCGCTTATATAGCAGGTCCTGCCGCCATGCCCTGCGGCACGCCGGATGATACTTGGCTGCCAAGGCCGTTCAGTGGGGCGGTCGCGACCTGTCTGGAGAGGCACCGCCGTGCACCAGTTACTGGGCTGCGCGCTCCGTCTCGGGCCGGACACGGCTGGACACTTCTCGAAGGGCAAGAGGTGCAGGGCTTCGATGTCGGCTGTCCCAGGGATATCACTATGATGACACAGTGAAGCGCAAGACAGGTCATATGGATGTTGAAATAGACGATTGAGAAGATCCGCCTCCTATCTGAGCATAATGGACAAGATTCATGTCGGGACAGACCGTATTTCCATGCGCCATCAGTGTGCTCTATTTAAAAATAAATTGTGTGGAACACCGAATGTTAGTCACAATCCTCCGATGACACTTTAATGTTGGTGAATATTTGTTCGGGGTGCCGCCGTTGGGGAGGTGGGGGACGGGTCCTCCGCGGTCGTTTTTCGGTGGGGAACCGTCCGGTCACAATCAAAGGAGATGGCCCAGATGCTTGAGGACCGTTAAATTGCCATTATAATTCATCAAAATCAGCAATCACTTTGAAATTGTGGAGCGCCATGGACAATGAGGTTGCATTATGTGATCTTTGGCTGTTTTTTTTTCATGTTCTGTTATTCACGTCCTGTTAGTGATAAAGTATAGTGTAAAACTGCAGAAAAACATCCTTTGAAAATTTCCAACAACAAAGAAGAAACCATAAATGTATGCAAGGGTGTTCAAGCCAACGAATCTAACTTTATGCACTTGGATATCATAACTTCACAACATAAAGTGATCTATGGATAATTCTTACGTGGGAAGATAGAAAATGCATGCAACCACAGGTACCAAAACTATATGCCGCTCCAATCATTCATGTCGAAATTACTGCAAACAAAATTAAGGGAAGATATTGACCCACCAGGGCGTCTCGGTTTATCTCGTGTGGCGGGGTAATATATTATAACCCCACGCAATGCGGCGGGGGAGGAGGTGGAAGATTACATTTGACACCCAATAACTTGTATTCTGGACGATACAACGAAAAGCGATCAACGCCATCGCCTAACCCCTTCCTTAACCCTCCCCGTCTTGCCGGTCATATCCTCATACCCCGTCTCGGGAGAGGGTTGATACAAACCCACCTCTAATCTCCAAGCTAAGCGTCGAACGAAAACGAAAGAGGTGTCATCGGAAAGCGCTCGACGAGTAGGGCCAGACACCACCCCAAAAATGTTATCCCCCAAAAGCGACGTCACTAAGGGGCTTAAGTTTTCACGACTTACATCATGTTTTTGTCTCCGGGGAGTTTATTTTGGGAGATTTGAGATAACAAATTATTTGGAATCAGAAAAGGAAGGCGAAATCGACTATGGCCCTAACATTTTTACCCACCCAAAAATCAAATACTTTTTTTGAAATTTCAGAATTTTAAGTTTTAAGTTTTCTTAAATTTTTCGTTTTTTAATCGGTAGAGTGGACCGAAAAACGTTGTTCGAAGTCAACTTGCTCTCATAAAAAGTGCTTACTTTAGCCAGAATCTTCGATTTTAGCTCTTATGGGCAAATATGCAAAACTAATAAGTAATCAAAAACGGGTAAAAAATCCTCTGGTGCGTTTTGTTTCGTCCTTAAAGATAGGCAAATGCTGAAAGTTTCATTAAAATATCTCTATCCGTTAAAACGAGACGACTGGTTGAACATTTCTGGAGGTGACCTCACTTGACCTTGACTAACTCGTTGACCCTAGATAACTTGACCTCAAAATTTTGACACAACATGCCAAATTTATGTGGGAAAAGGCATGCCAAATTTCGGTGCGCTGCCGAGCGCCGTTCTTTCCCTATCCGCGGAAAACCTTAGGGGGGGGTTATCAAGCCCCCCCGAGACGGCGCGGGTTAAACTCGGCCAGTGACCTCGATCCATATTTACCTCCTCGCCTGTACCGTAAACATTCCAGTTTGAGTTGGTTGGCACAAGGTTCGAGCGCCGCCGGCTGCTCGGGTGTCAGAGTAGTACTAAATATGTCACAGTAGCACTAAAATATGTCATAGTGTCACCCGCGTACACAAATCTTGGGGATATTGCTGGTTGTCTGAAAGACAACTGATAAAATATCAGCTTCAAATGTGGCAAACGTATAGACACCACCGAACTTTATCACATACATTTCGGTGTTTTGTGAGTCGATGCGCGGTAAGAGTGATTTGCTGTGATTTGCATTTGCTGTCTATAGGACCCATTGCACTGCCAAGCCGGATATTTTGGAAACAGGCATGCGTGAAGACGTGAAGAGGAAAGCTTAGAAATTCATTGACATTTTCAAGAGAGTTAGCAACGATCTATCAATTATCCACGGTCAGATTAGCTATGAATACATCACTGCATAACCTAGTTCCTTTTCATTGAATTTTGTTCCGTCCTTCGAGAGTGAAGGCACTCACAATTTAAAAGATAATCATACACAAGCTTTTCAAGCGATAATATTGTATATCAAAGAAATGCTTTGCACCCTTGGTACTAATACTAAAAGGTACAACGGAATCTAGTATGTTTTCTAGTTCCACCCTCGTGACGTAAGCAGGAATGTTCGGGATTTTAGTACAATCTACCAGAATTCTGGTAAATACTGCGACGTCGCGTAAAGATGCTAAAATTGTTTTTAAACCTGGGTACACTTTCATCTGTGGCGCAACAAAGACATAATGTTGCTGCTGCTTTAACGGTGTTTGATGGACCATTCAATTTGAAATTCGATTCCAGGGGTAGCTCGCAGGATGGGCGGTTGTGAGTATCCACGTAGGTATTTAGATTCGCGCCGATCCCTATCGGTTTGGTGGTGGTCTTTCTTCCTATCCTTTCTATAGACTGTTGGATCTTCCTGCACTTACATCGCTCCTAAATCGTAAGTCATCGCTTCCGTGATAGGAATTGACTTTTTCATCAGGTTTCTGGCCGTGCGCCACGCAGACTTGTGCTCGACTCGAGTTGAATCGAGAATCGACTCATGAATCAATCGTTTTTGAATGAGTCGCGAGTTGAATTTCAAAATTTTGAGTTTTAAAGTTTTCTTTAATTTTCGTATTCTAATGGATAGAGTGGACCGAATAACGGTGTTCGAAGTCAACTTGCCCTAATAAAAAATGCTTACTTTAGCCAGAATCTTCGATTTTAACTCTAATGGGCAAATATGCAAAACTAATAAGTAATAAAAAACGGGAAAAAAATCCTCTGGTGCGTTTTGTTGTGTCCCTAAAGATAAGCAAACGTTGAAAGTTTCATTAAAATATCTTTATCCGTTAAAGCGTGACGACTGGTTGAACTGTTTTTGGAGGTGACCTCACTTGAGCTTCACTAACTCGTTCACCCTAGATGACATGGCCTCAAAATTTTGGCACAACATGCAAAATTGATGTGGGAAATGGTATGCCAAATTTCGGCGCGCTGCCGCGCGCCCTTCTTTCACTATCCGCGGAAAACCTGAGGGGGGTATAACAAACCCCCCGAGACGGCGCGGGTTAATATTCACAATCAGTATGATGCATGAGCCAATCCTAGTGCCAGGAACACAACACAGAGGTGGGCTGTGATTGTGACAAAAATATGGAACCGAAACGGTCCTGCACTGCAATAGGTATCTGCACTAAATAAAATTGCGTTGGTTTGTTATTTGTCACACGCGCGTCCGATATGTAGTAAGACAAAAGACTGGCATAACTACAAGAGTTGTAATGCATTAGATACTTATTTTCTTTTTTAGTTGTTGTGCTTGCAACTCAACTTCGTTTATTGTTTTATCCTCCACAATTTTATTCCAAGCAAATTCATCAACAAAGCGGCCAAACAACGAGACAAGTTATTTTGTATGGCTCACTTCTGAAATGAATGCTCGACACACTTGTCGCGTGCGCGAAACTTGGCGCACACGCGACAAAGCGTATGTATAAGATGCTTTGACATCAAATCATCTGTGAAATATATTATTCTTGCTATAGCTTTGTTTTTAGTTCACATTATATATAATGTGAGTTGAAAACAAAGTTATAGCAAAAATGTTTTATTCAACAGGCATTCTGATGTCAAAACATATTTTTACGGTTCTAATTAAATATGGGAATTATATATATATATATATATATATATATATATATATATATATATATATATATATATATATATATATATATATATCATGTGTGGGCAGTGCACACTGAATCATATGGCTCGTGAGTCTGATACCACTGGGCCGGATCTGAATCGATTCAAATTTCTGTCAGTCTGTTTGAGTCGCGAGTTGAATCATGCTTTGTGAGCTCTGAGTCTGAATTGAGTCGAATCAGATCTCAAGATCTATGAGTCACAAGTGAGTCGACTCAAACAATTTGAGTCGAGCACAAGTCTGGCGTCACGAGCGCCGACGGTCATCAAAATCTCTTAGCGCCGAAGCTTGACCGTAGTTTCTGGCGTGAAGCTGGCAGTGCGCTATAAAAACGTAGCTGTTCTAGGCCCTTGCCTTCAAAGCTTTTGGAGACATAAACTCTTCCTTATTGTCTTAACCTAATAATTCCTATCCAGTCTTGGTTTGTTTGCACTTGCTCGCGAGTCCTCAGCGTTGTCAGGGGCAACCATTTTGGCGCCAACAGCCGGAGTTTTTTGGCCCTGAGACCAGCTTGAAGTAGAAGAAGTACACAAAGTAGGTTTCTGCGTTCAGGTGTTTTTTTTTCTCCTGCGTCTCGGATGATGGCAAAACAAAAGTATGCCGGAAGCAGCTAGAAAGTTTGAAGGTAGCAAAGTCGCGTCCGTGTGGGTGTGTGCTTTTTTCCCTGCCTCTCCCCTCCCGACATCGTTAAGATTTACTGTTTGAAAATTGGATGCATGATAAGTTCCTCCTGGTTTAACTTCTGGGTCACTTTTTGAGCACATTTCCACAGCGCCTGGCAGTTCGTTTGGAGCTCATTAGGTCTCGAAAAAGTTGAAACAACAAAACAAAACAACACAAATATAAAACCAAAAAGAAGAAAAAAACAGAAGACAGTTTCAAGTTGGGTAAGACATGGACTCCGTCCATTGTGGATCTTGCTTCCTTTTGATAGCTCCCAAGGACTCCTCCTCCCTAAAGGTAGTTAACCCCTTCAGGGTCAAGAGGGAACTCGATGGACTGGTAGGTCCACTACAAGTGGTAAAGATAATCCGCTCAGGGGAGTTACTGGTACAAACCAGCACGGAGACGCAGACCCACACTTTGGTATCAATCACCAACTTGTTCGGGAAACAAATATATGTGACCATCCCAGACAAGCTTAACTCTGTACAGGGGATGGTGTATGCCCCAGGCGTGGAGGATATGTCCGATGAGGAACTGGAGCCAGAGCTAGCGGGTCACGAGGTATGCGAGGTACGGCACATGCGTTCCAAGGGAGGACGTCCAAATCCGCTTCTGCGAATCTGATGGAGGCGGCTCGTTCTGCCACATTACATGCACGCCGGCTACTTCAGATACGAGGTGAGACCGCACGTCCCCAAACTGATGCGCTGCGCCAAATGTCAAAGGTATGGGCATGTGGCAAGGTCGTGCCGTTCACGAAACTCCGTATGTGGAGCATGTGCACAGCGACACCCCCACCTCCGAGTGCGATGACTCCACCTATCTGTGTGCTGGCTGTCAGGGACCGCACCCAGTGTGGTCTCGAGAGTGCTCTCGCTGGCACTACGAGTGCGAAAAACTGCACCGACGCTTCGGGGGTGATCGCCCTCTCCACCGACCAACTTTTGGCCGACACCAGCTGAAGCCAGCAGGGGTGGAGGAATCGGAGGAAATCATCTTCCAAAAATGGGTCAGTCGGTTGGCTACGATCCTCAAAGGGCCACCAACGGCCCCCGACGGAAAACGTCCCGGAAAGAGACAGCTCCAGTAGTCGAACCAGGGGTCTCTCCGTCAGGCATAGCGGATTGGGTGGGCACAGAGCCACCACCAGTGGGACTCCCGGCCCGTGAGGGAGCAGGAAAACAGGGCCAAAAACACTCGTCAAGCTCGTCCTTTCCCCAGTCACAGAGTGGAAAACAAACCACTGGGCAGGAAAACTCACCGGACCAAACAGGAAATCCAAAGCCCTGCAATGAGTAGATTGGCACAGACTCGAACGACTCCCACTCGACGGGTCCCAACCGGTACGTAAGTGACAGAGAACACCCTGATCCGACCTCACCTGACACACCTCATACCCTGCGCCGTAGCTACCGTCCTGTTGCTCCCAGTCGTAGCGATGGAGCAAACCCCACCCTTTCACCATCCGTCATTAGGCGTGCCTTTATGGAGGATGTCTCGGCTTCCAGGGCCGGCCAAGACGAACAGTGATGAACATTTTACGGTGGAACGCCAGTGGCTTACTGGCGCATTGCTCCGAATTCAAACAATTGATGCTAAAAAGCACACCAGCTATTGCAACAATACAAGAATCTCATCTTCTGTACAACGAAAAATATACTTTATCAGTAAGAGGCTACACTATGTACCAACACAATGTAAACTCTGAACATAGACAAGGAGGAGTAGCACTGTATGTGTCGAATCAATATCCTCAACGCTAAATTAGCTTTAGCACAGCTTTGAATGCTGTGGGAGCGCACATCCAGGTTAGCAGACTACAATTCACGGTGCTTTCCATCTATCTACCCCCAAATTCCTCTGGTGTCACAAAATCCAACATTGAGGATCTATTTCAGCAGATTTCGGGTCCCTGTTTAATTCTTGGCGATTTCAATGCCCACCACACTATGTGGGGACAGCGAGCGGACGTCGGCCCGTGGTCGCATACTGGAAAAAGTACTGGAAATATACTCTTTGAGCTATCCAAATGACGGCTCTGACACATTCTTATACTCTAGCCATCATACAACGTCGGTGATCGATCTATCCCTTGCTTCGGCCCAGTTAGCACCCATGTTCCACAGGTCTGTCTCATCTGATCCACTTTTTCCGATCATTTCCCAATTACTTTAACCCTGACGAGTCGAATCTCATCGTCTAACCCTTGACCGAATACCTCTTGGAAGGTGAACATGGCTGATTGGAATATATTCAACAATATTCTAAATCAATGTGTACAGATAGACCATCTCCCAAACATGGACTTCTTCTCATATCACGTCAGGTCTGCAGCCAATACAGCCATGCCCCGCTCAGATACATCCAGATCCACCAATCCGCGCTCCTCAAACGCCATCTGGTGGAACAACCGCTGCAAAAGGGCAAAGGCACAACGCAAAAGAGCCTTGCGTCAATTTAAAAATGCATAGGTGAACATCACGCAAAACTATATGCGGAAGCACGTAAAACATGTTCCGAAACACTGCAATTCCAAAAGCAAAGGGTTTGGCAGGATTTCGCATCTCCTTGTAACATATTTACACCATTAAGTAAAATATGGCAATGCATCCGATCCTTTACTTCCCGTCACTCATATTTTGGCGCTTTTCGCAGCTTCGAATAGGAGATGCCATTCATGCCACTGAAAAACAAACACATTCGCCAAATACTTGTATTCTATCTCATCTTAAAATATTTACCCTCCTGAAGTTAATACTGAACTGAGCATGAATATAGAACGCTTAGACTTTACTTCTTCGAATAATGAAATTTACAACGCCGCTTTACTTTAAGAGTGCTGAAACTTTCTCTGGAACGAAGAAATGGTACATCCAGAGGCCCCGACGGCATGCCCAATAGTTTCTTTACGGAACTGCCGGAGATCAATTTGTGCCACATTTTGTCGGCAATTAACCACTTATGGGAACAGCACACATTCCCCGATGAATGGTTAAAGAGCATCATTATCCAAATAAGAAAGCCAGGAAAAGATGCTCTCTCCCCAAATCCTACCGTCCAATTTCGCTCACAAACTGCGCCCGCAAAATAGTTGAATGCATGGTAAGCAGACGCCTCCGACACTTCCTCGAAACGAAAAAAAAATTGTTATGCGTATTCCAAAGTGGCTTCCGGAAGTCCCATAACACAGCAACAAGCATAGTTGGTTTAGTATCCTCTGTCCAAAAGTGCTTTGCAAACCACGAACCTACGGTAGCGGTTTTCCTAGACCTCACCGCGGCATTTAATCAAGTGCACCAAGGCACAGTACCTGCAAAATTACACAAACTCGGTATAAAGGAGAGTTTGGCAAATTTCCTTAAGGATTTTCTAAAAGAACGCACGTTTCAAGTACGCTGCAAGCTCATAACCTCCGACCCACATATACTCGACCAGCGCCTCCCACAGGGCCGCGTGGTGTCTCCCACCCTATTTCTTGTTGCCATCAATTATATTTTTTTTTGTGATATAGCGCTGGATTTCCCATCGGTACATTACTCTCTATTTGCTGATGATATCGCCCTGTGGTGTTCCCATGCCACAGTTAGTCGGTCGTTCTCCGTACTACCGGCCGCCTTGTGTCGTTGTGTTGAGTGGTGTAAAATGGGAGGCTTTTTCCTTTCTGCTCCGAAATCAGCAACATTGATTTTCAAGCGCGGTGCTATAATTAGAAACCCTTTAGCGTTGCAGATAGATGGCCATCCTGTTCCCGTAGTCACTTCACATACATTCCTAGGAATTACCCTTGATAGCCGCTTGACGTTCCAGAAACACATATAAGAAGTACGAATCCGATGTTTCACTTGTGTAAGTATACTTAAATGTTTGTCCGGCCACACCTGGGGATCTGACCGTAAGACCATAAGCACTCTTTACATCGCTGTAATACGCTCAATTCTCGAATAAAATTGTTTTTATTTTTCAATGGCAAGTCTATCTCTTAGTAAACGACTTGACACTATTCAATCTTCCTGCTTCAGAATCATCACTGGCGCGCTTAAAACTACACGAATTCTGGCAATGCAAACAGATACCAACCTACCCTCTTTAGCAGACCGTTGTCTATTCATCAATCTCAGGTGTTTTACAAGGTCGCGAGCACTCAAAATGACCCAACCCGCCAAGCAATTAGTCCTAGCTACGTCTACAACAGGGTAACACCACGTGACCCCTTAAGCACCTTGGCCATCGTTATCGAAAGAGCTAGGTTAATGTTAGTCATGCCAGTGCTTTCCATCGCAAATACACCCCCCTTTATTCCCTTTTTGGTTGCACAGCGCACCCTCAATTTCGTTTCTTTTTGACGTAAGCAAATCCCAAATAACTGATGTCGAAATATAGGCTACTTTTGGGAAATATAAAGGCGAATACACCGATTACGAGTTCTTCTATACCGATGGCTCCAGCCACGGTACTAAAGTTGGTGCTGCTGCTGTTGGCCCAAGCTACAACTATCCCACCAGGCTACCCGACTATACGACTGTGTTCTCAGCCTAATTATTTGCCATCAGACGTGCTCTGATCCATATAAAACGGAAACAAATTCCACACAGTGTTATTTCCACCGACTCTGAATCATCCTTACAGGCCCTCCAGCGACTGGAAGACATTCAACACCCTGGTGTCTATGACATTATTAGCATCCTCCTCTCCCTACCACACTGGCAAAACGTAGTCTTCCTCTGGATACCCGGCCATTCCGGAATCCCAGGGAAGCTGACCAACTAGCAAATGAAGCTACTAACCTCCCAACACCTCTAAGACTCCCCCTAGCACTTTCGGATGCCTTCCATCAAACCAAGCTGTGTTTCTCAACATAACTTCAAAACAAATGGCGAGACAATCACTCTAGCCATCTTTACCACATCAAGCTTATCTTAGCCCCATGGTCTACGTCCAACCGGTGCAGCCGAGAACACGAAGTTATTTTGGCCCGTCTCCGCTCAGGCCACACTCGACTCACCCACATCCATCTTTTTGACCGTTCTCGGCCACCAATCTGCTCCTCGTGCAATGTGCGTCTGACCGTGAAACATTTATTTGTGGAATGTACTCGCTATGATCCCAAACGGCGCCATATTTTGTCTTATCTTCGTGTTTCCGCACTGACGAAGGACTTCTCCAAGTTTCTAGGTAATATCCATCCAGAGCTAATCGAGTTTGTCTTGGACTTTATAACAAACTCCGGTCTCGCCCACCAAATATGAGCTCGGAATTCCCAAAACCTACTAATCCTTCCGAGCTTCATATGATTTCAGGTTGTCCACCACAACACAGCACAAGTAGTTAGTGCACTCGTTGCACTTATTAGGTAGGAGGGATCGCCACGCAATCTGGCAAAAACGCGCGGCCTTCCCTAAAGTAGGGTTGCGCCTGTGTTTTTCCACCTTCGGGTTTTTCCAGGTTTTTAAGTGGACGCCAAACACACACCACACGCACACATACACGGTTGAGTCGAGGTGGAGGACGGAGGTCGATAGAACTAGTGTCTTCTCGCGACTGTCCACTGCACTTAGACTTTCGCATCGCGCTTCGGTCGCGGCAGTTTTCACCACCTGCTGTCCAAATTGCTCTCCAAATGTTTGTCCAGGTGGTCGCACACTCTACATAGTATGTCTTGTAACAGAAAATCCAAAAATGTGACTGTTTCTGGAAATATTTGTGTCCTCAGTGGCTGCGGGGAGCACAGATGTTCTTTTCGTCTATGCGATGAACCAGGCAACCTCCCTTCCCTCTCGGTTGTCCACCAGGCATCATTTATCCTTGGGTTGCGGTTGGCTACAACCAACCTTTTAACGTACAGCATTTAATCTGGTGTCTGGGTCCACCGGGCTCTCTGGACCTCGGGGCGCTCCTCTGCCCGGCGCTGACTGTTCCCCATCTCAGCTTGCTCGACCCAGCCGATCGGGTTCGGGTGGGATTTTGTTCGGCGCCGGGAGGACGGCGGGGCTTGGGGGTACGGGGATCGTGGCAGATCCAGTCGGTAAAGTAATACCATCCCTTTAGGCCGAGTGATTTAGATCAAAGACCAATAAAAAAAAAAAAAAAAAAAAAAAAAAAAGTGTTTGATGGGATGAAAAATACTAGACTTAGAAATATTGTGTGTATTCCTTGGCTATTGAACAGGCTTTTAATTCGGGTGCAGCAATTCTTCAGTTCTTAGGTAGCAACAATTGGAACAGAACACTTCATCCTGGTGTCGTTCCTGACTGCTAAAGCTGAATCGATAGCTGGATTTATCAAATGAGAACCCAGGTAGGTGTTCACCTAGGCCGGTATTATTGGAGATCAAGGTAAAATTTGATACTTTTGATTTTTAATACGATGTATTTTAACGTGAAAAAGATGATGCGACCACTCGTTTTCTCCGCAAATGATTACTTTTCATTTGGCAAAGAAATACACGATCATAATCTTCCTTCTACAAATATAGCCCATTGCATATAATTATCCGTACCTGGTGTGTCACAGACGTGATAAAGAAGAAATTAAACACTTCATGCACTCGATTCAATACTCTTTGACATCGAAAACCTTATGTTTCTGGCTTAATTATATATTTATTCCCGATAACGATTTTTTTTCCAGCCAGACGCGTCCGTAACCTTTGAGCAAGGCCGCAAGTTCCATCCGATGCTCTTAACGTTAATGGCAGAGCCAACAATGTCGTCTAGATTTGATGACGTCATGGCCGAATCATTTGTTTGGAACGATACTGGTTTTCCCGTTTGGTTAGGTTAAGTTAGGTTATATTATGCTATAATATATTTTATATATTATGCTACGTTGTCATAGTCTAGGTTAGGTTAGGTTAGGTTATTTTTTATGTTTTGTCTATGATTTATCTATTCATATGTAATTTTTGAACTCTTGATTCTAAGCAGAACACTGCTATAAGCAGAACACTCAGTAAATGTCAGTAGACAAACCAACCGCAGCCACGTGCAAGATACGCCACGTATTAGTGTAAGCTTAGCTTCGTCGTGTGCGGGATGTGCTCCAGTATGTCACATAATTATTAAGTTTTCTTTTGAGGACAGTCACGCAAGTTTATAATTTTCTTCCGACAACACGGGGTGGTTCCCAGCGAGGCTATTCGCTCAAATTGTTCCAAGGTCCAAGTTCCAGTATTTGTTTTTTTAAAGGAATTCCACAGCCACGAAATTCATAATTTCCTTCTCGAAGCATCGAAGCTTTATAAGCCGCAGTCCGAACGCCGTGCTGGTCAGTCCGACACCATCGAGGAACAAACGAACGAGCCACAGCCCAGACAATCCCATTAAGGTATGTAAACGTTTGCAGCGTTAACTCATGAAATACTGTTTATATCGTAGCACATTTCTTCCGCATCTTGCTTATGACGTCATCAATTGTATCGACCGCCGTTGACTTAAAAGTAATAATTTGCGGAGAAAATCAATGGTCGCATCGTGTTCATCACATCAAAAAGCATCACATTAAAAAAAAATCAAAAGAATCAAACTTTACCTTGATCTCCAAATTTACCCCTAAGCCTTATGTGCTGGAATATTCGAATCGTGGCTGTTCCATGGGATGAAAATACATGTGACAGATATACCCATACATACTTCCCATCATATGGGAATCATGCAATTGCACTACAAATCAAGCATCTTTGGCATGATCTGGGCCTTACCATCTTGGTCTACTGTGGGCTGTTCATCGTCTCACAATCGAAAGGTTGTGGGTTCGAGTCTCACCTGTCGCTACTCTTCGCCCGCGACCAATCGGCGTGAGAGATTGGCGACGCTACATGACTCAACGGTCGACGTGTCGTAAAACCAATAACCAACCAACCAGCCTCAGCCCCATGTCAAGTGAGTAGTAAGAAGATAAAGTATCTTGAAGACCAGTAAGTGGAAAGTTGGTGCTCAACCAGGTTGTCAAACTAGTTTTTGTGTAGCAATATTTTTATGCTGAAATCATAACAGGTGAATCTTGAGGACAGTATTAAGATGCATTTTGATGCATATACCATGTACAACCATGCTGATTGTTTTCAAGCCAATTGATTTGTGAGTGTTCATACATAAAGATGGCATTTTCTTACCAAAACGCACATGCATTAAAGTATCCTTCCATCATTGTCAGATCCCAGACTGATGCATAGCAGACAGATTGATGAGGCGCACCACATGTACCAGGACCAGCTGACGCAAATAGGCATAGGATTGTTAAGCAACAACAGGTCTTCAGTCAAAGGATTGTTGATTGGTGGAATAGTCTGCCTGCTGATGTTGTTGGGAGTCCCTCATTGAATGTATTTAAAAATAGCGTGGGTAGCTTTTTATGTTGCAAAATGTTATTTCTCTTGATCCCGGATTCGACCTCATCTCTAATATCTGCATTTTATGAATTTTATGGTTGTCTAGTGATCAGAAATATTATATTTCTGACGAACGAAGGGTGTTAGTTCCACGTCTTCAACGGCAGATGGATTGTGTGGATGGTGATGCGTTGCGCTTTCACTAATTGCGATGCCTAGCATGAACTGAATGATTTGCGACACTCAATTTATTTGAATTATGATGGCTTATGATGTAGCTAAATATGATCCCGTTAGGAAACATAAATGGTAGACATGAAGTCACTAGAGTTGCGAGCTGTTTGTAAAACTTAACACGCGCCCTGGAGGGCCTCTGAGAATTACGCGCACTGGAGGGGGGGGGGGCGAATTCCGCCCCCCCTAAGATCTCGGCTCCTAGTAAAGCTGGAGGAACGAAATTCGCAGGGTGGATGGGCACGGTAGTGAACTCTATTGTGTGCAATGTTCGTGACCTTAGGTCAATATCTTCAAGGTCAAATGAGGTCAGATTGGCAAAATTTTCCGGTTTTGCGTGGCTTGGCTTGTCATCGTTATGGATCGCTGTGATTGTGTTTAAATGCTCAAAAATGGGCATCAATGATGTTTTGGACATTACTAATGATGCAATGCAGATGATAGACCCAACATTTGACCTCAGGTCACCTACATAGCACCACTTTATCAGGTCAGTTACCTGTTCCAGTTACCGGAACCGGCCGCCCGCCCGACTGCTCCGTCGGGCAGCTCGGAGCAATCGGCTTCGTGAAGAAGGGAGTGAAGTACATGAATAAAGTATGGAAACGCAATGACAAACAGTACAAATGACAACCAGTAGTGCATTTATAGCAACATTCCAGTTGATCGAGTTTGGTTCCATTAACCTGTCATGAACTTGACCTGACTTGACCTTAGTGACCTAACATGACCTTGAAACTATACAGCATATCAATAAGCATCAAACAAGTCCCTAGTGTTGCCTAGAACACTTCCCTTTTGTCAGTATACTGGGAGCGCATCTGCGCCGATTTTTGTGGTCTGGCGCTATAACATTTTTTTAATTTAGCGGCCCCTAACTGGAAAAATGTTCGGGCGACTTCCATTTTTCTTGCTTTAAACGACGCACCGTTCATTTTTAAGCAGGTATACCGAAAATCGCGTATATCGACCGGTAAAATCTGCAGTTATTTGCGAGAAACCGGAGGGGTGGGCGGATTTCGCCCCCCTCCAGTGCGCGTGTTAACAGTATGATTGTATGCGTTGGCTGTTCATGTCTAACTGTCAAAGACAGCTCAACAAAAACTTTTGTTTGGAGTGGGTGAAATTGCCATTGGCAATCGTTGTAATATTAGCGGATATACTAGCCCAGTATTAGTAGCAAAAGAGAGCATTTAAAGAGTCAATAGTTAGGAGGATCGAGATGTATATACATGGGACAACGAAGCAACACAAAAATTACTGTCAATGATTTCTGGATATGATTGCGATGGGCACTGGTGTTACAATGCTTATTTCTTTCAGCAACACCATTAGGATGGCCCATGTCATTATTTGGATGGCTGAAAAGAAAGTTTTGGTGACTTAAACCATCCCAAAAGCAACTTGAAGATACTTCCCAAAAAAGTTTGAGGCGTCACGACGCCCATTGCAGTCAGTGATACTAAGCTTCAGCTTGCAAACAATTCGTAAACAATGTCACTGCCACAGCTACAACACGCTCACTAATGCAATGTTCCGGTGTAAGTGGAGTCACTACAAAGTGGTGGCAACATTGTTTTCCTCGTTTTGGAAATTAGCTAGCAAAACTAGCTCTTTGCAGCTTACTAGTGGCTGAGACATTCTTTAAAATGTATTTCGGAGTGCTGAAACAGAAAACATGGTACCCGTGATATCGATATAGCCAGTGACTTGGGATGACCTCTGAATTATTGCCACATGGTGTAGAAAAGTTCGCAGGCGGGATACTGCATGTACGAAGGTGCTTCGCCATTGTTCTTTTTTTGTTACGTGGAAAATGACAAGAGGATGAGGTGACGGTAAGCGCACACCAGTTAATTCAGTCAATTAGAGATGCATAATTCAGCTTCGATGAATAAGAGGGTAGAAATGGCGAAAGCCAGGGAATTCACACAAGCTACTGCGTTTGCTCACAAAATCTAAATATTGCAAGTAAAATGATTATCTGAGTTTGGTTCCCCTTAGCGAAGTAGGATTAATATTAAACGTAAAATGCTGAACTCTCTTTGTCGTCTGTTCTTTCTCTATGTGGGACATTTGGTGTATCAAGTTAGATGGTAAACACCAGGGTTCGATCAGGTGCTTGTTAAACCTGTCATAGCCGTTGAGCAGCTGCACTTATCGCCTAATTATAGGCTTGTTGCTACAAACAAACGTGGCTCTTGCGGTGGCTAACAAAGGCCAGCTTACATACCGCTGTAGCTAATCATACTAGATGTGCCTCATTTGAAGTCTATGTGCACGCTGAAGCAAAATTAATTATAGTTTTACTTGGATAATTATGTCCAGTCTGGCTAGAGTTATTGCAGTTTTGACGTAGGTCTCTCCGGTCGTTACGATATGCACCATCCATCAGCTAAATTGATTAGAGGGCAGTGTCTCTTTTTCATAGTGGCTTCGTACCGCAGTAATTAAATCATGCAAATACCAGAATGGTTCACAGTTATAAAAAGACAACAAGCGCTCATGCTCTCTTGAGATTCACGGGATGTCGCACAACTTGCAACCTGCAGAATCGAAACATTAAAGGATCTGGCTAACTAAAGTATTCAATTGACGCTCTGTACAAGAATATCGGTTATGTTATTTGGAAAGTAAAATTTGGAGCAATTCAGGTGATCTACAGAGCAATTGTAACAGCAATAAAACAGTCGACATGACAACTGTATAATATATTTACCGCATGGGCCAAGCCTAACTTGACAGTTTTGTTTAGCACGTGCATCAGAGGTGGGGACGGCGGGTGTGGGGTGGAACCTGCCTACCCCTCCGATTTTTCGACGATATGTCATAAACGGACAGGGAATTATATTAACATACTTATTTGGTACCAGGATAAATGTGCCATGCGTCATGGGTATTACTTGTTTAACTTAATTAGACATATAGGTTGGTAGTACTCGGTATATCGTTGACCTGGTTAGTCCTTGCTGCGACATGCAACGTACTCAAATCAAGAATTGCCACGTGGGCTAGTTATCTGGTTAAGCTCCTACAAAATATCGATTATTTTTATAAGCGTTATAGGTGAACGATTTAAAAAAAGGAAATCTTACTAGCTTATTAAGTGGAACAAGCACTTTTAAGTTGTGCATATAAAACAATAATAAGTTAAGAAAAATCCGGAATTAACGAGTAGCAGTAATAGGAATAAAATAAACATCAAATAGGCTTTGCTCTCAGAGATGCGAGTTCACAGCCACTGGAATCGGGCATGGTGAAATATGCGAAGGGATGCATTGTGCGAAGGGATGCATTTCGCAAAAATGCGAAATATGCATTGCAACTATAAGAAAGGGTACAAATAGTATTGTATATATTCAAGATAAGTGATGATTACTGAAGATAACGTTTTAGCCTCTTTGCTTGGCATGATTTAACCTCGAAGAGTACCAAACGGGCACCAAATGGAACAGGCAACTTCTCGCTAAAACCATTCTATAGTCCACCCGCTCATGACACGCACACATCGGCTTCTATGATCATGCCCAATGCCCATAACGTTGCAGCCGCCTGCCGTTAACCGTGTAGGCTGCCCCGCAAAGCGTGAGACTGCACTGCGACGTTGAAAATCGTAGCGACTGCCAGCGGTACGCGGATGTGCTCCATGGATGGAATCCGATGGCAGCACGCATTATGAATAGTCCACAATGATACGTAGCACCATGCATAATAACTATTCAGAACATTACGCTTAGGCACAGTTTAACGCAGGAACGAAGCAATAATTTAAAGTTTGCTACTATTCTTTAGCTGGGGAACTTGGCTGACAGAAAGAGAGAGAGAGAGAGAGAGAGTGAGAGTGAGAGTGAGAGTGAGAGTGAGAGTGAGAGTGAGAGTGAGAGTGAGAGTGAGAGTGAGGTGAGAGTGAGTGAGAGTGAGAGTGAGAGTGAGAGTGAGGAGAGTGAGAGTGAGAGTGAGAGTGAGAGTGAGAGTGAGAGTGAGAGTGAGAGAGAGAGAGAGAGAGAGAGAGAGAGAGAGAGAGAGAGAGAGAGAGAGAGAGAGAGAGAGAGAGAGAGATAGAGACAGAGACGTGGAGAGGCGGGGAGGAGGCGGAGAGCAGGCAGATAACAGTCCGGGAGGAGGAACAGAGGAGGAACAGAGGACGCAGATAGGATGGAGAAAGGAGGAAGAGAGGAGGAAGAGAGGAGGCAGAGAGGAGACAGAGAGGAGGCAGAGAGGAGGCAGAGAGGAGGAAGAGAGCAGGCAGAGAGGAGACAGAGAGGAGACAGAGAGGAAGCAGAGAGGAGGCAGAGAGGAGGCGGAGAAGAGGCGGAGAAGAGTCGGAGAGGAGGCGGAGAGGTGGAAAGACAGAGAGGTGGAGAGGCGGAGAGGTGGAAACCTGAAGGAAACGTCAAAGGGAGTGAAGTATATGTGGGGTGGGGATGCAATGGAAGTGCTGGGAGTGATGTCAGGGGCATAGGTGATGGGAGACAAAATGATAAGATGTATTTAACACGAGAAAGGAAATGTAAATGCAAGTTGCTGTGATGATTGCTGTTTGTATTTCACAATGACGTAGTAATGCAACATGGCTTTAGCTGGTTGTATGTGATCAGTGTGGTTACACCTGGCAGTGTGTGACGAAAACCCACCTACTTTTGTCAATTACCATCGAATATCTCTCGTCGATTATACACAAAGCTTATTGAACATAGTTTGCGCAGTGCCACGCCTGGTGTTAGTTCCCTGTGTCCAACGCGCATGATAAGTGATAATGCGACTTCAAAATACCACATGATATGCATGATATACCACATGATATGCATGATATACCACATGATATGACGGCCTTCAGAAAAGCCGTCGTAGGAGAGAGCAGATTGAAAGTGATTTCGGTGGGAAGAGTACAAATAGGCTTAACAATATACCATTCATATTCCTATCAGTGATATCTGTGAAATGAAAAAAAAATCCATTTATACTTCCCCTCAACCAAGGCTAGATATCTCTTATCTAGCTGGGGGTGCAAGTCCTTATTTTGAGGACATATTTTCATGTTGAATAGGGAAAATGGCAACTGAACATTAGGCAGGGTACTAAACCAGGGGAGGGGGGAGGTCCGAACCACCGACTCACCCGGCACTTCCATCCATGCCATCCATCAAACAGCAGGAGAGCGGTACTTTTGGCTTTCGGAAGTAGCATCAGCAATGCTTACAGTAGACCTATACGATTTGATCGCCACGTGGCTAGATGCTACTTTGCTCGAGGTGATGCAGACTACACGCTGTCGCACAGAAGCTGGCAACCTGCTGCTGCTCGTTAGATTGGCATTCCGGACGGCACAAACTCGACATTTCAAGGTCAAGGTTACAACAATGCACCAGACGACCAACTTGAGACGCAACTGGCTTATCAGCTGTGATTACATGCAGATGGCTGCTGCCGCAAGGTCGTCTGCAGTTTGGAGACGTGTTGGTCGACTTTTCATTCACCCTTATGCCAATATGGACTATGGTATCAGGTAATCAAACACTTGGTTATTAATGTTGCACGGTGTGACGAAGAAGGGAGGATAATAGCACTGCGGTTTTCCTCTCGGAGGAGGGCATTGGGTTTATTTGTTTTTGTTAGTATGGGAGGGTATGCTATGACATTAAACAAAAAAAACATACTACGATACAGGGGCGGTCTGGGGCATCCAAATGAGGTGAAGCATAAAAGCCGCGGATGCGCCCTTTGTCCCCGCCCAAAAATCTCCTCGGAATTTGGCCACGGTATATTTCTGTTCAGAAATTCGACAGTTGTTTTTGCGTTTTTGTTGCCAAAAAGTTACATTACAGACCATAGCATTACTTTTCCGAGACATTTCGGCTGTGCTTGTCACCACTAAAACCACACCTGGAAAGACATCAACAATTTATTCACACCTTCAGAGCGAATTAATGAAGTTCTTGCAAACAGTCTTCCTGACATCCGACATGAAGTCGGCAAACATTTCAAACTGCCCTATCTCATTTCAGCTCTGATTGTAGATGTAGTGGGAAAAATATGCTTTGAAATGCAATAAAAAAATGGATGCAAATATAATTTCAAAGTCGAAAGATCAGGAATGTTCAGACACTTAAATCCATGAAACACACCTTGGCTTCCAAAAGCAGCGTTGGCGACCCTGCTCCTTTTTTATGACACTTTTCCTGATATGACGGAAGAAAAAAATGGAGTTCCAAGGATTTCACCAGTGGAATTTTTCATTGTCGATGATGGTCTATATTTGTAAGGCTGCTATCTACCCAGGTGATCAAAAGCAAGGTATTAGGTATACACATGAATACGCATGGAAATTGATTTGGCACAAGGAACTGAAATGATTGGTGAAACATAACTTGATAGGTTATGCAATAATCGCATGCAGTCATTAACTGAAGATAACTAAATATAAATGAAGTTGACTAATAGAGCAGCACAGCCAGGGGAGAGGATAAGTGAGGTTCTCTTGGAAGCAGGACACCCTAATCTGCAACCCCAATGGAAAGGAGAGGTCCTCTGACAAATCCTGAGTACCCCCCCCCCATGAAGCAAAGGAGGGACTTTAAGCAGGGGGTACTTTAAGGTGCTAGTCTCCTTACAAAAGGTTTGGTCGCATCATAGAGCTTACATGCAACAAATACTGTTCCTCGCATCAAATTGAATGTCCACAACACAAGACCACAAGCACTGCTTTCAGGAAGAAAGAGAACATTAAGCGCCCTCGGAAAACGTATGGTTGTATAACTATGAAGGAAACCATGCTGTGGAATGCTATGCTAAAACACTTTCAGCGTAATACAGGGTCCGGAAAAATAAATAAAAATGTTGTCAAAATCTCCACATCATACATAAAAATATGGATAATACTGGTGTGATGACAATTGTGTTTTGACATGGGATAAGGCTCATCAAAAGCATGGAAGTAAGCACATAGGCCTGTACCCGACATTAGACCAACATCATACATTAGGGCAGGAAGGAAAATCCAAATTCGCGAATTAAGTTTTAACAAATTTTGACTCATACTGCCTAAGAAAATAAGGGAATCAACAGATCGGGTGATAGTAACACAATCGTTATTTTCCTTCGCGTTGCTTATTACAGCTGATAGAAGTATCAAATGATAAAATATGCAAGGGGAACACTTATTATTGCACTACAACTTCAAGAAATTCGAACCCCACATTAAAAATCGGAAAGAATTTCTTCTTTAAAAGCTTCTTTGCTTCTTTGCTTATGCAAATAGCATTTGCCTGCAGTGGAAAAGAGCAGCCATTCAAGTAGGCATAATTTGCTAAGACATCTGGCACATGGTATTAAACGTTAGGAAATTATAGTTGTTTGGTATGTTACGCCAGTATCATATTGTTTGGTATGTTACCCTCATTTTTTATTCAGAAACATTTCATGTCTATCACCAATATTTTGTCTACTTTCAATGACATCCATTTTCCTATGTATGATTTTGGCTCAAATAAAAAATTGCGTATCACAATTGGTTTAGCATGCGCACCGGAGGGCCTCTCGCGGTACGCGAAGCGAAGGGTCTGGTCGGATTCCACATCTTTAAGATCTCGGAAACTGATGAAGATAGAAGCGCAAAATTTGAATGGGAAATTACGACTGTAGTGAGCTCTCAGCACGGGCACGTCGTGCGGCCGCACCACCGTCCCACCGCGCCTACGAAACCTTTCTGACCTAGAACCCTAGGCAACCGGTCAATCGACTTTGTACCCCGTATTTCCTATAGTTACAAATGGATTAAAAATTACCTTTGCTTTGGATGGGCTCATCAATTTGCAACACACCCACAATAATTTATTGCAATATCCCCGTCTGCTTATGAGACATCGTTAAAAAACTGAAGGGCTGGACAGATTTCACCCCTCACCCTCCGGTGCACGCGCCAACAGCCACAATCCCCATCGTAATGATGTTTATCTACTTTGATAAGCATGAAGGAATCTTTAAGCAAGGCAATGTTACATCAAGTTGGCTTTATATAAATGTTTGTCACATCAAAATTATCTCGTATGCACTGTCGTCAATACTTCCTAATGTCTAGTTTTGTGCATTCTATACAAACATTGCACATCATTAGATTGTCCGAATAGAAACTATAAATTGCAAACTCTTAAAAATGGATTGGCTCATATTGATCTGGTATATACCAATGCACCATTTTATTTTTTTGAGAGGTTTCGATATGTGCACACAGTTCTCAGAAGAAAACACCCATGAACATTTTATATTTGTCCTCCCAATCTTAAGCTTAGTCATAGGTCATCGCATTTAGAGATAGCCGACATCCATTTCCACTTTCCTTACGAAACTTCTTTAGTAACTGCCTATGTCATTGGGAAGGGAAAATGTACAAAATGCTAAGCCAAAAGGCCATACCGAAGACCATCTGGTCAGACAAAACCTGGTTTGGGAATTGGAACAAGTTCAAAAGAACAGCGCAATATGCATGCTTGACATGCATAGCATATATTTCATGCAAGTTGATTTTGGGTTGTTTGGTAGGGCCAAACAAAGACTAATCCTCACAATTTTTTTCGAACTCCTTGAATTGTAATGCTTAGCAGCTAACCATGAGCTTAAAGCAACACTGTTCTTTAAAATGTTGTTCGATTTCACATATATTATGATTCAAGACCAAATTTGCTGCGAATCAAGCTGTTTTGTAGGCGAGTGGAGTTGGGGGAGGGAGATATCCCTCTTGGATTCACGAGTGAATGCATGGAAATTACAGAGCTGATTAAACATCACATCAAAGCCCAGTCTAAGAGCCCACTGGTTCTGAACAGGTTTGTTAGTTGGACTTTCGGTCCTAGCATTTACGATCTCTCGCACCTATCCATGTGGGTAGGTAATTTGCTCCTCTTCCACAATGTCGCACATTCCTTTAATTTCACGAATCGATGGGAACTTTTGTATGAAACATACTCCGATTTAGCTCGAAACTGACCTTAACATGGCGATTTTCTTTCGAGACTATAGCGATTTACTACAAATAAACGTTTTGTTTCGTCTAGCGAAGGCCGCATACCCTGCGCTTGCTAACGAAAGTGCATCATATGGCAATATCTGGCCGAGGCTTTCTTCATTCATGATTGTTTCAGACCAGTTATACAGCTGCTTTAAGTGTAGGGGAGACCGGGTCTAGTTGATACATTTTGTCGAAACTCAAAATAACTCATCACTTCGGAAGGATAGCGAGGAGATAGCTACCTATGTCAAGCATAAATATAGCATCATCCCCAATACTAATTCTTGATCGTGGCATCCTCTGGGCTTTCCACCAGAGAGCCAAACATCGCGCAACTACCGGGTTATCAACTTACCCCGCTATAGGTGTAAGTTGTTACTGACGATGGGGTAAGTTGATAAAATGTAAGTTGAATGAAATATACTATCTATAGTTGACATTGTGTATAAATAAAATATATATACGACCTTCAATATACCAGGAGGTGCTGAGTTGACATCAAAAGTAACGATAAGGGTTGTACTTTATTTCTCAACGTTTCGGCCAGGGGCCATCGTCAGGAGTGATACGGCCTGCATCATTTTTGCATCATTCATTCTGCGGCCTGCATCATTCATTTTGATGTCAACTCAGCACCTCCTGGTATATTGAAGGTCGTATATATATTTTATTTATACACAATGTCTAAAACCCAGGAGCATCTAAGAGCCATTCTTCGCTATATTAAACATCTATAGTTGACATTACTTTACGCCATCTGAAAGGTCCATGCTTCACTTTTACCGTAAACAAAACTATTTTTAGTCCTGGCTAACCATAGCTCATGGTTGATGCCATTTATGAATTCGCAAGCGTTCATTCCGTAGCTGCACCTTATCCTTCGTTCCATCTTTTCCGTCAGGTGATAAATTCCAGTAAAATATTGAATGCATTTATCTTGAAACAGTTTTAGCAAACACCTTAATAAGGCAATTCTGTGGTTATTTTATTCCACTACCAGTCCACAAAACGTTGAAACAGGCCTATGTTGATACAGGCCGATTAGGTTGATACAGGCCGTATCAATTTACCCCGCAGGCTTTCTGGCGCAGGCTGCAACATGTTATGCAACATTGCGAGCATCGGGTAGCGGCAAACGATAAAAGCATTTCACTGTTGCAAAACTGAAAGGGAATTGAGCTTTCTCTGGCTGCGATAAGAGGGTGCCAATAGCATGTGTGGTAGCCATGGCGACTGGTTTTCACACTTTTGGAGAAAATAATGTTGTATCCCGTGTATCACATAGCCCAGGTCTCCCGTAATATGTAAACCTGAACTTAAATGTTCACCATAATTACGAGTTACCCATACATTTGTGTTCCTGTTGTTTCAATTTTGTTATTTGTCACTGGATATCGCATCGTTTTGTCCGAAAATAATATTTAAAACATACTTTCGAGCTATGCTCAGGTGAGGCACTGCCCTGAGTTCCTTAATGAATGAACCGCCCCTTGTTACGACATATTTACGGCGTTATTCTTGTACCCACGCTTTTCCAATCAATTTACTGCACGTGTTGACAGGAATTCCAATGACGCACTCATTTCATGCTTCATGCCATCGTGCCATGCCATGTCATGTTACGTATTTTCGTTAAATTATCCGCGACGTGGCTTTTCAGAGTTCGTGTCAGTTGCACAATCATCAATACACATAAATTCCCACATACTCCAACTGCACAAATATACATATCTGAAACAACGGGCTTCCACTGCCCGATAGGAAGCACGGCGCAATCTCAGCCCGGACCGGCCCCAGTGTCGCGGCTGACGCGGCCCCAGTGTCGCGGCTGACGTGGCCCCAGTGTCGCGGCTGACGTGGCCCCAGTGTCGCGGCTGACGCGGCCCCAGTGTCGCGGCTGACGTGGCCCCAGTGTCGCGGCTGACGCGGCCCCAGTGTCGCGGCTGACGTGGCCCCAGTGTCGCGGCTGACGTGGCCCCAGTATCGCGGCTGACGCGGCCCCAGTGTCGCGGCTGACGTGGCTCCAGTGTCGCGGCTGACGCGGCCCCAGTGTCCCGGCTGACGTGGCCCCAGTGTCGCGGCTGACGCGGCCCCAGTGTCGCGGCTGACGTGGCCCCAGTGTCGCGGCTGACGTGGCCCCAGTGTCGCGGCTAACGCGGCCCCAGTGTCGCGGCTGACGTGGCCCCAGTGTCGCGGCTGACGTGGCCCCAGTGTCGCGGCTGACGTGGCCCCAGTGTCGCGGCTGACGTGGCCCCAGTGTCGCGGCTGACGTGGCCCCAGTGTCGCGGCTGACGTGGCCCCAGTGTCGCGGCTGACGTGGCCCCAGTGTCGCGGCTGACGTGGCCCCAGTGTCGCGGCTGACGTGGCCCCAGTGTCGCGGCTGACGTGGCCCCAGTGTCGCGGCTGACGTGGCCCCAGTGTCGCGGCTGACGTGGCCCCAGTGTCGCGGCTGACGTGGCCCCAGTGTCGCGGCTGACGCGGCCCCAGTGTCGCGGCTGACGTGGCCCCAGTGTCGCGGCTGACGCGGCCCCAGTGTCGCGGCTGACGTGGCCCCAGTGTCGCGGTTGACGTGACGCACGGAGGCAGGCGGTTGCACATGGTGGCGACACGGTAACAGAATATCCTCTGGGTGGATACCAGCCCACTCTGCATGCATAGCAGCAGCAAGCATTGCATTACCACTTAACAGTGTTACAGGCTGAAAAGTAGCATCGTCGTATAATAGAGTATCATAATCCAGTATCCTGTAAGGTGTCATACTGTCTGAAGCGAAGCCTGGCTCATAGAAGGTCGCCTATCGAATAAGTCTTGGTTCTTTTACGACGAATATCGCTGTTTAGGCCAAACATTGTCCCCACTGTCACATTCCGAAAGTTAGTGCCGGGAAGCCGACATCCTAAGTAGCTGGCGTGGCTCGAACCTGAGACCTTCTGCTTACGAATTAAACGCACTACCTAGCAAAAGACTATCAACTCATCCAGCCAGTCCTTTGTCGTCAATTGGAATCGCAATCCAGCTCGTAAAGCGCATCTGACCATACATTTTTCGCTGTTGAAATCTGGATCCGTGGGCGTCGTCTGTGGATTCCCACGCTAGGGGAGAAGAAAGGCGAACCGGATGGTTTGGGTTCATTGTCCGCCGATGTGGTGCGTTAGGACCCGTCCATGTGTAGCCGAGAAGTTATAGTCATGGAGTCACCGGCCGACTCATCTGACTCCATTCCACTCCACACGTCAGGACCCGTCCATGTGTAACCGGGAGGAAATAGTCATGGAGTCATCGGCCGACTCATCTGACTCCATTCCACTCCACTCCAGCACATGTGGAGCACTTTCAATTTGGCCCTCGATATTGTGTTCTGCCATTTGTTATAAGTGCTTCATCCACGAGCACACACCTGATGTTAGATGTCAAGCAAGAGCAAGTGCTCAATTTTTTTCCTCATATTTATGCACGAATTCCTATTAGAATTGATATGCACAGCATCTAACACCCATATCTGAGGCACCAGAAACTCATAGATAGGTGATGATATCTTATTTGACTGATATCTGCCACCCCATAGCCGGACAAACTGCTGCCTGACTAACCGACTCGCGCCTCTGCGATCTTGACATACCGTCAGGGTGAATGTTACGGGTAGATTGTCTAATATCAAGCGTGATTAGTTGTACCTGCCGCTCTTTTGTGGACTTTTACCTTAATAAGCGTGTAATTGCCATTTTTTATTTGCTTGCAAGCTATTGTAAAAAGGGATGCGCAGCTTTAATCGTCCAACAAATTCCTGTGTTAAAGTATACCGCTGGAGTACACTGGCTAAGTTGTATTGTTAAAAAAGGATTCTAGTCAAGCTGAGGTGAAGTTTAAGATGCGCGCACACGCATTGGATACTCGCCGTACGCAAGGCGCAGTGGAAGGAAGACGATAGTGGCTTCACCGCCCTCAATATCGCAAAATCTAAAGGAACACCGACTCTAAGCTGTTCGGATATAAGGAAGATAGGACTTGAGGAGTCCCTAATAGTAGAATATCGAAGTCAATACTAGATCAATCTGGAACAATATTTCAAAATTAGCCATGCTAGACAACTTTACCGGCTTTAACGAAAGTAAATGAAAGTAAAACAAACATCGTGGAATTCACTACGGAGTTTGTTAACTATAAGCTTGGGGTAGACACCACCAGCCACCACAGGTGCCATCATCGGCGAAATCGTAACGGTATGCTTGGGGTAGACACCACCAGCCACCACAGGTGCCATCATCGGCGAAATCGTAACGGTATGCTTGGATACTATATACTGCGTCAGTTTCGAGGCCAGTCATATGAAATTTGTATTCAAGGCTGAACCGATTGCCGACTGCGGGTGACCATCTTCCAAGCCAATCGGACTCCATCTTACCCCCACCATCCCCAGTTTTGGCCATGGCGGATGTTCATCGCCCAAGCCAACCATCTAACCCCACCCTCCCCAGTATTACAGATTGCGGGTGACCATCGTCAAAGTCAACCGGACTTCATCTTACCCCACACTCCCAGTATTATCGATTGCGGGTGACCATCGTCAAAGTCAACCGGACTTCATCTTACCCCACACTCCCAGTATTATCGATTGCGGGTGACCATCGTCAAAGTCAACCGGACTCCATCTTACCCCACACTCCCAGTATTGCCGATTGAGGATGTTTATCGTCCAAGCCAACCAGACTCCACCTTACCCCCACCATTCTCAGTATTGCATATTGCGGATGTCCATTGTTCAAGCCGACCATACCCATCTTACCCCCACCATCCCCAGTATTGCTGATCGCGGATAACCATCGTCCAGGCTAACTGGACTCCATCCTACCACCACCATTCCCAGCAATGATAAAGGAATGGTGAATGGTCACTGACTAGAAGTAGGGTGGATCACGATCATGACCAGAGGCACGGCTGTCATGTAAGATGCCAGACGAGGCCACGGTCTGCTCTATCGTGCATGAGGCTCATAAGAGCGATGTGATGGTAGGGCTGCTGTTGTTGTAGACTCCAAATGTTCTTCATTATGCTCACGGAATAGATCACAGAATGTGAGCTATGTGAATGGATCCGGCCCATGATATTTTTTCAACGTGCATGTGCTCCTAAAATAAATTAAATCGAACGAAATGATTGGTTGAATTTTGGTACTTGATTCGGCTATCATAAGTCATGTAATCCCATGGTAGGGTTCGTGGTGGTTAATAAATATACGTTGCGAAAGGAAAATTAGTCGACTTGTTGGACCTTTCTCCTCATTTTAAAGCTGTCGGTATTTATATAACATAAACTCAAATTGTGTGCAAAACATATCATAATCTGATTAAGGGTAGAAGGTCATGAAGGTTTCATGATTAATAAGATTCACAGGGTCCCATCTGGGTTAAGCCTAAAGGGAAGATACTATATATAGCATCTTCGTTCTGTTTTGTTCTGATGGGAACAGAAAACGAGAAACTGTTACTTTCTCATCAATGATATATCTTGAGTTCCGAATAAAAACATCCACACCATTGTGCTACCATGGCTAATCTCTTCAGCATCACATTCCCGAAGGCCTGTTCGGAATCAACCACCAGGTATACCTGCTACTAGCATAATTTCCCATTTATGAGCATGACCGGATAAACATAACATCCAAGGCCCAACAAGAAGCAGAGAGCCCGTCTTAAACGGGCCTGCGCAGTGCACACCTATTAGCATCAATCCCACCCAATCCGCCCCAATTTCCGCCCCTGTTGCACAACTTAGAATCCAATGATATGATCATCGGACCTATAATAAATAATTCATCCAGCTAATTTTTAAATATATCCAGTGAGGGACACCCCTTCATCACTAGGCATCCTATTCTATTGATCAATCATAATTTGACTGAAAATCTGTGAACGTCTAACTGATCTGCACTTTCACTTGTCGAACCTGAATTGATGACCGTTAGGCCATTCCCTAACACGATGGCCATTATTCAGATTGACAGTATCTAGCCCTCTCATCACAGTCACCTCGCCCACTAACATCTCATGTTTGAGTCAGTGCATATATAATGTCATATGCATGTCACTCATATTCTAACTTGCCCATTGCACTGATGTGCCCAGTAGCTTTGCGCTGCACGTTTTATAGCATGTCGAAATCCTTTCTATTGAAGCGCCCATGCCTGTGCACAACATTCCAAGTTGTGCACAGGCACAACTTGCCTGTGCACAACATGCCTGTGCACAACATTCCCTTGGAGCTAACACGCCCAAGCATGTTTCCTCTTCAATGACATTCCATTGAGGAGGAAAAAAGATCAATGCACAATATAATCGTACTGCCAGCATAGTTAAAAGACATCTGCCATATCAGCCCACTTTATAGGTACTGTATGTCTGGCTGAATATTGCTAGATTCATCATCATTGTTAGCCATTCCTACTAGTTTTATATCAGCAAATTTAAACATACTATTTCTCAGCACTACCTGAATGTTATTCGCAAGGATGACACAGAAGGCACCATGCATGGTTAGCTTTATCGTCCAATCTCCGCTTCCGTGTGGTCAATCTCGGACGAGCCAGACATATATCACAAGCCTGCCAAATACGGCTCATCAGTCCGTAAACCTAACTCGTATCCCTGCCAGTCTGTAAACCTAACAGATCCCTGCCAGACACGGCTCGTCAGTCCGAAACTTGTCACATATAAGATTAATGCACCTGTATAATTTTTTGAAGTCGTTCACCTTCGAACTGCTTCCACGGTGTAGGATGTCGATGACCTGCCCCAATAAGGCTAATATAGGTAGCTGCATTGCTAAACAGGGACGCAAACAGAACTTTGCAATGGTGGCGAACTATTTTTAGTGGCCAAATGCTCAACAATATGTATCGTCAATCGCAGAATGCATGGGTGAACTTATAAAGGAGCTTGTGAGAAAACTCAGGAAATACCCCATCAAATGTGAATTAACTCATGACTACTTGATGTCGCGGGCCCATTTATAGGTTGGGGCTGACTCTGATGCACTGCTTCTCGCAATGATGTCGGACGAGAGCATGGCAACTCGTGAGAGGGCAGTGTCTACAGTGCTGCAATGCTGCTCAGGGACGATACACTGGACCAAGCCAGCCGTTCGTCTCTCTGCCGTTCAGAGGGCGCCAGCCGAATACACAGAGACCATTGACTGGGAGAGTGACACGATCACATCAGAAGCATCAGAGCCCCCGATAACCCATCACCATGTCAGACAATCACATCCGAGGCATTGTCCATAGTCTTCTCAATATTCCAGCATTCCGTGTCCATATGCGAGCCGTGGAGAGAGCGGTTCACCTGGTCACCGAAGTGTCTCAGGAGGTCATCGGCATGGAGGCCGGGGACGACTGTGTAACAGGGGTGCAGCTTTGTATGCTTTTGGAAGGGTACTTTTCCACAAATGTTTGCTTTTCCCCTTAATTATTTCAGCTTTTAACATGGGACCTTTTGTAGTATAGCGGGAATAGCAAATCCATTTGGGCCCGCCCATCGCCTTTATGCATTCTGACGTCCCAATATTTTTCAGAAACCAACGCCTATCCTACGAAATGTAATGCTACGGCATAGGAGTGACTCTCCGAGTCTCTTCCGCAAGGGTAGCTACGAGATGGACTGTGTATGCTGCTGATGGTATGGACAATTGGCATCAAACGTGCGACGTGTCCCATTGGCATCAAACGTGCGACGTGTCCCATTGCTGTTCAATACCAACGCGCCGTGTTACAGTCAATAACTATACATATTAGTGCGGAATAGAGGATAACACTGTTCATTCTACTGTATTTGTCATCATGTCCTTCCGTGTATACACAGCTCTTTTATGACATTTCGTCATGCAGCCATTAAACAACTATTTTAAGGCCTACAAAACAAAAATTCAAAGTCATCAGTCATGATAATAGGTAGCACTGCCCGAAACATGAACCGAACACTGTAGCCATTTATGCCAGGTTTCATTTACCTGTTACTAGCAACTAGTGTGGGCAGGTGTGATGAACTGGACCTGTCAGACCAGTCGACACAAAGTATGTGCACAGATACACACGATAACTATTCTTCCGTTCAAGTGAGTAATCTAGGCTGGCATTTGTGTTACCACGTAACGTAGGATAATGCGCTTACAGTCTCGTATTACTCGTGTGAATATTTTGCCTCTGAAGAGTGGAGCTACACATGACAAGTAAAGTGCAAATATATATTGCATCTTTTGTGTGGAGTTTTCGCGACGCTTGTTCTTTGATAATGTTGGGACTGTTTTGGTTTGAGCTAAGCTTTATAACTTTGAACGACTGTATTATAGCGACATAATATCAGAATGATTGTCTGAATAATGCTTCGTGTATGCATTTCACTCGGGAGAGGCGTAAGGTAAGAAAAAATCGTCAAAGGTAAATAACCTTATTTAAGCTTAGAAAGGTTATTGATCTTCGGAAAATAACCATAAAATATCGGGACTGGCTGATTGTGTTCATTGCATACCCAAACGTTCTCTTTAATGCATGTTTACTGCCCTACGACTGCCAATCCACGCAGACTTGCGTAAACATGGCTCTGCATGACTCCAAGTATGACGTCATAGGTCGGTGACCTGACATGACCTGGATCAATTTCGTTCTTTAAAAATTGCGCAAATGATGTAATCTCAGGTATGCCAACTTTGAGCTGGCTGCCCCGTGGCGTTTTCTTGTGGTCCTGGAATAATCCACATGAGAGGGTGGGAACCACCCCAATGGGGTACACATTCAACGGCATGAGCTATATGTTTCTAACTAGACGACCTATTGCATTCGTAGTATCACAAAAAGCAGAGTATCTTGCTGATCAAAAATCATCGGCAGAATTATCAGCTTCATCAGCTTCAACGTATAGTTTTCAATTTAGTTAACATTTGTCAATGTTTGCCAATAGATGGTAGCGCTTCCGACTCCCAACATACAAATGGCACGGAGCATCAAGTAACCATGAGGTAATTCGTGTTTGATGCATATTTATCTTGCATTTCAAGCATGTCCCGTTCTAACTTCACACATGCCTCATTCATTTCAGAAAAAAAGTATTTCGGCGATACACCCAAGTGTGGGCCCCTCCAGCTGGAGAGGCTCAGTGTGCCGCTCCAGCTTCAAGTGGCCTCTCCAGCGTCAAGGGGCCCCTTAAGCTGAGGCCTCACCAGTTCCCAGTGTCTCCTGTTTCCAGCCGGGCCTCGAAAACTTCCTGGACGCCTGCACCTAGCTCAATCGAGACCATTTTTGGCACGGGGAGGCTGTGGTCTCTCAGCAGTATCGCAATCAGGACCCTGGCTGTGCTACTGCTGAGAGAGCATACGTGGGGCCATATGTTGCGCCAAATGACAAATGCAATGGACATACTCGTATGCTGTGAATACAACGGGTTATTTAAATAAAACAAAGTATTGCCATAAGTGCGAGCAACGGTCACACAAGCCCACATGCACCCACATACACCTAAGCACACACACACACAAACACACGCATATACGCAGAAGCACATATACACATACACACCTGCACTCACGCACTCTTTCTGTCCCTTCTCTCTCTCTATCTCTCTCTCTCTCTCTCTCTCTCGCTCTCTCTCTCTCTCTCTCTCTCTCTCTCTCTCTCTCTCTCTCTCTCTCTCTCTCTCTCTCTCTCTCTCTCTCTATCTCCCTCTCTCTCCCTCCCTCTCTCTCTCTCTTATTTTCTGTGACCTACAGGAACTCTCTGAATGCTTTCAATATGTCCTCCACAATCTTCTTTTTTTGTTAACTCTTTACTTCGCGTTATCATCGAGTACATGCGCCTCATTCTGCTTTCAATGCGCCCCTCGCAATCTTGCTTTTTGTTTACTTTTTACTTTGCGCTATCATCGAGTACCGACACATACGAACATTTTACAAGCAGTACGTGCATGCGGTCGTATATAACCGTGTCTTGGCGCCCATCTGCGATTTCATCTTCCGCATTTAGCATGCTATCGCAAAGTTAACGTCCTTTTCTCGTGATTGAGGTCCGAGTACACGAGCATGTAGTTACAGTGGCTGTAGCACAGATCAGACGGTGCGAAAAGCCAGAGGGCATGCGGCCAGCAAGCATTGACCAGAATACAGTTGAATGGGCGCATTTTCCTCCGCTTCACTTGAAGACAAGATCTAAGTCATTTGAGTTGTTGACGATACGATGATGGAGAATGCGTCACCAAAGCATGGACCATCAGATCCAATAGAATGGATCTTCCCGCGCTCTCCTCTCTCTGGCCTTGAGCTGGACAGTAGAAAACCGGTTTTCTTAACGATGTCGCATTGGCAGCCGGCGGGCCCATGAGTAGTCGTCGATCTTGGTTGGTAGAGTTGTCACAGCTCAAACTAGCAAAGTGAATTGGCACGCTAAATCGTCCAGACGATTGAAGCAAGCTGAAGCTTCAAGTAACAGTGGTGAAAGTGTAGGCCCTGGTTCTTCGTGGATACTCGGTGGCATCGTAGGATTGGCAACTAGCTACTGCTAAATATTCTGAAATCTTAAACATTTCATATAAGTACAGTTGCTTATTTGCCATTTGTATTGTCATAGTGGGAACACGAGCTGTTGGACATTTGGTCAAAGCTTCATTTGCTGCTTTTTGTTGCACATTCCTCCATATGACGGCTACCATCGACCTTAAAAAGGTTGTTCCAATGTTGCGTGGAGCTGGCCACTTGTAGGGCCAAGCTGGATGGGGGTGGCACATCGACCATGTCGTGCACCGTGTAAGCATAATGGCTCAGGCATTTGGTAGATGTCATATAGTTGTCCCGTGCATGTGCATCTTTTCAAGTTGTCCGCTCCTGACATTCAGTCTATTTCATCAAATAACTCGAGAGGGAACCGCTTTTTGACATAGCATAGCCTAAAATAACCTCCCCCATTACAGTGTTGGGGTGGGGGTAGGACAGCTGTTGCGACCCTTCTCTAGTGTTTCCAAGTGGAGGATGCTAGCGACATTACATAAAAATATTCAGCACGTGGCACGTGACGAGGTCTCCTGATTAGCATGACCATTTTGTTTTGTGCTGGGGGTTACTGGTTGATCTTGCAGGTCAGTTTACAGGTCATATTTTCGGATACCAAAAATCAACGTGTTTCACGTCTCATCGTTACCTGAGTGAAAACGATAAAAGACAGTACTTGAAATATTCGGCATGGTGTTTCTGAGTATATGGAGATACTGAAAATGTACTATTTGCTACATTGTGATCATATGTCGAGGGTCAGATGGGGCCAAAGCGTTGACCTCGTTTCGGAATCCTTCGAAATACTATTCTAAAATACTATTTTATAGTACCTATTGATTTAAAATACGGACAATATTTAGGGTCCAAGTTGAGCCCATGGTGATGCATAGGCCGAAAAGGTCACCTGAGGTCAAGTTGGATCGATGACCTCGAATGACCATAGAAAGGTCGACATCCAATGTAACCAGATTGTCTGATTTTCCCATTACATTACGACACCCATGAGTGGCCATTTTGAGGAGTTCAACGAGGTTAATTGCCAGGACGTTCGCGAGTTCTGCGGAAGATGGCCTGGCATGGTTCCATTTATGACGTCATAGCTGATTGACCTAGCACAATATTTTCAGCTTTTATTACATAAGGTTGGCAAAGGATGCTATGTCAGCTACACTGAGTGGCGGTGCGTTGCCAGGTGTCGTTGATCCGTGGTCGATACAAAAAAAACAGTTGAAGGGTGTTGCATAAATCACCATGCACGGGCGAGGGTTGAGAGACATGTTCTCTCTTCAGCTTCCGGCTTCCCATCAATGAATCATGAACCACACAAACAGCAGAATCTGTCCGTCAAATATATATATATATATATATATATATATATATATATATATATATATATATATATATACATATATATATATATATATATATATATATATATATATATATATATATATATATATATATATATATATATATATATATATATATATATATATATATATATATATATATATATATATATATATATATATATATATATATATATGTAGACTATCGCTGTTGGCAATATTATACCTATCAGGGAGCATATATTCAACGTCTGTGCGGGAAATAAATGTAGCATACACCCGATAAATGTAGCATACACCCGATGAGCAGCGCTGTCCACCGCATATTTTCATTGCTGATTCCATTCCATTGATAGATCCATTGGTGCATACTTCCACGAAAATATAGCTCAATGGGGTAAGTGTCAGAAATTCCGTTTTCAATGACGCTGACGTTATCACTGGCATTAATACGCCATTGCGGCAATCTGGAGCCAAGCAAATACTTTCCAGCTGTTACTGGCTGTGAGAGGAAGCCCGTGGGAAGTACTCTTGGCGCATCTGATGGATCAGCAGCGAGCCTCGCACACACCTATCCAAGCACAACTCATTTACACCGACAGACATCGTACCATCCATACCAGGTGTCAGCCGACCAAGCCAGGAAGGTGGAGCCAGAGATGGTCGACAAGGCAGGGATGAACAACGCATGTAGAATAGTTCCTTTTTTAACCGACCACTTTGAGTAATTAAGCTGTATTTGTAAATGTTTAGTGTGACAAACAGACGAGTGAATTAACACCTTTACGGTTTAAATTTCGTGTGAGTTTCTGAGGATGTTAGGGCTGATGTGATTATTTCCAAATGGTTCCATGTGGTACCAGCATGTGGCAACAACTCTATGCCAGCCATCCAGGACTCATTCCGTAAATTCAAATCTTAGAACAAGGCAACTGTTCGTCCTTGCTATGATAAATCTGATAAATATATAAGAACATGTTGAGGGAAAAATATGTTTGTGATGAGTGTCAAGAAACGGAAAATGCATGGTCTTCAGGATATGACTTACTTCGCACATTGCATGTTCCCCGTGGGATTGAGGTTCTCAAAACATTTAGATCGTATCCAGAGCATAATTCAGTGCCGTGACGCCACCAGCAAGTTCCGATAACCCTCGGCTCATGGTGACGCATCTTCCCATCCGGGCAATCGCCCTTCGGTTGGCCAGTCAGCAAAAAAAACGCGATGGGAGGATACCTCGAAGGTCACCATCTGCATGAACTGCTCGGGTGAATACCTGAATAGGGGCTTACCACTCTACAGACGTTGCGTGTCAATGGCCATCAGGCCGGTGGACCATCAGGCCGGTGGCCGGCGCGTCCAGTCGTGGCCGGCGGCGCCGCATCAGGGTTATCCCTAATACCGGTACCAGCAGCCGGCCGGTGTGACACCGAGCTGTTCACTGGCCATATGTGCCGCGGGTGGGTCGTGTCAGGGATAGACTGACACCGGCAGCAGGCCGATATGACACCGAGCTGTTCACTGGCCATGGGTTCCGTGGGTGGGTCGTGTCAGGGATAGACTGACACCGCAGCAGGCCGATATGACACCGAGCTGTTCACTGGCCATGGGTTCCGTGGGTGGGTCGTGTCAGGGATAGACTGACACCGCAGCAGGCCGGTATGACACCGAGCTGTTCACTGGTCATGGGTTCCGTGGGTGGGTCGTGTCAGGGATAGACTGACACCGCAGCAGGCCGATATGACACCGAGCTGTTCACTGGCCATGGGTTCCGTGGGTGGGTCGTGTCAGGGATAGACTGACACCGCAGCAGGCCGATATGACACCGAGCTGTTCACTGGCCATGGGTTCCGTGGGTGGGTCGTGTCAGGGATAGACTGACACCGAGCTGTTCACTGGCCATGGGTTCCGTGGGTGGGTCGTGTCAGGGATAGACCAGCACCAGCAGACCGGCCGGCGCGACACGGAGCTGCTCAGTGGCCATCAGGGTGGGTCGTGTCAGGGATAGACCAGCACCAGCAGACGGGCCGCCGCGACACGGAGCTGCTCAGTGGCCACAGGTGCTCACAGGGTGGGTCGTCCATGCCCAGCCTTGAAACAGATGCTCCAGAAGAGTGGACGGCGCCGGCGGGCGGCGACGTGCCGACTCTGCGCCCTCGGGCGGACGGTGGAGATGACGGGCGGGGGACCGATGTCTGGTCTACCCGGACGTGCCGTATTGCCGAGGCCGAAAAGTGATAGCTGGAGGAAAAAGTAACGTGAAGTCGCCACGCCGTAGAGCAACGTGCGACGAGCCGAGTGTATTAGATGGCAATAATTTGTCATCTCCTGAAAGGATGTAGTCGTTTCGAGGATACTTACCATGCAATTCGAATTGTGCCCAGATATTCGAATGAACAAAGGAGCTGGGCAGCATCGAATGCTCGAGGTACAAGTTACAACGACCACTCACTTGTGTCGTGCTGATTTACGATCAATGTCCCAGAAGCATAGATCATTCAGAAGTACATATGTATATATATATATATATAGCGATTACGCCTGTCACAGAGAAACGATTTTCTAAATCGTACCTTTCCGATGCACATCCTGACTTTTACAGTTTTACACGAATCTGAATCACGCAGGAAACGAATTTAAACCATTCGTTCACTCACATCCGTACACATGCATGCCCAAATAAGCACGGCACTCCGGGAATTGATGAACAGCCATTGACGATGACGAGCACTCCTTCACCTCATCCTCCCCATGTTCTTGAAAAGGCTCTAGCTACTATGCATTATTACTAAGTATATGAACTATACTAAGTCACAAACATCTTGCATAGCCGGAATAAGGTTCGGGATCCAGTAAATTATCAGTCATCTTTTTGGCGATTCGGGTTTCACTTCATGCCAACAAACAACAATGCCAATCTGTTTGTATTTATGCTGGACATGACATCGTTAATATTACGATTACCACAACAAGACAGCGCATTATCATCAGCAATACAGAAATCCTGGTAAGTATTGCTGATGAACATTTACACAGCGGTAAAATCACTAACTTAAGCAATACTACTACTACTACTCATACTAACTCTACGACTAGCAATAAGGACAAGAACGAATATTCTAACAAGAACAAGACTAAGACTAAGAATAAGAATAAGAATAAGAATAAGAATAAGAATAAGAATAAGAATAAGGATAAGAATAAGGATAAGAATAAGAATAAGAATAAGAATAAGAATAAGAATAAGAATAATAATAAGAATAAGAATAAGAATAAGAATAAGAATAAGAATAAGAATAAGAATAACGAATAAGAATAAGAATAAGAATAAGAATAAGAATAAGAATAAGAATAAGAATAAGAATAAGAATAAGAATAAGAATAAGAATAAGAATAAGAATAAGAATAAGAATAAGAATAAGAATAAGAATAAGATAATAAGAATAAGAATAAGAATAAGAATAAGAATAAGAATAAGAATAAGAATAAGAATAAGAATAAGAATAAGAATAAGAATAAGAATAAGAATAAGAATAAGAATAAGAATAAGAATAAGAATAAGAATAAGAATAAGAATAAGAATAAGAATAAGAATAAGAATAAGAATAAGAATAAGAATAAGAATAAGAATAAGAATAAGAATAAGAATAAGAATAAGAATAAGAATAAGAATAAGAATAAGAATAAGAATAAGAATAAGATTAAGAATAAGAATAGTTCCCATGCTTATGCTTCTACTAATAACAGACGAGATAACAGTGGTACAATAGCTTCGATGTCTGTCAGATATTTATGTCGGATGTAAACAATTACTGCACCAAATGGCGCGCAATGCAATGGTGAACACTATGGCAGAAAGTGACCATTGCGCTATTTCTTGCCTGCTACCAAAACGAATTTTTGGACAGTTCCATTCACCCCAACTGAGTGTGGCAATTACATCTTTCATGCAATAGTACCTTAATATTCATCTTAGTAGCAACTGTATTCTTCTTAACTGTAATACTTCTTTATCATGCAGATTACCGATAGCTTCATGGCATGATATGTCCAAATTACCGATAGCTTCATGGCATTACATTTCCAAACCTTTTGCTGTATCAGATATGCACGATTCAGCATCATTTGTGAGTGGCGACAAGAAGGTCAGACTAGATTTGATTGTTGCCGGTCGACTTACGGTTACGGCTCAGCTTCGGTCCTGACTTACGGTTCCGGCTCAGCTTCGGTCCTGACTTACGGTTACGGTTCAGCTTCGGTCCTGACTTACGGTTACGGTTCAGCTTCGGTCCTGACTTACGGTTACGGCTCAGCTTCGGTCCTGACTTACGGTTACGGCTCAGCTTCGGTCCTGACTTGTTGTGGCATCACCACACAAACGTATACTCGGCGTCAACCGTATTCCGGTAGAGGGGGAGGACTCATTCCGCAACTTTATAGTCTTTCTTTCTCCTGTCGCTGCATAGCACTTTGTGATAAGAGCGCGAAACTCAATGACATTTTCGGTCTTTCTTTTTTTCTACTTCGTGTCAAAACGTTAGCATCGTAACTATACCAGAGGCGGCTCCAGGAGCGAATATTGGAAGGCACCTGTGACCGATTTTTATGAAAGCTTAGGAACAATACATGCATCTCAGTATTTTCATTAGTTTGCTGTTCAGGTTACTGTAATTTGGAATAAAACTGCTCATACTACCTTGCGTGCCCTCGGAAATGGATATTTTGAACCTAATCATGTGAGGGGCCAATCCAGGGGGAAGCAAGCATAAGCAGTTAGTAACAGGTTTTCACAAAGCGGTATCATCTACGTTGTGATCGGAATTTTGGAACGGTTTGGCGAATTCAAGACAAACGGTAATGATACATCACAAGCAGTGACGGAGCCAGAAGACCTTCACAATGGCGCAGCGGATACGCGTAGTGACAAAAGATACTCAGGACATACCTTATTCAAATCACTACACAAACAATGGTGCAGCGAGAGTGACACTTTGCCAATGGCGGATGAAAAAGGAGAGGAGTGAATTCAGAACCAACGATTATAAGAAATCGCATGCAGTTGCGGTGCCAGGTGACTTTCCCAATGGCCAATAATCATAGAAGCCCAGCCACTCAGGCTTCTCAGGGCCCTCCTTAGTAAAATTATGGTGAAAAATTTAGAGGGGCGTATTTTTAGTATTATTTAAGAATGACAAAATGATAGGAATTTGTGGCACTGACTATGAAGAAGAACCTGCCAAAAATAGCAAATGATTCCTACACTTCCTTAGGCTCTGGGCTACGGCATTGGTTGTTTTACATGTGCATGTATAAACAGCAAGTGGTGCTTTGGATCAATCAGAATGATATGTGCCTATCTATGCACAATGCTACCGATGTACAAAACAAGCACAGTCCCAAATAGTTTTGTTTAATTACCCTCCACACAAGCTAATTTTGCTTTTTGACATCGCTCTTTGAATGTATTAGCATTCTAAATGTATAGACTATACCAGTAAGTATAATTCGGTTGAGCAATCCAGTTTTGAAATCGGCCCAATAGATTCCGACATCTCAAAGGGGCGAAATCCCCCTCTACAGATTCAGGCCTGAGCTAACCTTACCGTAATAGGGATAAAGCCTGGGGAACAGCACAGCGTCACTGTACGAAGAGCGACGCTTCTGGTCACTGCAGCGTCACAGCCGTTGAAAGCTAGGCTTGTAACCGCCTGATGTATTAAATGTTAACTTTCGGCGGGGTGGCAGGAAAATCCACCCTCGCCGGCCCGAAGGAGGCCCTTGAAAGCCTCCCACAATAGGTATTGTTTTATGAAAATTATTGGGGGAGGCAGAGTGCTACAGGATTGATGTAGGTATAAGATTTCACTGTTTAACACGCGCACCGGGGGGGGGGGCGTAATCCGCCCTCTTCTCCTGTTTTTCCGTTACCTTAGAGGGTCTCACAGGGCCAGAGGGTTAATCGACCGACCGGGCCACGGCCGCAGCCGCGGCCGTCAAGTGTTCAAAGTCACAAAGGTTGCTTCGGTGCGGTAGCGATGGTGTGGTATGGCGGCCAATCTCGACCTCATCCAACCCTGAAGGCATTAGGGTTATGAAATTTGTACTGAAATGAGTTCACAACATCCGCAATCTACTCTCCAGATTTTGTGTTTATAGCTTAAGCAGTTTCCGAAGTCGTAGGGTCAGGGGACGAATCTCGCTCCCTCACTTTTCTCGGACGACATAGCCATTTGGACAACATCACGATGCTTCCCAAAAGCTGAAAATAACATTCAAGCTGGTCTAGACCACATTGCAAAGTGGTGCAAAACTTGGGGCTTCCCCTGTCCACATAAAAATCAGCTACCGTAACATACAATCATCTCCGCCCCACGCCCAAAATACTATTTAAAATCGATGGCAAAGCCATCGAACAGGTGAAATGCTTTAAGTTCCTAGGAGTGCATTTATACAAAAAAAAACTCAGCTTCAACAACCACACCACATCCATCCCGAAGCGATGCGCGAAGCGCGCCAACATATTCCGCGCACTTGCAGGCACAGATTGGGGCGGAGACAGGAAAACACTACTGCGACTGTATACATTAATCATAGAACCCATCCTTGAATACAACAGCATCTTTGCCACTACTTCAGAAAGCCAGAGCCGACAATTGGAAATCATCCAAAACAGCTGCATCAGAGTAGCCACAGGTGCTCTTAGCGCCACACCGATAGTCAGTCTTCTAGTAGACTCAAACACGCCCCCACCCCACCTCAGGAGGACACAACAGCTGTGTCGCTACCTCATCAAAATCGAATCCATTAAAAATAATCCGACACAGCGCTGCTTTACGCCTGACAGATACGACAAAAGCCGATTTGGGCGCAAGCTCCCACCATGTAGCATTCAGATTGCCACGGCTCTATCAGATCTTAACCGCACAATGCCAGCTACTGCAGCCCGACAGTCCACTAGGCCATTCTGAACTCTCAGTCAACCAAGGGTCGAGTACTTGCTCTCAGAGAAGAAATCTACTATCACATCGGCGGAAATTCTCGGCATTTTCCACAAGTTCGCCGATGACAACAACCACAAAACACTCGAATTCACGGATGGATCGAAACACGAGGCAAAGGTAGGCATCGGCATCACTGGACCAGGCCTTCAAATTTCCAAGCGTCTACCGGACAACTTTTCCATCTTCTCCGCAATGGCCATTCTGGCCGCTATCTCCACGCTCATGAGGCGAAAAGCCAGATACGTAGTAATTTGCTCAGACTCCAAATCCGTCCTACAGTCAATTAGCAACACCCACGACTGTCCGCATCACATCATTGATCGAATCCAACAAATCGTGGCCAAATAACGTAAACATGAACTTTTCCTTCCTCTGAATACCGGGCCACGCCAGCATCTCAGGTAACGAAGAAGCAGACCGGCTTGCGAAGCAAGGTTTAGCATCAAACACTTGCCTTAGCGTGGAATATTCGGTAGACGATTGCACAGCACTCCTACAACACTACATTCGCCAACACCAACAGAACACATGGACACAACACAACTCGGCACAACACAAGTCCAACCACACTCGCGCAATCAAACCAACAATAAGCACATGGAACTCATCAAATAAATATCACCGACAAAAAGAGGTCATCCTCACTAGACTCAGAACTGGCTGTACAAAACTAAAACAAGACCTCCTGCACATTAATTGCACACCTAATTGTTTCCTGCACCTTAATTGCAAACACTTGCCTATTTAGACAGGCATGTAACGTACTCGCTTTAAAGGCGGCGCAAATGACCTTCATGGTCCGGCACGCCTCTAAAAATAACTCCCCCCTCTCTGGGATCATCTCTCCCTGGAGGTCGACCACACTTAGGTGGAGGTGCGATTAGATCGTACATTTCACAGATGTCAATTGCCGGCAGCACCTCCCCGTCTTCAGACTAGCCAGCATTACCTCTCCTCCGTTACCTGACCGTTACCACGGTACCTTTCCTCCATTACCTGACCACGGTACTTTTACTCCGTTGCCTAACCATTAACACAGTACCTTTCCTCCATTACCTGTCATTACCATGATTCCTTTTCTCCCTGGTGGCTTTCCCAGATCCTACGTCTATCCACGCACCTATGCGCTACAGCTGTTCTAAGATTTTTATTTTAAAAAAATGTTAATCCGAGTTCTTGTTGGGGTGGCTTTATAAACCAGGGTCCAATTGCTAAGCAGAGCTTGTTGCATGAACCCTGGCCCACCACCCGATCCATGAATTCCAGTTCATCGGCAGAATTTTGACCGAAAGTTTAACGTGCTGTCAATGCATCGGCACGGCCGCCCGGTAGCTCGTCCCCGGCATCATCGGGCCAGCTGCCAACTGACCCTCCCAGCCGGGGGCTAAATGCAAGCGCGCGAAGCGACTCGAACCCTGCGTTGCTAGGACAGGGGAGACCAGAGCAGGCCAGCGCTCTAACAAACTGAGCTACAGGGGCGGCGATGTTCATACCGGGGCGGCGATATTCATTTCTGATGTCCCTCCGTTTTATATGTCCTATATGTATGCTATGATGAAATACGAAAGTGTCACAATTCCCCAAGTAGGTACGTGCCTGCGAAATAGGCAAAACATTTCTTGAAGTACAAGTCACGGAAAATATCAAAGAATGTATGATATCACACATTTAAGGAAAAATATATCGGAACATATTTATTCCCCATTATGAAGATTGGATTCCGGGTGATGGGTCATGCATCATGTTGTAGCCCCGGGAAAGGACGAGGTTGTGCAAAAATAGTAATTTTCCAAACTCAGCATTTTAACATCTGCAGTGCGGCGGCCCTGCCAGCGATGGAAACTAATGCCAGGGGCGAATTCAGAAACTGTCATTGGGACACTTGTCTGAAGGGGCGCCATTTCTTCGGAGGGGCACCACTGCGAAAGCATTTGGAGGCAGGGGCAGATACAGGGTGGCACTGAAGGCATATGCCTCCAAGGAAATTTGCACCCCCTCGGCCGGGAAATGGCCCCACTTCGGGAAAGCGAAATTACGTCCCATCGCATTTTCAGCCATAGGCGTCCCTTTCGTTGTAGGCAAGTAAAATGTGCCCTTTCAGTGTGTTCGAGTGCATCCCCCTCGAATTATTCAGCCGGAGGCGCTCCTTGGAAGAAAAAGGTCCCCATGTAGTGTGTTTGAGTGAACCTCCTCGAATCTTTCAGCTCAAGGCACACCTTGAAAGTAAAGGCGCCCTCCGGGAAGGCCCGAGTGCACCTACTCCTCATTTTTTTTTTCAGCTGGAGGCGCCCCTCCAAAGACAAAGTTCCCTCATGACAATTTCTGAACCCGCTCCTACCTAGAGGAGTGTCCTTTCCTTCCGAGAGGAGCCTCTTGCAGAAAAATTCGAGGGAAGTCCACCCGAGCACACCAAGGAGGCGCCTTTTTCTCCCGGAGTGGCGCTAGACAAAACTAGAAAAAAATAATAGGGAGTTCACTCGAGCCTTCCCAGATGGGTGCCTATTCCCGGTCGGAGGAGCAGGCACCTTCCGTGGGAGGGAGGCATACAGGGGAAGATACAGGGGAAGATACAGGGCCCCCAGTTCCCTCCCCCGGTATCTTCCCCTGACTAATGCATCTACAAGCCAACAGCTGGCCTCGTTCATGCTATCAGCTTTCTCCTTCCTCCAGAGAAGATAGATGCCGACGCAGACGGACTGTATGCTTCGGATGGCTGGCATCCAAGAAGACAACACCAAGTTTGATCTTCCTCGAAATTTTCTGCCATATGCTCCCCTCAGAAGGAAAAGACACTCCTCCAGGCAGGAGCGGGTTCCGAAATTGTCATGAGGGGAACTTTGTCTCTGGAGGGGCGCCTCAAGCTGAAAAAAGAGTAGTAGGGCCTTCCCGGAGGGGCGCCTTTACCTTCTAAGGTGCGCCTCGAGCTGACAAAATCGAGGGGGCTCACTCAAAGACACTGAATGTGGACCTTTTGCTTCCAAGGAGCGCTTCCGGCTGAATAATTCGAGGGGGATGCACTCGAACATACTGAAAGGGCGCCTTTTACTTTCTGTGTCGATCACCACTCAGGTGCGGATTTTATCACGGCCTAGATGCCCAGCTTCGTGGCCCTTATTGACGCCGTGAGACGTAGGGTGGCGCAATCGCGAGCCGCCCTCCTGGAAGCCGTATTGCTCCGCCAGCAGCTCGGAGACCAGAAGCCGTTCCAGCTGTTCCTGCGGATGCACTCCGAACTAGGTACAGCAGGAGATGCCCCACACGTCCGTGAGCTGTTGAAGACTATACCTTCAACGGCTGCCACAGGCAGCTTGGGAAGCTTTATCGCTGTTGTCAGAGGAAGTTGCTCTTGGCCAACTGGCCACCGCAGCTGACAGATTCTTGGAAGCCTCGGCTTCAGGCCTGGTGTCAGCAATGGCGGTAGGATACTCAGCAGCGCAGACGGTGTCAGTCGGCGCAGTGTCTCCGGACACCAGTACTCTTGCCACACTACAGAGTATAGTCGCGACGTTAACACGCGCACTGGAGGGGGGGGCGAAATCCGCCCACCCCTCCGGTTTTTCGCAAATAACTGCAGATTTTACCGGTCAATATACGCGATTTTCGGTGTACCTGCTTAAAAATGAACGGCACGTCGTTTGAAGCAAGAAAAATCGAAATCGCCCGAACGTTTTTCAAGTTAGGGGCCGCTAAAGTAAAAAAATGTTATAGCGCCAGACCACAAAAATCGGCGCAGATGCGCTCCCAGTATACTTACAAAAGGGAAGTGTTCCAGGCAACACTAGGGACTTGTTTGATGCATATTGATATGCTGTATAGTTTCAAGGTCATGTTAGGTCACTAAGGTCAAGTCAGGTCAAGTTCATGACAGGTTAATGGAACCAAACTTGATCAACTGGAATGTTGCCATAAATGCACTACTGGTTGTCATTTGTACTGTTTATCATTGCGTTTCCATACTTTATTCATGTACTTCACTCCCTTCTTCACGAAGCCGATTGCTCCGAGCTGCCCGACGGAGCAGTCGGGCGGGCGGCCGGTTCCGGTAACTGGAACAGGTAACTGACCTGATAAAGTGGTGCTATGTAGGTGACCTGAGGTCAAATGTTGGGTCTATCATCTCATTGCATCATTAGTAATGTCCAAAACATCATTGATGCCCATTTTTGAGCATTTAAACACAATAACAGCGATCCATAACGATGACAAGCCAAGCCACTCAAAACCGGAAAATTTTGCAAATCTGACCTCATTTGACCTTGAAGATATTGACCTAAGGTCACGAAAATTGCACACAATAGAGTTCACTACCGTGCCCATCCACCCTGCGAATTTCGTTCCTCCAGCTTTACTAGGAGCCGAGATCTTAGGGGGCGGCGGAATCCGCCCCCCCCCCCTCCAGTGCGCGTAATTCTCAGAGGCCCTCCAGGGCGCGTGTTAACGGTGGCGGTCAGTCACTTGGAAACCGTCTTTAGTGACAGGTCACCAGAGTGAACGGGCGGACGTCACTAGTTCCAGGGCCATCGACAGGACCATCGGCGTGGCAATCGACGGGGCCATCGGTGGGGCCATCTGTGGGGCCATCGGCGGGGCCATCGGCCCTCCCGCCCCGATGTCAGCACGCAGTCGTATGCTTTTTGCTACATGCCCATTTACATTACATATTGGGGGGGGGGAGGAATTCACCATTGAAGGGCAAAATTGAACATGGGGGGGGGGGACATGCCCCTCCAAAAGTATGCAAAACAGCACCCTTGCCTCCGACTAACGATCTGCGCAAGCAGGGATGAAATGCATGGCACCCTCAGAAGGCTCTGATCATGAAGAGCCCAAGGCAAACCTTACCCTTGCATCTTCACCGATTATGAGGTCACCAGAGTCGCTAGGTCAATATATGGACTTCGATTGAAACCATGACAGGCGATTAAGCTATGTTACTAAACTAATTGATGTTAGACAACTGATTGACGTAAAATGACCATTAACCTGACCGTATGCTTTTTACATATACTATACATATCACATTTTACACATACATATAACTTTTACATATATTGTAAACCAGAATGATCATTGCATGCTCTGTATCATTTCCGTACGCAGAATTATCACGAAATTCAATGTTTTCCACTCAGTGCGGTAAAAAAAGTGAATATTAACCTAAACTCAGATCAGTAACCATAATCCTGCTTAAAGTGTTGAGCTAACAGGTTGTTCGTCGTGATTAATAATCAGCATGATCTGGGTTTGGTGTTGATATCTTGCGACTACTCCGAATAGCGCAATTTCGAAGATTTTGGACATTACTGTCTTTAGCCCATCCCAGGTCAAATACCTTTGACGACCTTGACTTGAAAGTTTCACGAGATATGCAAAACAGATTCATAGGAAGCTACTGAAAGCTTCATGTCCCTGCGTCTACTCATTCGGCCGCTATCCCAGAAACACCTGAAGGAGGGGAGGGGGGGGGAGCTCTCGACGGTCCCCGGTCCGGCGAGGGTTAGAAAACTTATCGAACCTTAGCTAGAAATTGCAGATGTGGAATCGAAAAGGACGTTTGATAGTTGCACATGTTCTCGTAATAGCAGCCAGAAGCCAATGTTTTCCTCAGCCTCAACAGTGCGAATGCTGCTACAGATATGCACCTTCGAAGGCCAGCTAGCCACTTGGTTACTCATTAGTATTCCCCTGCATGGACGCCAGAGTTAGCAGGCCCCATGCACATATTGCTCAAGGCTGCCAACTTAATAACGACATTGAGAAGCGACATCGTCAACACGACCAGCACTCTGCCGGTGGTGATCGCGACGATGGCAGCTCTGATTAGTCAGAAGCCATGGCCAAGGCGTCGGCACAGCCCCGTCAGAATGGCCCTCGGCGGAAGAATCCATGCGGGCTCGGCTTGTGTCCTGCTCTGGGCTCCGCCGGAGGCGTCCACGAATGCCGCACTCGCACGAAGCAGTCTGGAGCATGGCGACAAAGAGGATTTGACTAAGTAATTGTCGGATAGGCAATGCCGACCAAGTAGTGACTATGTTTGCGAGTGAGAGCGAGGCTAGAGCGAGTTCATTCCCGTGCATATACGACAGAGGTTCACCTGAGCAACTTTGCTCGGCCCGCGAGGCCTCGCCGTCACGTTTTTGAAACCTTAACAACGCCTGGGTTTGTGTTGGAGGACCGATTCCTTCCCTCAGAATTAGACATGGTCTTTTGAATTTCACATTTAGCATCTTTCACCACCATACAGTCTCGAAGCATGCGCCTGGCTGCCAAGAGACTGCAGTGGCGGTTTGCCAGCGGGCCTCCTGTCGCGGTATGGCGCCCGCTCCCGTATATGCCACAGGGTAGCTCCAGAGTCCGCCTGCTGCCCTCGCTTGCCCGGCACCACTGATGGCACCTGATGTCGGTATACATTCTTGCACAGTTGGAATAGCTGTGCAGCTCATAAGAAGCGTTACTTCCTTCCCATTTATCCACGCAACACCAGTGTTGAGGACTATAACACACGGTTGCGACAGTTATGATATATTTAGTACTAGGCAAGGGCATTGAGCATGACAGCAATAAGTAATTGTAGCAACCTTGGTATATATAAGAAGGTCGTTCCCGATTAACTGGTAGATTTACCACTTCCCTGCCCGGTTCTCTTCTATGAGAACCGGGCAGGCAATGGGAGGGAAGGGTCATTAGGAACCGGGAATTGGCTTGGTTACACCGGTTGATATCAGATTTTTAATGGTACAAAGTTTTCCTGTGCAAAATGTTTTGTTCAATTCCTACGAATCGGTGGATCATAGGAAAGCTGTTGTAAGCGAATTAACCGTCACAAATTACCGATTACTAATTGCTTATAGCTTAACATCGAGAACCAACTTATTTTCTACCAAACCATGTCTCCATGTTGCCTTTCCAGCAGATGTTTCGCAGAGTGGTCTAATTGAGCTGAACTGACGTCGCGAGCTTGCGACTATCAGACGTCTCTCGCCGCCCATGATCGCCTGCAGGCGAATTGTGGCCTGCGAACTACGTCTGATAGTCGTAATCTTGTGATGTCAGCTTAGCTTAATTAGACCACTCTGCCGAACAGGGAAACCTGTCGGCACACACAGAAAGGTCTTGTGAACTAGCTAACTCATCAGTAAAAGTATACGCCAATGGATGCTCCCAGTTTTTCATATTTTACGGCACCCACTTGAGTTTGACCATATTAATCGTGACGTCACAATTTAAGTTACAATTCTCGAAGACGTGAACCGAGTGGGCGTAGTGGGCTAGGAAGAAATATTATCTCCTTGCAATATTTCGTTTTATCTCAAGTGTCGGCAATCTTATCCTACCCAGCATACATCAGTACAGGTCGTTCCCACGTGAACGCCACGTAGTGAGCTAGGCAGAATGATTATCTCCCTGCAGCATCTCGCTTTATCTCAAGTGTTTCGCGACATCTCGTCACTAGCAGCACGCTGGTTTTCCTTTATGTTGCTAGCACTCCGTGTGGAAGAGCTAGGGGAGAGGAGGTTGCAACAACCCTCTGAACGTGAAATATGACAAAGTGTATTGGATGGTCGATGGTTAGTTGCTCTTGAATGACCCATCCAAAATTATATTCCAACTGATTTAAAACTACTGTGGTGTGGTCATATCGTTTTCATAATCGTGAATGAAATTTGTACATATTTCATAGCCCAATCTCGAAACGAGGTGACGACGTTTACCAATGCCCTTGGATTTATAGTGTGGTTTAATTGGATTATTGCAAATGGCGAGAGGTTATGTGAACGCTCACTGATACTGCGTTCGCCGCCGTTGGTTTTGCTGATTGATAGTGCATGTGGAAGCTGGAAGGGAAGCGTGTTTTGCCAGGCAGGCCAATTTGATGTCCCAGTCTGCAGCTCCGAACCCGTCGCACCGACTGATTTAATGTAGTACACGTTTGGACTTCATTGTATGCTTTAGTTTGTGTGCTAAATGTGTATTTGGAAAATGAAATACGACTGCTGTGGTGTTCAATGAAGAGCACGCGCCCTGGCACCACTGACCAGAACTCGACCCCGTGTAGGACAATGCAGCAGACGAGTCGCTGATTATTGGTCAGTCACGACCGCACCCGGTTTTCCTGATGAATACCCATCGCTTCCCGTCGCGCTCGTCTAAGTGAAAGCCACACCCACGTCACACATCAACAAGGTCAGTGCAACCACCAGCCGTCAAAGGCGCTGGGGTCTTCCGCGGCCACTGCACGCCTCCCTGCCGTGACATGGCTACGAACAGGGAGACGTCGGTGACGCGAACACCATTCCTGCACGCATCTCCCCTCCCCCCACCTCCCGAGATTCTGATCCGGTGACGGTGCTTTTGGCAGCAGTTGATGCCGATCAGCACGCCGGAGAGCCGGTCCGGCCAGCACGCCGGCCACGCCACACCGGCGCGTGTTCCGACCAGAAACCTGTTCTGTTCAGCAATGTTGTGATACAAAACCGCCGCCCGGCACGATACCCAGACGGGTCACCGCATAAAATGACCGAAGAAACTGTGTGTTGTATTTGCTACTTGTTACAGCAAGGTACAAAGTTACTCTCGAATGGCAATGGCACGTGATACACTGCTCTCGGCCGTGCCCAGAGTGAGACCCCAGAGGGCCGCATCAGCTGCATCGCGGATGACTCGCCAATCAGTTTCGATGTCGTCAGACCGCGGTCCAACCCGGTCTTGCTCTTTCCACTAACACCAGCAGAACTACCTACTGATACATGCAGGGGTGCGCCAGGTGGACGGATCCGATGCTGTAGACGTAGGCGGCGTAGGCGTACGGGTAGGCGGCGTAGGCGTACGGATGCGCGGCGTAGAAATAGGGGTGAACGGCATAGGCGACGGCGACGTCGAGGTCCGTGGCCGGCTTGGCGGGCTCGGCGGCCTTGACCACGGGCACGTCGGGCACGTCGGGCTCGTTGGGCAGCGCCGGCGCCATGGGCATCGCGTTCGACGTGGCGACATAGCCGTCCTTATCGGCCATGTATATGACCGTGATGGTCTCGCCCTCGGCCGTCTTGAAGCTGTAGGAGCCTTTGACGGCCACGCCGGCCTCGCCATGCGCCATATGACTGTGGTCGCCGTTGTCGTAGTGGAGTATCTTTTCACCGGAGGCGGCCACCACCAGCAGGCTGACGACAAGCTGACGACCAAGTGGCCGCGGCTAGACGAAGGCTGTCACGGCATTGCCAGCAGGGAGGCTGCGAATAGCACAGCCCGAGACGACGAGAGTCCAGTGACAACAGGGAGGAAAGAAGCGCCACTGTCGGAGGGTCGGGTGGGACAGTGCAGAGTAGCGGACCGGCGGGAAGACGAGGACAGCGTAGAGAATGAGGACGGCAGGGATGAATTAAACAGCGGGAAGACGCGGACGGCGAGAAGGGAGGACGACGGAGATGAATGTAACAGCGGGAAGACGAGGATAGCGGAGAGAATGAGGACGGCAGGTATGAATTCAACAGCGGGAAGACGAGGACAGCAGAGATGGGAGGACGACGTAGATGAATGCAAAGCGGAAAGACGAAGGTAGTGGATAGGACAAGGACGGCAGGGAGAAATATAGCAGCGAGAAGACGCGGACGACGAGAAGGGAGGATAGCAGCGGGAGGACGAGAAGAGAACGGGAATGGCAAGGAGGATCATGACAACGTTGAGGGCGAAGGCTGTGGTGAGGATGACGATAGCGAAAGGACAAGAATAGCAGGAAGTGCGGTGACAGTGGGACGACTAGACAAGTGGGAAGAAGGAAACAACTTGGAAGACGGGACCAGTGGGAGAGAACAAGAGCAACGGGAGCGAGGGCACAACAGGGAGGGCTGGAACGGCGGGAGGACGGGAGCAAGGGCACAACAGGGAGGGCTGGAACAGCGGGAGGACGGGAGCAGCACGGAGGACGGGAACAGCAGAGACAAGGACGGCGGGAGAGCACGAGGACAGAAATGATCAGATAAGCGGGGAGCAGGGCCAGTGAGCGAGGCAGCGTCACCGCGCCTGGGCGGTGCACATGTTGTGGGGGCGGACCACTGATTCACTGGACGGTCGGTTCGGCCTGGTCTTCCCGCCCATTGCATCACATAGTCATGCCCTTCAGGGCAGAGCAGGAATGTTCGCTCAGAAGGTAGCAAATCACGGCGACCGTCAGGTGTCACATTAAGTGTGGTTGCAATGCAAATATCATCGTGAAAACTATCGGGACGAGAGGAATTATAACAGTGGTAGGAGACATATGGTCGAATACGGCGTAAGGAGTCAGAACCAACTTACAAGCCTTCTCCGAAGGACAGGATGCAGGCTAAACCCGTATCTCTAATCACAGAGAAGAACCAACGTACTTACACAGAACTTCATGGCGACTGTGTCGGAGACAAGCACAGGCAAGCGAGTGATACCCGGCACACCACGTCTGGCCTATTTATACTAAACTATCATCCTTCATCAAGAGGCTCTTCCATAAGGACGATGTTATCTCAGTGGCTGCAACAGACATCGACGCCAATGCGCCAATCTGGTGCACCCGACCAGGTCCTGCAGCTCGCCACGCCCGTCGGAAGAGACCATCGGTCGGGCGACCAAGCACCACGTGCTGGACCGACCACAGATCTGGTGCACCCGACCAGGTCCTGCAGCTCGCCACGCCCGTCGGAAGAGACCATCGGTCGGGCGACGAAGCACCACGTGCTGGACCGACCACAGATCCGCTACGGTGAACTATGGCGTGCCCGCGTCATTATTCCCGTCTACCTACATGGTCACCTGCTGTCTGGATTTACCGCGTCGACGTGCCGGGGGCGGACTTACTCGCCCCTGTGACCACCTCAAAATCCAACAGTAACTTGGAAGCCAGGCCGAAAACAAATCACGTCCCAGGGAAAAATCATCCTTTTGAGAACGAATTTCTACCATATTTTGTCGCGAGGCAAGGCTGCTAAGTGATTGTTGTGAATTGAAAACGCATTCCTGAAAACGATATTTCACAAATGAAATTCCCTGTCAGTTTCAAGCAGCATTTCTTTTGCCGGACTTCTATCACATGGCTTAAGCTAAAGGTACCGCACTGTACATCACATTTTCAAAATTACCAATGCTTACATGATAGGCACGGTATGCAGGCTTTACACCATCCAACATCCGTAGGTGTTGAACTTTTTAAAATGACCAATGCTTAAGCGGTAGGCACGGTATGTAGACTTTACACCATCGAACATCCGAATGTTTAAGGCTATTAGTTTATGCCACCAAAAGTCATAGTTTGCAGATTATGGTTAAAGGTTGCGTTAGTCTATTGCAGATAAATTGAGTTGTTGGAGAAGAAAAGAAACTTCCGACCTACACGTAGCGTTCAAAGGCGCATTCGCATCTTTGGTGGCCGATTCCCGATTGTAAGCAAACAGTGCCGTCGGGAGGCATATTTGTACTTCATTCCAATTTATTTCAAGTTTCATGTTTTATTTTCCTATTTGCGATGAAAAAAAAGATGCTGCCTTTCATCTTAGTAATCACCAGGACGTCGATATTCTTTATACAAAATTGTTTGCTTCCAACACAGTCACAGTTCAGTACACAACACAGTATACAACAACAAATCTTCCAACACATTCAATGTGACCAATTCCAGATGTGCCATGAGCCAGAAGGCATATGGTATCGTATCGAAAGGGACAGCATAAACAATGAGCCGTGCCTGCTCTATCACACGAAGCAAAATCACTCAAATGACTTGAGCAGCTTAATCCAACGCAGTTACATAGCAGCCGCCAGTTCACCAATGCAAACACATCGGCGGCGTTGATGAACACAACGCGGTGGCGGACCGGTTATACTTCACGCTGGACATTTTGTAGCAGCTGCGTCCGACTATGCCAATACTCCACTAGTTGACCGTGTTTCATTCGGGCAAGTCACGAACGGATCAACCCAGCGATATTCCAGCCCTCGTGAGCACCCCGTGAGCACCCCGTGAGCACCCCGCGCCCCATGACCGAGCAGTTGGCTCTTGTGAGCACCCCGCGACCCGTGGCATAATCCGTCCCACCCATAATCCGGCTTTCTTCGGCTTGCCCATGGCAGCGGGGCAGCCGCGTCTGTCGCGGTGTACCACGCTGGCGCACCTTCAGCGCAGCTTCATGGGCGCACATCTGGCCGCCGGCACGTGACGCTGCGAGCGGCATGACCACGCCCGGCTGGCAACACGAGTCGCTCCGTGCCTCCCTGAACTTCCCGTCCAGTGAGCAAGGACGCACCTGGGTGGCGACGGCCGACCATTCCGGCCGACAGTTTGGGGAACGGGGGGGTATCGGCACAGGGTGGCACTGGCGGCCGGTGAACACGCGTGAGATGGCACGCGTGAATACGCGCTTTTTGCTTGCTGTAGATTTGAGAAAATGAGCTAGGCTAGTCAGACACACGTCTGACTTGGAGAATATGCAACTTACCGAATAATGCGAGCATGGGTGAAATACGCAGGGGAATACGTAACTGTTGGAAAACATGTGCAATCCTTTGACGGGCTGTAGGGAAACTAAATTACATGGACTGAAATGGCACGGGGATTGGAAGATGGGGACATTTGTGTTAAACAGAGCCCGTCATTGCATCGTATGACCTTACTTATGGGTGCTTTTATGTTATGCTGGCCATTGATGCATATATAATGCACTATCTTCTATCTATCTATCTATCTATATATATATATATATATATATAAATGTATATATATACATATATATATATATATATATATATTATACACAAATATATATCTAAACAAACGGAAGACTCAATCCTCTGGGCATTTCCAGGCAAGTGACTTGGACACGGTACCTGCAGGAGCGTACTTCCCGGGAGACAACTGCTTGACAGAGTCCCGTGCCCTGGTGCAAGACCACGGCCTGAGCCGCTGTTGTCTACTAGACTCTGCTTCTGAAAGCAGAGTGCAAGAAGCACTCTGCTAAAAGCATATATAGTGCTAAAAGCATATAATTATCACAACAAAGCATGGAAGAAAATGTCGGACAATTATGCGAAACAGAGGGAAGTACTTCGTGAAATGAAAAACAACGTGAATGTAATAGTAAAGCCGTCAGATAAATGCAAAGGATTCGTTGTGCTAAACAAAACGGATTACATTGAAAAGGCCAGGAAAATAATGGACGATTATCAGAGCATTCCTTCTCAAACAAACCCTACCAAACGTCTCGAAATCGAAACATGTACTATCCTCAAGGAAACTTTACCGGGGAAGTTACATAAAGACACAGTGTTATCTCTCCTTCCTCATTCCAGCCGCACAGCGGAATTATACGGGCTCCCAAAAACCACAAACTAGAGGTTCCACTGTGCCCTATAGTGTCGGCGATTGGTGACCCCCTAGACAAGTTACCTTGGTTCTTGAGTAAGATTATCGTCCAGATACTAGCGTTGGTTCCCGCCGCCCATCTGACAAACTTAGAGTCGTACCTGCAGAGGGTGAAAGAAATGTTTCCTACCAAACTTCCGGAAGGCAGTATTGTTTTCACCATGGACGTAAACAATTTATATGGCAGCATTCCGATAAAGGAAGGAATAGATGCTATGATTCGTCTAATCGAGGATAATCCGGATGATATTTGTCTTTTCGGGATTGGTGTACAGGACTGTGTGAAATTACTAACACATATTTTCAGCAATAACCTCGTACGTTTCGGTTACTCCATGTACAAGCAGACCAAAGGAGTGGCTATGGGTAACCGCTGTGCACCTCCGTTCGCGATTGCTTTTATGCACCGCTTTGAGTCGATTTTCTTAGCTTCGTATGATTTGAAACCTGCTCTCTACATGAGGTAAATAGACGATATTTTTGTTGTTTGGATACATGGCTTGGCTTCCCTGCTCGACTTCTTTGAAGAAATTAACCAACAACATTCCAGCATCAAGTTTACCTTAGAACACACTGGTCATAGCGGTTCAGTTCCTTTCCTTGATACGTTGTTTGTAGTTCAGGCTGATGGGAGCTACACCACCGAGCTGTACTTTAAACCAATGGCAGCCCCCATCATCTTGCACTATGATTCGGCCCACCCGATGGCCACTAAAAAGGCCGTTTCTAACATCCCAAATGAGGAGAGCAGCACGAGTCTTCTCCGATACTATTTCATGCGAGCGGAGCATTGCGAAGATGACGACTCTTTTCCTAGAAAACGGATACCCAGCACATCGGGTACACTCCGCCGCTCGTACTGTTCATCCTCACAACAGTAGTAGGATAGGTGGGCAACGTCAGCATCGAGCGGGTAGCAATCCCAACTATGTTTACATGAGACTTCCATTTGTCGATGACCAACTATGTCGACAGGTAAACGCAGCCATCCGTTCGTCCCATCTAAACCATGCTTGGGTTGCCTGGACTAGCGGACCTACGCTGAAATCTTACCTGGTACGCTCAGCCCTGGAAATGCCGCCATGCACTGCTGGTAGGAGAACATGCCACACCTGCATCAACGGGCTCGGAGGTAGGTGCACACGAAAAAACGTAGTTTACAAAATAACGTGCAATCGCTGTCTTGGAACATTTTATGTCGGTGAAACCAAACGTATCATCAGGGATAGGTACAATGAGCACTTAAGAGATGCCAGGCTTCGGAGAGCATACACACCTTTAGGCGAACACATGATCGACAAACATTCTAACATGGAACACAGCGACATTAACCCAAATTTCAAAGTATAATTTTTAGCAACAGCCAGGGACAACGCTGATCTGAAGGTCCTCGAATCTCTACATTTAGGTATTCTACGGCCGCAACTAAACACGCAAACGACGTCTTGGTATATCACATAAAATATACATAGTCATAAATTATATATAGTATATATTACGCGTTATATTGGATATATGTCTATAATATGTGCGTGAGTGTATGTATCGATATGTATATGTACACATGGCTCGTGCTTCCTCAGAGGATTTGGTACTTGACACCTAGCATTGTTTTCGGTTTGCTTTGGAGTGGTGTATCTATTTGTATTTGTATAGGTGACCTGAGTAAGTATGGACATTATAATGTATAGCAGGCTCGTGCTTCCCCAGAGAGAGTTTGGTTCTGGGTGCCTGGCATTGCTTCCAGTTGCAGCTTGTTTTAGAGTGGATTTTCCTTCTTGACATAGTTTGTTTCTTGTTTGGAGTTTCTGTGAGTGTCTGCACCACTGAGGAGGCTTTTCTGCATTCCACGTGTCTTTTTGCACGCGTTTTCCGCGTGCCTTTTTCAATTTTTTTAAGCTGGAGCTTTTTCATCACTGCTGACAATGGCCCTGGCCGAAACGTTGAGTAATAAAGTATAACCTTTCTCGTTACTTTTCATATCAACTCAGCACCTCCTGGTATATTGAAGGTCGTATATTTTCTTCACACGTAATGTCTAAAACCCAGGAGCATCTAAGAGCCATTCTTCATTGTATTAATTGCAGTACGCCCTTTTTAACAAGGCGATATATACCAGATGGCGTCATCCGTAGCAGCTTTTTGCGCATGTCCCTAAATGACGTCATCTGGGGTACACATTTAACATGGGCCCAGCTGCCAACAAGTTGCCGAAGATGTGCAACGTATGTACACTACGGGAGAGAAACAACATGGAAAGAACATCCAGCACCTTTTGTATGCATATTGTACCCAAAAGAGGCTTCAAAGGGATGTAGGACATGTCAAATACGGCAGAGAATTAACATCTTACCGCGGCGAGATGCAGTACACACATATCTGAAGCGTAGGCGTCGCTACGATTGGACCAGGTTGGGGGGGGGGGGGGTCTCCCAATCTGCATCAAATTTAGCATTGGGATTATGGTGTTGCATGGCAAAAGTAATTCACCGGGGCAAAAGTAATTGACCGGAATACCTTTTCACCCTCAATCCTGGCATGTGGCAACGCCGCTGATTTAGGTAGCAAGGAAGGGGACAATTGTTGTTTTTTCTTCAGATCGATAGGACCATAGGGAACGTGTGAAAACCAGACATTCCTTTTTATTCGGGAATTTGAGGCTTCGTTCCAGCTCAGCAGCAGGGGTGGAAGTTCCAGACAATGATTGGGACGACGCAATGCATGGAGGTAACAGGAAGACGTTCCGTCGAGAGGCCCCATTAGTGCCACATATTAAAATCTGAATACAACAAGCACAACAGGCATGCATGTTCCAATACTTTATACAATACAGATCTGGTAGGTATGTTAATTCATGGAATGGTGCCAGGCTTTGGGAGAGGCAGGTGTTGCCCTTGCAGCATCAGCTTCAGCTGCATCAGATAACCAGGATCATAATCATCAGCGGTAAAGTGGTTGGAACAACTGAATTAATTGGTTGGATGAACTCTATCAGCTCTTTTTCACTTTGTCAACAAAGTCTTCCATGTATTTTCATCTGTTGTAAACTTAAACATGTTGATTGACAATCTCTCTTCTTTCCAGATTTTTATTCCCACATCTTGCACATTGCTACAGCACACACACAGTCTATTGCTATTCACCTGGAACCTGACATTGATACAGTTGGATATGTTAATTGAAAAAGTTCACCAACACAATACTCTCATTTAGTCATCTTCTTGAATAGTAGAACAGGTGAAGGTTCCACCAAAACATTGAACTGACAGCCAATCTTGAACTGGGAATGGCCTGGATAACTGTTGTCATTTTGCAATACTTCTTGCCAGTGTCATGCATAAAATTTTGATCATATTTCAAATTTGCAGTCAAAATTATATCACTGGACAGAGCAGATCCTCCTCGTTATTTCAAGGATGAATTCAACAGAAAAAAGCATTGCCTCTGGACATCCTGGATTACTCACATGCCCCTCCCAGCTCCCAACATGCTGTATTTGTGGCTTAGTCAGTGGTGTAATTGATGCTTTGCCCCCCACCAATTGTTTGTTCATTACTGACACAACATGTTTTCTTTTGGACAATCTAACGTAGCAATAAGGATAGGACACTGACACTGAATTGTTGGCCACCTTCTCAATTTCAATCATGATATGTAGGATAAGTGGTATTATTGCAATTTAAGGTAACCACGAAACATGTTTTGCACACATTTTACCTCCATGAAGCATTAAAGGAGGTTAGGTTTAGTTAAGTTAGGCTAGGTTATGGTTTTGTTGCAAGCTATACATTTTTTTGTGGGGGTATTTTTTATTGAGGTTCTTTTTTCTTCAAAAACAGTTTAGGGTAGGTTAGGCTTTTTCTTAATTTGAACATTTTAAAGAAACAATTGCTTCTAAATGCTTACGTTTACAAAAATTACAAAAAAATACAACAAAATACTAGGGAAAAAAATAATAATTTGCTTTCTTGCATAGATAGTTAGGTTACGTTAGTTTATGTTAGGTATATGCTACATTATTTTTTTTTGTTCTCGAATTCAAGCATTACTTTTTATTTTTTTCTATATTACCCAGCTCTAAGCCCCATTTTGGGCGATATGCTGCGGCGCTGCCTTCCAACTGAAAAGCATTCATTTGCTGAGGAAATAAGTGGTCACATCATGTTCAGCACATTCATAAGTATTGCATTATAAAAATAAATTTCATGAAAACAGAAATTACCTACCTTAAATTGAAAACTTACCCGATAAGCGGCACCAACATATTATATACCTAATACGGAACACATCTCAATGTCCATCACTAATTAACTACCGCAAAAGGCTACCGCAAACGGTGGAACTACACACAAGATACACCACAACGGAACACAATATAACTACAACTATAACTACAACTATGACTATAACTATAACTACAACTAAAACTCAAGAACAGCAAACACGATGTGTGACATATGACAAAGCCCAAGAGACAGAGACAGAGACAGAGACAGAGACAGAGACAGAGACAGAGACAGAGACAGAGACAGAGACAGAGACAGAGACAGAGACAGAGACAGAGACAGAGACAGAGACAGAGACAGAGACAGAGACAGAGACAGAGACAGAGACAGAGACAGAGACAGAGACAGAGACAGAGACAGAGACAGAGACAGAGACAGAGACAGAGACAGAGACAGAGACAGAGAGACAGAGACAGAGACAGAGAGACAGAGACAGAGACAGAGACAGAGACAGAGACAGAGACAGAGACAGAGACAGAGACAGAGACAGAGACAGAGACAGAGACAGAGACAGAGACAGAGACAGAGAGACAGAGAGACAGAGACAGAGACAGAGACAGAGACAGAGACAGAGACAGAGACAGAGACAGAGACAGAGACAGAGACAGAGACAGAGACAGAGACAGAGACAGAGACAGAGAGAGAGAGAGAGAGAGAGAGAGAGAGAGAGAGAGAGAGAGAGAGAGAGAGAGAGAGAGAGAGAGAGAGAGAGAGAGAGAGAGAGAGAGAGAGAGAGAGAGAGAGAGAGAGAGAGAGAGAGAGAGAGAGAGAGAGAGAGAGAGAGAGAGAGAGAGAGAGAGAGAGAGAGAGAGAGAGAGAGAGAGAGAGAGAGAGAGAGAGAGAGAGAGAGAGAGCTATGTCAACAACCGCGCCATTTATGACTCAATTGCGTCATCTAAGAAAGTGAGAAAAAGCGTTCCCATAAAACGCTGCATTTCGTGATGGTGGTCGTATAATTGGCAGCCTAACTGAAACTGATACAATATCAGCTGAACAAGATTCTAAAAGCACAGACGCGATATTATAAGATGTAGTAAGTGAATTGAACTGAAAATATTTTCATTTTAGCATACAACAAACCATTTAAACGGCCCAAAAGGTGTACCTCAGATGACGTCATTTTTACCATTCGGGGCGACACGCAGGAAGGCGGGATGACAACGGCCTACTTTTTACTAACATAAGTCCAGGTTGGCGACGGGTTGTTTTTTCAAAATTCATCTAAAATCATGCTGAATTAGATCATGATTGTAGCTGACTTGATTATTTGAAGCCCGTAGACATGTTGCATTCAACCTAACACATCACCCTCAGTAGTATTGCATGTGTATTGTATGGGCGCACCATCGACTATTAATTATCTGACATTATCATACGGCGTAAAATGGTCTTGATTATGCCTTCCATCGTAATGTTACCTTATCTGTTCACTGAGTCGGTGTTGAATGTTTTAGATTACCAACTGCACTGGTTGGGACGCATTTCCGGAGAATCACGGCAGGCGAGGGGGGGGCACAAGAAGTCGCCTGGCCGGTTACTGATCATTTCAGATTGTGACCCTTCTGGAACCATAAGAGTGTCAAGTAGCAGACTGCTCGAATCAGCAGCATGCACCACATGCCGGGATCAAGAACAAACAGGCGTGGGTGTCGTCACGGTGGGAAACGGGGTGTGTGTGGGGGGGGGGGGCTTTAACCTTCTTGATATTTAGCATTACGCCTATGACGGTGCATACAAAATCCGACCAAAATTCCCCTCCCCCCCCTATCCGAAATCCGTGGCAACGCCAATGCAGACCAAGCACGGTGTATATTAACAGGCTGCGTGGGTAGGCGACGCCACCGGTGGCGAAGCGCATGCAGACAGGGCACGGTGCACATTAACAGTGCTCGGTATGCATTAACAGGATTCGGTGTACATTAACAGGGTGCGTGGGAACAACTGACCACCAGTTCCCCGGTGTCGTGCACGTGTCAGCTGACTGGTCGACTTGCGGTGTGCCATTTCTCGTGTTGGCCGGAAATGGGCGTGGTCAGTTGGACGTCCCATCTCGGGTGTTTTCCGTCATCGGGCCGCTCCAGTTGGTTTCCGGTGTGCTCAAGTGTGGTTGCCGAGCGTATATTTATGACGGACATTCATGGAAGGGGAACAATCGTGAACCTGGAGCAGTCGTAGACGTGGAACAGTCGTGGACATGGAACAGTCGTAGACGGGGAACAGCCGTGAACGTGGGACATTCGTAGACGTGGAACAGTGCTGGACGTGGGACAGTCGTAGACGTGGAACAGTTGTAGACGTGGAACAGTCGTGGACGGGACATATACATGGAATAGTCGTGGACGTGGGACAGTCGTAGACGTGGAACAGTGGTGGACGTGGGACAGTCGTAGACGTGGAACAGTTGTAGACGTGGAACAGTCGTGGACGCTGGACAGTCACAGACTTTGAAACAGTCGTAGACGGTAAACAGTCGTGGACGTGGGGCAGTCGTAGACGTGGGGAAGTCGTAGACGTGGAACAGTTGCCGATGTGGAACAGTCGTCGACGTGAAACAGTCGTAGACGGGGAACAGTCGTGGACGTCGAATAGTTGTAGATGTGGAACAGCCGTGGCGTGAAACAGCCGTAGACGGGAACAGTTGTAGATGGGGAACAGTTGCAGGATTCTGCCGTTGCCGCAAATGTTGAGCCTGTTGAAGCACAATCAAAATTCAGCAATCCCTTTCAGAGCTGGATCAAAGAAGCTAATGATGCTGATGCGACTGCCGATGCGACGGCTGCGTCATATCACATTCCTGACATTTGCCGTGTCATCTCACGTCACAGGTGTTCCGGTGCGCCATATTCGTTTAGTCTTATCTTCCCTTCAGCATCTGCAGCTCAGACGCCGTTGCACATTGCTCATGTACTATTTCTGCCACACAACTATTTTACTGGTGAGGTCAAATATTTTGTAGGTGACAGCTACAAGCTATAAATCTGCATGCTTATCTATTGTTCAAGATAACTAGGACGATTCTAGGACAAATGTACGTAAGGACAAATGTACGTATGGCAGATGTACGTAAGCAAATGTACGTAAGCAAATGTACGCAAGCAAATGTACGTAAGCACAGATGTACGTATGGCAATTGTACGTAAGCGCAGATGTACGTATGGCTAATGTACGTAAGCGCAAATGTACGTATGGCAAATGTACGTATGCGCAAATGTACGTATGCGCAAAAGTACGTAAGCGCAAATGTACGTAAGCGCAAATGTACGTAAGCGCAAATGTACGTAAGCGCAAAAGTACGTATGCGCAAATGCACGTATGAGCAATTGTAGGTATGCGCAAATGTACGTCCATTTACGCATGCGTACCTTTGGGTTTACGTACATTTGGTTAGGTACATATGCAAAATGTACGCTTGCGGTAGCCGGACAAATGTACGTAAACAAATGTACGTAAGCGCAGATGTACATATGGCAATTGTACGTAAGCGCAGGTGTATGCATGGCTAATGTACGTAAGCGCAAATGTACGTATGTGCAAATGTACGTATGCGCAAATGTAGGTATGCGCAAATGTACGTTAGCGCAAATGTACGTATGCGCAAAAGTACGTATGCGCAAAGGTACGTAATCGCAAATGTACGTAAGCGCAAAAGTACGTATGCGCAAAAGTGCGTATGCGCAAATGTACGCAAGCCAAAAGTATGCATGCGCAAATGAACGTAAGCGCAAAAGTACGTATGATTAAATGTATGTAAGTACAAATGTACGTATGCGCAAATGTACGCATGCGCAAATGCCAGTATGCACAAATGTACGTAAGCACAAATGTACGTAAGTGTAAATGTAGGTATGCGCAAGTGTACGTAAGCGCAAATGTACGTAAGCGCAAAAGTACGTAAGCGCAAATGTACGTAAGCGAAAAAGTACGTAAGCGCAATTGTACGTAAGCACACAAGTACGTAAGCGCAAATGTACTTAAGCGCAAATGTACGTAAGCGCAAATATACGTAAGCGCAAAAGTACCTAAGCGCAAATGTACCTAAGCGCAACAGTACGTAAACGTAAAAGAATGCAAGAGCAAATGTACATATGAGCGTACACTTAGGCATGTACGTACACTTAGGCATACGTGCCTTTGCGTTTAAGCACATTTGGTTAGGTGCATATGCTATACGTACATTTGCCCTTACGTACATTTGCCATACGTGAATTTGCGCTTAAGTAAATTTGGCATACGTACATTTGCACTTGCGTTGAATTGTCATACGTATATTTGGGCATACGTACTTTTGCGCATACGTACATTTGCGCTTACGTACATTTGCGCTTACGCATTCTTGCGCATACGTGCATTTGCGCTTACGTACATTTGCGCATACGTACTTTTGCGCATACGTACATTTGCGATTACGTACATTTGCGCATACGTACTTTTGCGCTTACGTACATTTGCGCTTACGTACATTTGCGCTTACGTACACTTGCGCTTACGTACATTAGCCATACGTACGTATGGCTTACGTACATTTGCTTACGTACATTTGCGCACGTACATCTGCCATACGTACATTTGCTTTAAGTACATTTGTCCGGTTACCAACTAGGACAGGAATGAATACGAGGCGAAACTATTTATGACGTCCAATGCATCGTTGGCGCCAGGGGGTGGGGTTGGGGTGGGGGACGTATCCCGCAAACGCTGTGAAGCTTAACGTTACGCCTATGGGCGTTGCATGTAGGGAATGGACTCAAAGCGATCATGTCCCTCTTATTCAAAGTGCGTGGTGCCACTGATGGTCCAGTGTGATATCGATTAACATAAATACGCAGAGTTGGAGGCAGGGGCGTCGAGTTGTATCCTTTTGTGGGGCCTTGGCCCCACCAATGTTGATCTTGGCCCCCTCAATGTTGATTTGGCCCCCCAAATAACATATGTTATTTTTATGCTGAGAAGAAAGCTAGAGGAAAAAATGAAAAACGTCATGCTACTTAGAAAACTTGTTGATGCCAACCAGCATATTTTGTACTGAAATGAATCAGATTTGGATTGGATAGTGGATTGACTATCCAGATTTTGCTGCAAAATTGACATTTTGTGGAAAAAAACAAAAGAGTTGGATTTCCTTGCACTTTGCAAGCACAACTTACATCATAAAATGTCGAGATTAG